>CM064872.1:74944574-75529320 GCA_032719365.1 Prinsepia uniflora
TTTCGAACTGAGTTGTGGATCACATTGGACTAAATTTGAATTAAAACAAGATTTGAGCTGAATTACGCTTAATAATTAGTCTTAATTCAAGTTTAGTCAAATTTTAAATCAAAATTTTAATTTATGTTGTAATGAGAAAATATTTTAACGTTGGCCAAATACGAAAAACACGAAAAAAAATGAATCTTTAATAAATAAATATTATGCGTTCTATGAGCGTAAAATACTTCAAATTTAGATCCAAATATATTGATAAAACTTATTAGCTATATTCATTGTAGACCCATTTATTACAATTTACAACATCTGCTGATGATGCAAAAGACATGGCAATGGTTTTCGAACAAATGGAGAATATGCATATAAGCTTTTGACAAAACGCTCACCATTTAACTTAAAGCTAAATAGGTGAATCATGTTCTATAATCAGATTTTGGTAGTAGTCTTGACAGTCTTGTATATTTTGTACCCTGCGATATTACTGCGCACACTTTGCAGGTCCACCAATTCTGACGAGATGTTTTTTCTGGTTGGGACATTCTCGTTGTTCTGAACACTCACCACAGACAGACAGACACAGACACAAATCTTACACTTAACAGGCCTCCGAAATAATTACAGTCACAGAAAAGCTCACCAGATTAATAATCACAAAATAAATAAAAGAAAATGCTGGCAAAATCTCTTTCCAGTGAAAAGAAGCAGCAAAAGCTTTAAAGCCTGTATATGTACTAATAATATGTAAGTTCGCAACAACAACAAGAATGAAGGAGAAGAAAGCTAAAGGAGCTTTGGATTTACCAGTTTCCACTGAATAATTCACTGGACAAAGCAGCTCCCCAAAACCAAATCAACCCACAAAATGAAAAAGAAAAGAAAGAGAAAAAGAAAGATTCATATTTTTCTTTTGAAAAAGAAAAAGAAAAAAAGAGACGATCACAATCATCATCTCTTCCAGCTTCGACTCCTGGAAATTGCATCTTTCATTCCACCAACAATCCATGTTTCCTTCGCAATGTCAGTTGAAATCTTATAGAAATCGGAGTCATATGCCATTACCACCAAATTCTCTTTTTTCTTTATCTCGTTATCTTCCTCCATTAAACTCTG
Source organism: Prinsepia uniflora (assembly GCA_032719365.1). NCBI lineage: Eukaryota > Viridiplantae > Streptophyta > Magnoliopsida > Rosales > Rosaceae > Prinsepia > Prinsepia uniflora. The sequence goes on from CM064872.1 coordinate 74,945,685, forward strand.
CAATGTAACTTTCCCCTTTTTGTCTTCTTTTTCCATTCCATTTTCTCCTCCTCCTTTTTCTTTGTCTTCATCTTCACCATCATCTTCGTCGTCGTCGTCGTCTTCTTCTTCTTCTTCTTCCTTCTCTTCTAACCATGTTTTTGCAGGAGCAGACCTGCACCTCATTAGCAATAGAGCATTCGGCGGCGGAACAGAGGCGACTGGCTCTTCAGAACTCGACCCAATTCCAAAATCATCAACAAATTTAGGCCTTCGAATTTGATTCCCTTCCTTTTGATCTCCTTTATAAAACCCATGACTCTGATTTTCCTGTAAGACCATAAACCATTTCGAAAACACCGTGCTTGAGCTACTCTGTTCTGCACCGTCGCTAACTCCCTCACCACCCAAATTCATTTTTTCTCGACGGTCTCTGTTTTCTTCTTCCTCCTCCTCCTCCTCTTCTTCCTCATCGTCGCTAGTAATGTCCGGCTGAGGAAAAGAACCAAAACAGCGCAAATCGAGCCTAATACTTCTCAAGCAAGTCAAAAATTGCATGACTTCTTTCTTGAACCCAAGAGCCTCAGCCCAATTGGGTTGTCTCTGTTTCCTCTGTTTTTTGTTGTTGTGGATTCTCTCAATCTCCTCCATCACCGACTGCCAGCTTTTGCATGAACCGGACTTGTGCCGGACCTTGATCTGCCCAGCGCAGGTGACTTTCGGCGACGTGGGCTCTGAAATCTCCGAGCCCATGGGCTTGGTCTTGGCCCATAACAGGGGACTGGCCTGGCCAAGCCCACTCCTTCCAATGCTTGATTTTTTAACCAGCTGCTGCTGATTATGGTGATGGTGGTTGTGATTTTGGTGGGAGAATTTGTTGGGCTCTGGAGGCCTGGCTGGGCTGCAAATTCGCTTGGGCATCAGTTTGAGATGTGTTCTTGAGGGAAAGCATACTAATAGATCTGCTGAGAGTGCTCCTTTGGCTTCCCTTGGCTTCATCTTTCTTCTTCAATTTCCTTTTCTTTTCCCTTGTGTCTTTTTTTCTTAGATCTTGTGCTTTGCTTGCTTTCTTGCTCAAACTGTCTGTTTTTTGGTTTTTGAGGGGTGTGTTTTTGGATGGCTTTTAAAACATAAGGAAGGGGGGCTTGACAGCTTTCCTTTGCTTTCTCCTTTTTATGTCTTTTTTCCGAACACGGGAAGCAAATTTCAGACTTTTTTTTAAAAAAACTTCTCAAATTAAGTCAATTAAAACAGATTCAATAAAAAGAAACAAATTTTCTTTTATCATTTATTTCATCTCCTTTTACCTCTTTTCCATTTTTCACTATCAACATTGTTTAACATTCATTTACTGGGAGCTTAAACAAAATGTACATTTATTACAAGTAAATTCTTTATTTATTTAATAATAATTTTAATATTTTCTATTACGTAATAAGACACATAAATAAAAGAAATAAACACCTATCATAAATAAATTCTGGTGCTGTCTATTTTCTTTTTCTTTTTTCTGACACTCCTTTTTGAACCCTTTGAAATGGGGTCACAAGTTCACAAGACAGCTTCTTTCATAGCCTTTACTTTTTCTTTTTTTCCTTCTCACTGTATAATTTAATATTGGCTTCAAAACATATTAAAAAAAAAATTGAAGAAAGGTACGTGAGAAAGCAAAAGCCCACGAGGCTTGTTTCATGATCCAATCATAGCACCTACTTGTGAGCCCATGCTAGTTATGACTAATGACTCCTGCCCTATTTGGTAGTGCCCACAAACACAAAGCAAGTGAACAACTACCAAACCACTCGAGGGAGAGAGATTTTTAACTGATTTTCAACCCTGTTCATTTTGATGGGATATTTAAATAATTGGTTAGTGATTAGTCTACCATATCATCTTAAGGAACCAAAAATCACTGCTTTAATTTAAGGTGACATTAATTATTATGATAGGTAGGTGATGCAAATGGAAAGGAAAGATTATCTAAAATTAAACTCCATGTTAGAAGTAAGAATAGAAAGAAATCCTCTATATGATTAGGTTGTTGAAGACATAAAATATGTGTGATTATGAGTTATGACTTAGGTTTAGATTAGAGACAAAGTATTAGCGGAAGGAGAATGCTACCTAACTTTCCCTTGATATCGTTTTGTGAGAAAGTTAGGATCGTTTTGACTAAATTTTTACATTGTTAATCAAACGACAAAATCTCTAAAGAATTTTGTAAAAAAATAAACAATTTCGATAATCAAACACCATCTCAAAATCTAAATAAAGCAATTTGAACTCCATCCAAAACTACATTTTCTTTTTTATCTATTATCTCCTTTGTCAAACACAAGATATTAGGACTAAATGAATGATTGAGAAATGCAACACACATAGTAATGGCGGCTGCCGCGGGGATGAGCTTAAAGAAATAAGAAAATTGAGTAGTATAATTCTCACTTTAATTTCCCAAAACTAATAAACCAGGATGGTTATGAAAAGCAAACCGAAGGCCTTGAAAACAAAGGATGGGATTACGATTCATTAATCAAATCAATAGTTAATTAAGTAAAAGCAAAGTGAGGTTGTGATGATGAAGAGTGTCATGTACTTGAGAGCATATGACCCCTCTAAACCACTACTTTCCTTAGGATTAGATGATTAGACTTTGCTTTCCTTTGGGACCTTCCATCCCATGCCATTTTCTATTTGGCATGCATCTCTAGCTTAAAAGTTCTATATTTATCCAACATTTATTGATTTTGAGTTAAATATTCTAATGGTTAATCCAATATGTTTCACTTTATCTAATATGATTCATCAATATATTTGATTCAATGAATTTCACATTGCATTATGGGGAATCTAATACTACAATGGGTATCAACTTTACTTTTCACGAGAATAACGAGTCGAAATTAAAACTATTTACTATACGATGAAGATAAATAACACTGAATCATAGTACAACAAAAATGGGTAATTAGAATAACAACGCTATTTTTGTACAGATTAAAGCCATGATTCTCAAGCGTGAAGCAATGCTAGCAGATTTAACTTAAACTAATCAGAGAATTTGGTATAACCATTAAGAATAGTTTAGGTTGAAAGCAACTTTCTTTATACACATTTATTTTAATAGTGCAATATATTGCCAACAAATTATGGAAAACATTGTATACATTCGCACTAACCAAATAGAGAGTTCATATGATCCTTGCAATGAAAAAGTTTGGAAAAGTATGATGCGGACTAAACAAGCTAGCCAAGTCAAAAGTACGGGAAAAATATCGAAGAAAGTAAAAAGCAACATCTAAGTTGTTGACATATTGCTTATCTAATGCATCATTGAGACATGTAGGGTGAAGCGAACATGGTTGGAATGAAAAGAAGTTAAGTTTTCAAACACGTGTTTTTAAATATGGCACGCGATAACTGGATAATGTCACATACTCATAAATATAAAACTCTTTCTATAATGAGTGATATATGTTAACTTTGTCTCTTTTTGTTACTCTCTACGTGAACATCCTATTTTGAAATTCATTAGATTAAGCTACATCTCTAATAACAGTAAAGTGATATTCACATACTCATAAATATAAAACTCTTTCTATAATGAGTGATATATGTTAACTTTGTCTCTTTTTGTTACTCTCTACGTGAACATCCTATTTTGAAATTCATTAGATTAAGCTACATCTCTAATAACAGTAAAGTGATATCCTAGCAAATAAAGAAATATTGGTAAAAGTTTAAACAAGTTAAAGAAAGGGAAGTGAAGGGAGAAAAATAGTGCGGAGGGTAAGCAGTCAAGAAATGAATACGTATTGGTAACTTCCACACATGAAGTTTAATTCAAGTTATAGAAATAGTTTGAAGGTTTATGAATGGCCGTGACCCTAAGAGGGAGATTGACTTTGAAATAGTAAAGATGCATACTTTTTGCCAAATTGGGCAAAACAGAACCAACTTGGACTCAAGAATGCTAGTAGGTGTGTATGGCCTAATTTAACTAAAAGTTGAATTTCATATATATATATATATATATATATATCCTTTTTTTTTTTCCGAGAAATCAGTTCTTTCAAAAAATTAGATATGACCTTAGAATATTAAAAGTAAAGATCAGCAAATATGGCGATGAGGGAAAAAATTCACCGCGTAAAACTTTGGCTTTCATTTCCAAAGGTTTGCCCATAGATATAACAAGTTATTATATACATAGAAGAAGAAAGAAAAAAAACACGAAGATTAATTTGTTGACTAATACAGGAAAAAAGACAAGCCATAACATATATGAACTTATGAAGGGTCTAGCTCTAAAAGCCTGCTATGGTTTTCTTCTAAATATGATCTGGGATTTGTTCCATCAACGTATTAAGAACTCTAAAGAGCATATATCTCCAATTTTTGTTCAGATCAAACTTATAACAAAAAATTGTAGATTGTAAGAAAATTTTAATATCTCATCATCTGAGAAAAAAAGGGAGATTAAAGTACGAAAATAACTATACATCAAAGTTGAACTGACAACAGAAACTAGTAACCTAGCAGAAGATAGTAGTAAGCCTAAAAGATCGCTAAGCATATATACTTTTGAGTAGCCAATATGCTTACTTGTAACTTGTAGAACAGTCACTCTTTCTAATTAGCATTCAAAGTTCACAGAATTTCATGGTAGTAGCATAAAATAACGTTAATGTGAAAGCTAAAAATAACTTTAGATACTAATAGAACAAAAGAAGAGGACACAAATGAATATTGCTAACAATCACGAGCTTTGATTTCCTTAGTGAGTAGTATTTGTTAAGAGTGTGTTTGGATAAAAAAAAAAAAGATTATTAAGAATTTATTAAATGATGAAATTTAAATTATTGAAAATAGTTTTCAAAATTTGTAAGAGTTTTATATTTGGATAATATAAAAATAAAATGAAATTTAAACATATAATTTAATATTCGTATATAAATAGTAGTTATAAAAATGAAATTTAAACTTGAGATTTGTGGTAACTAAGTTCTAATTTTTTATTTTTTTTAAAAAATTTTAAATTTTTACGTGTATGCATCAAAATAAGGGAATTGATGCATTGAAAACTTGAGATTCTAATTTTTTTTTGAAATCTCTTTTTTTTTTCCCTCGTCCAAACGCATCCTAAGTTTATTGCGGTAAGGAATAACATATTTCTCGGTAAACTTCGGGTCATAAGTTAACAACAGTACCATATTTCATAAGTTCGTTTGCATGAGGAATAACAAATTTCTCAACGCTTAAACTATGTAATTCTGGGTAATTCGGCGATGTGCTCAGTTACCTACTTAATCTCTTCTTCTCATGGAAAACACCTGGGGATGCCTTTTAAACATTGCCAAACTCCGGAAAATCTTCACCTTCAGTTCCCAGGTCTCCAAATTCATCGAATCCAGGACCTGAACAGTGGATAGAAACGTCTTGGACTTCCTATCAAAACCCATTTCATTAGCCCCTTTAGCAGAATCCACAATGCTCTCCTGCTTACGCAGAAGAAATCTCGGAAAAATTGAAATGTATTTGACAATCTGCTGGAATTTTATACCAGTACTCTTCAAAAACTCAATATTGGGCACAATAGTATTCTCCAAATCATATGCCAGATACCTCCCAGACAACTTTTGAGAAGATGAGGTTAAGTAGCTTCTGCAAGACCAAATAATTAGAACCAAGCCGATTAGTGACACTTCCCCATAGAATCCAGGGTTCAGAGGCTATAACAACGGCAATATCGGAGTCTGTAAACCCAAAGTCTTGGAAAATCTTAATCTTGGGTTTGATGGCATTGTCAAGGTTGGCACGAAGAATCCTCGGGACACTTTTAACCACTTCTTCGAGCTGGGTTTGGGAGAAATCGCTTTCCTTAAGAAATGAAAGCACTGAATCGGCCTCTGAGGGTTTGTAAGATGAGAAACTGTGAATGAGGCTTTCAAAGCAGCTTCTGCGGAAAACTTGTGCTGGTTGATTAAGTACTCGGCTACTGCAACTATGGGCTTGGAGGAAGAGTAAAACGAGAGTGAGATAGATTGATGGGGAGGAGATCTGTGAAGCTGGACTGAGTCCCTTGCGGAGAGTGAGAGTGCGATTAACTTTTTGTTCATCTGGGTTATCATATTTTTCAGGGTTTTGGTGAGCGCTTAGCAGTGATTTCTAATTTTCTACATCGAAAACAAATTCAGAGAAATTGGGCTTGAAATATAAACTTGCATTTCATTCGTAAGAATTGTAGGACTCAGAATGCAGAATCAACAACTTCTTAATGGTGATGGGAAGCATTCTGATAGAGAAATTTGATGCCCAAATCCAAGCTTGAAAAACCCTAACGAATCCCTAAAATCCAATCCGCCAACCCATAGAAAGTTAGAAACAGGTCATAATTGAATTTGGATTGAATCCATTCATTGCAACTTTTTTTTTTCTGCGACCGTAGCTTGCTGAGTCTGCAATTTTGCAGTTTTGTGGAATTTAGGTTTTGTTCCCGAGCCCAAAATAACTTGAGCCTTTCACCCAAAAGCTAACGTGAACATGACAAAAGCAGCCCAATTTATATTTTACTTGAGCTGGCTATGGGCTTTGCATCCTGACCCGGGTCAAAATATGGATATTTAGTTTCATGTTCGAAATTCAAAGTTGAAAGATTGAACATATAAGTATAACACAAATTCATTGAGTCATCTCACAAAGCCAAAGAAAATTCTCTTTACTGAGGAAATATAGGAAACCATATTCTTTTTTCTTTTTTTTTATCAAACAAATAAAAACTTCATTAATAGGAAAAAATTACAAAGGAATGGAAACCTACAAATAAAATGACTTATAAGCGATATAAACATACACACAAATAACACCAAATTTATGTGCATACACCTCTAATAACATAAACTTAAAATAGTCTAAAAGTAACCATAGATCTAAAATATGGAAAGCAGCCATTACCCAATATACCGCCATTAGCTGATATCCGAGCCGCTGCGAACCAACAAACACAAAACCACGTGAAGTAAGAAAAGTGAAGGTGAAACCAAAGAAGTCATTGGAAAACGGGGGGTAATGTCACCCGGGTAAAGAGCGCTCTCATAATTCATTTGACGAATGCATATTGCACTTTGAAAACAAATCATTGCCAAAATAGCTATTGGGTTGACAGATGGGCTTTAATGCTAGAGTGTTCAAGGTCCATTGCTGCCAAGAGTATTGGATGGGGGAAGATGACATGATTGAGGCATGATGGAAGGAAGCTGAAATTGGAGTGGGAAAATAAATGTAGGAGGATTTTGGAAGTCTCCAAAAGAGGAGAGGGAAAAGTCTTCATAATGGGACACGATGGAAAAACGCTATAAAGAGAGAAAGGGCATTGCCGAATTAAAAAGGGACTGCTAAAAAACTAGCAACAAACCAAATAAAATTCAACAAGTTGCTGGAAAAGTGATCTATCTTGTGAGGACAGCATTTGCAAGCTTGGATTGCAATCCGCAATGTCGTCCAACAATGAAACAAGTCTCTCATCAAATCCTCTCAACTCGTCACAACCGGCATTTGTCCAAGCCACTTCGTATGGTGACATGTGAACCCCACCCCAAGCACATATATTCCTAGGTAGCCAAAGTCGACCCACCAATCCATGAGCTAGCAATTCACCACGAAGTGGCTTGGACAAATGCAGGTTGTGACGAGTTGAGAGGATTTGATGAGAGCCTTGTTTCATTGTTGGACGACATTGCGGATTGCAATCCAAGCTTGCAAATGCTGTCCTCACAAGATAGATCACTTCTCCAGCAACTTGATGTGTAGGATGGGAAATGCGTCGGTCCAAAACATCAACAACTGCCATAGAGTGGTCAATTGGTAAAGCAGAAGATGATGACACTGACGATCCTAAAGAAAAATACGAGAGAAGTTCTCTCGGATGTCTTCCCATAATCACTTCCATTGTTACCACTCTGAAGCTATAAACATCGCGCTTCTCATTCACTTTCATTGTATAAGCAAGCTCTGCACATAAAAAATACACAATATGATTAATTGTTTACAGTTCAATGAATGTTAAGAAAACATTTTGGGAGGATTTCATACACTAGAGTCAAAAAGTAGGGTGCTGGGAAATCTTGCAGTATCCTAAATATATACTAGACTTTATTATAAAATTAAGCATCCTAATTGATTACAGTAGACAATTTTGAAGGAATGGGTATTACATGGATGTTTCAAGTCACTGAAATGAGAACAAAAGTAGAAAATATAAGTGAGGGCTTTGCTACATGAATTTGATTCGAATAAATGCTTGCTGATGGCGAGGGTATACGATGTCTGCCCATTGGAGATGAGGAAGATATTGCAGGCTCAGTCTAAGAGATCCGAAATTTAGTGTAAAATTTTTGAAAGTGCCCCTCACATTATACAGAAAAAAAAAATTATATATATGTTACGTTCTATTTTTTCTAATTCATCTTCCTAATAAATTCACATTAATCTTCCAAATAATTTGAATATATTAGTCAACATACATCAAAATATAGACGTTTTATAATACTTTTATTAAAAAATAGTGAAATTTTATCAAATATTAATATATATATACATTATATATATATATATATTTGATCGTTTTCTAATTCAATTTAAATAATTGTTTTTATTAATTCTGGTGTTAATTCAATATTTGTTTCTTTATAAAAAAATGAAAAAATATGTAAAGGATGCTTCTATATTAGTTCGAATTATATTTATTTTACAAGATATATCCAAATAATAATCAATACTGATTAGCTATACATTAATTAAAATAACCCTTATCAATACTTTTTAAGAATACGAGTCCAAATGATTAATAAAATAACATTTAAAATCTTCCAATCTTATATAGGCGTAAGTCATGTTGCGAGGATTTCGAGGAAATTCGATTTCAATGGATTTCAAGGTCTGCAAACGAGGTAACTAATATCTTAATTGGTCAAGCTCGAACAAGAATGAGCAGGGAGGTTTGTGTTGATTGTATTCCATCTTTTCTAGTGTTTGTACTAAATAAAGATGGTTTATCATGTCCTCCAATTTAATTTATTTATTTATTTACGGATTGAATGTATGAACGTCCCTGAGTTTGTCGCACATCTATATCCTTTCTTTCCTTAATGATGTGTTTCTTTTGTGTATTGATTGTCTCTGTTTTGTGGGCTAGTTTTGGTCCTCGAATGAAAATCATTTTTTAGATTAAAAAGGTGTTTTATTAATGTGAACCTAATAGTTATAATTCATTATTATATTTTAAGAGAAGCAAATTTACAACTTATTAATTAACCTAATAGTTATAATTCATTATTATATTTTAAGAGAAGCAAATTTACAACTTATTAATTACTCTCACTTTCATCGAGTTCAAAATTTATGATATGACATGTCATAAAAGGCCTAAGAGAGGCTAACTGTGAAGCTTCAATATTATGGAACATTGAATGGTATGTAGATCGAAGCCATTCAATGCCCATGCCTCCTGTTTTGGTGTCTATCTCACCCCTCATTCATCATTAGATCTCTATTGCATTTAATGCTCCATAACCAAGAGGAAGATTATGTTTAGAAAACCGTAAAATTGGAGTTAAAAAACCGTAAAATGGGTGTTATTTGTTGAATGCAGTCGTCGTTTTTTGTTATTATAACATGCCTTTATTAAATAAAGGAGTTTTCATAGATTGAGCTTTGGGTTGAATTCCTAGGCCCAACTCAACCCACGAGGCATACAAATTCTAACAAACCCGGCCGCATCAAAGATGGTTCAGGGTTGAGCTGATCTAAAACCCGTCCCCCACACCCTGAAAGTTGAAGCTACTGCGATGCTGCATTGTTCCCTCGTTATTGTTGTGCATTATTCAAAGGATATTTTGTACGAAATTTGACGGAAAAAGAAAGGATTTTAGTCAAGTACGATGTGAAACAAATACAGAAAGAATGTACATAAGGTATAAAAGGAAACCTGCATTTTTATCTTTCCAATTTACTATTTTACTCTTTTACCATCAGTAAATCTAAAATGAGTTCATTTCCAGTAAATAACTCTTGGCCTTGAGCAGGGCTACCACAACCTCACCATACAGCCCATCCCCGCCAAATGCCATTATCGCCAAATCTCCATCCTCCACGTCACCACCCAAACTCGGCCTCATCATAACAAGTGTCGCCCCCTCCACCCAAACCCCACCCTTCAGCTCCACCCTCGGCACATGCCTTATCCTCATCCTCACGCTAGGCACCCTGCTCCTTCCCCTATCCCATCCCACCTCCTCATCCTCCTCCTCCACCGTACACGTCCCTTCATTTGCGCACTCTCCCAACCCCTCCTTGTCCATCACCACCACGCCCTCTCCTTCTCTGTCCCTCAGAACCAGCGACTCAAGCCTTCCCTGCTCCCGAACCACCTCATTCAACAAGTAGTGCCACGATCAGGGCGCTGATCATCCACACCACCCTCACTTTCAGACCTCCGGCGAAGTCCACTTCATCTCCGGCCACCGGAGCGTCTCCACCACAGGCGACGATCGATCGGAACCCCAGGATCACGCAGGTCCTCAGCATTTTTCCAAACTCAGCTCGCCATTTCAGCACCGTGCCTTTTTCCAGCCTGAGGTCGTTGGAAAGGAGATCGATCGAGAGATTTCGGACGTGATGGAATGAGCAGAGAATCTGCGCCGGCGAGTTCTGTGAGCTGGTCCAGGTCGGGTCGTGCTTCGATGAGACGAGGTCATGAATCAACTTGAGTATCAATTTGAGGAAGGCGATGACCAGGTGCGAAACGTCTTCGTTGTTAGACTCCGATTCAGAATCAGAGGAGATGACGCAGTCGACCTTTAAGAGGAGCGAGTCGGTGTGAGGGACGAGCGAGTTGAATAGCTTGGAAACGGCGCGACATCGGATGAGCGTCTTGATGTCGGAGACGGAGTCAAAGATCTGGAGGATGAGGGAGTCCAAGAGGCGATCGAAGCCGTCCATTTGAATCAACTGAAATGAAAAGGGTCGCAGATTCAGAGACTCAAAGAGAAACAATGAGATTTAAGGGAAACGAGGACACGCGAGTGTGAATGAGAGCTCCTCTTTAGAAGAATCGAGAATGAGGTGGGCCCAATTCGGCCAATAGGTGGGGTCACATCGGGGCCCGCAAGACACTTTGCTTAGTGCGGGCAACGGTTTTAGATTTGCTATATTTCCGGGAGATATTTATTTTCTAAAATTCAAATCGTAGTGAATCCTTCGGTAGCTGGCGTGGCACATTATGATCCGTCGATGAATTATCATATCAAAACCAGTAACGATTGTTTGCGCGTAAAAGAGACGACTTGCTGTTAAGGGCGCAGACGACATGCGTTGAATCGAAGGATGGCCCACATTTAGGAATAAGCCCAGTAGATGAAATAAAATTGTAATTTTAAATGTTTTTCGGTCCCAACTAATCTATCATTCTATTTGGTACATTGTAATGAAAATCCATCTTTAGCCTGATAGAGATAATCCATTCTGATTTTTTTGCCCAGAAAAGGAAAAGAACTGAGGTGTGCTGTGATTTCATTCTCATACTTATCCACCCAACAATCCAACCATTATTGATTTTCATTTCTTAAGGCAAAAAAACTGGACAGTTGAACCAAAAAGAAGAGAACCAACAAATTAAGTATAATTATCTAATTAACAATCATTGTGGATGTTTTATGAAAAAAAAAATGTCCAAATTATAAATAGAGTAATACAAGAAATTATGAAAATGGGTGGTGTAGTTTTCTAATTGTTTAATTTTAGAACGAATTAAAAAAGGACAAATTACACTTTGCTATTGTGTTGTTAAACCAGATAAGATGATTACACATATACTTGCAGTGTTTTACTTTACTATCATATAATTTCAAAAACATTACATGAACTCACTGTCACATTTTCTATTTTTACTATAGTTAAATGTTGATGTGAAGTATTTGAGTATCACTAATTAATTATTTTTAATTGTGTCTTTAATTGCTATGGTATGGTATTATGGTCTGGCTGGTGGTGGTTTGTAAAAGCCGGTGTTACTTCAATATGGGCCCACTGGTTTTAGACCGGATCCAGCAATCGCGGTTGCAGGGAGAAAGGAGGAAATTGAGTGTGTGACTCTGACAGGACCCGTCCCAACTGGACCTCGATAGCCGTGTCCGGTCCTGCTGCCGTCTGACAAGTCAACTGAAGTCCCGAAACGATCCTTCAGCACCTATCAGACAAGGGATTATCTCCGCTTATGCCTCCGCCTCTCGGTTAGCCCCGAACGTCGTGTCACGGCCTGGAGGGTCATCAAAAAACAAAGGTGTGAGTGGACAAAAATAACATCGTTGACAACAGTTTTGAAAACATATCAGTTTACCCTCCAGTTTATCAAACCTGCATGCATAGGGAAAAACATATGAAACACAACCACTGGCCTTCCAGCCATACCAACATAACAAATCAAATTCCTGGCTCTCAGGCCAAACATACCCAAAACATAAGCACCTGGTTATACATACCAGAACTCGTACTCAATACCAGTTCGTAATCACAATCAACATCAAACAGTACTATGCATAAGGTCACAATCAATTACTTAATCAATCAATCAATCAATTCACACTATTCACAAGTGCACAAAACATCACACTGTCACGTCTGCACTACGCGTAGGCCATAATCCGTGCCTCAGTCGTTTGGGAAGTCCCCCGAGCTCCGACTGCCCCGGCACGCATCACTCCGAGCGTTAGCCGTCTGGGAACACCCCGAGCTTCGACTACCTGGGAACACATATCTCCCCGAGCAACAGCTGTCTAGGAACGTCCCCTAGCCTCGGCTGCCTGGGAACAATCACAATCATATCCCCGAGCTCCGGTCGTCTGGGAACACCCCTAGCTTCGACCGTCTGGGTATTCACAATCACAATCACAATGAAAATCATCCCGGGAGCATATTCCAAAACATGTCAATCAGCTCCATGACTCAAGCCAAGTCAAATTATTACCAACCGGGACTCAAGCCCAAATACCCTTTATACGTAAATCCGTAAAATCACAGGGAAAACATTATAATAATCCAGAAATCATTCTTGACTCATCAATTCATCAAAATATCCATTTTGAAATCATTTTGACTCCGGACCTAGCCCAAAATATCATTTACGCATTTCCTCGAAAAACGTGCCTGAATTACCGATTAAAATAATCATTAAATCATAAATAACTATCCAAACAAATCATGACATCATTGCAAACAAATCATGAAATCAATCATGTAAAACATTTAACTATGCATGCATATTAATTTATAAAACAAACGCCCACTCACACACTGTCCAACCCGCTCGCTTTCCGCGCTGCAAGCGTTTCCGTAATTTCCGAAACTTTTCAGGAATCTCGAATCCTGTCCAAAATCATCATTCAAGGTTACTAACAAGTCAATTCACATCACATCAATTCCCCATAATTTTTCGGGAATTTAATATTAAGTAAATACGCAACTTAAACCTTCGGACCCTCGAAACATTATCGAGACGGTGTCCGATTGATTCGAAACCAAAACCAAAATGTTCGTTACACTGTATAGAGTAAAACACCTGTTGGACACTTTCCCAGAAAACAGCCTACGCGTCCTCACGCGCCGGGAACAGTAACTTGCACAGTCTCCTTCCTTACCCGTTTACCTGGTAAACGGATCATACGACCCGCGATGCAACCCGTTTCAATCGAAGCCAATTTGAACTCGATTTCTCCCGTTATTTCACTTATTAACATCAATTCAATATAGATTACAGGTATGTGAGTTCAATTGATTCAAACAAGCTCTAAAACTCCTCGACTCAAGACGAACACCCGACGGGTCTGAAATCGGGTTCTGCCCACTTTCACACTGTCTTATTCAATTGATTGCACCAGAAGCCTCTAACCGTTATGCTAAACACGAAATTGAAATCAATTTCACGAATCATTACCTTCAACTGATCGAACTCAAGCTTCAAAATTCGACACAGTCGCAGGGGCTGTTCGCCGTCAATTCACCATCAATTGGCTTCTCAATTGATTTGGTTTGAGTCGTCCAGCTCCCAGGAAGCTGAATATCTAATCAATTTCCCTCGAAACAATTTACAAAATCAAAATCGATATTTATAAGTTTAGGTAGTTTTTCGGGTTTCTCAGTAGGGTTTTAGGTCCTTATAACTCCATTCTTTTCAGTTTTTCACGTAGTTTCTCTCTGTAGTGTTCTCTTTTCGCCTCAGGCGGTCTCTGTTTTCTTCCTTCACTGATCAATTTGATCGAATTCAACACGGGACGGTGGGCGGGTGCATTTGTTTGTATTAGGCATTCAAGCCACTAATCCTTCACAAATGGTGACAAGTGTCACTAAATGATCAATCCACGCCTAACTCACTTGAATCAGCTAATCAATTAGTACAATTATCCCTGCTGCAACAAAATTACCATTTTACCCTTTAAGGCACAAATGACCAAAATGCCCCTACACTTCACAACCCCGTAACTTTTTCGTTCGAACTCCAATTGACGCATGCCGCCTATCCACGGATTCAGCAACCCGAGACCCATCTAATGGTCTTCCCGGAAAGTCCAAATAAGATCCCGAACAAAAAGTCAACTTTCGCCCCTCTTTGACCAATTTACCAAATTACCCTCAAACTTCCGCATGTCATAACTTTTGCCTCGAATGTCAGAATCGGGCGTGCCACCTGTCTATGAACTCGTGACGTCCCGAACTACGTCACAGTCATCGGTCAAAGTCTGTTTGACCGCTCGAATAAAAAGTCAACCGTTCGCCCAATTCTAAGGGCACAATCGTCCTTTTCCTCAAATTTTCCAAATTCTCGTTTTTCGAATTTTCGGGGAGTTACAGACTCACTGGTCTTTTCTCTGTGGTTTTGTTCTAGGCTAGGTTTATATTCATTTCGTCTAGATGGACAATTATACCATTCAATTGAATTTAAAAAAAATGATTAATTGGCAGGATCTGCACACTACACCTCAACAGACAATGGATTCAGAGTGCAATGTTTTTAAAAATATAAAATAGTAAAATGAAATATTTTAAAGTACATGTCTAATCTTTTTAACGAGTGCATAAAGCACTTTGAGAGCAACTCAAATCCACAGTCCACCAAAAAAACTCAGAGGCGGGAGTAGACACTAGGTTGAGAGGTGGGGATCGATGGCGGAAAGTCCAAAAAGGCTTGGCATTGAGAGCCACTGGTAAGGAACAAGAGTATTGAGGAAAGGTGGATGAAGTTTGAGCTGGAGATAGGAGATTATATCTGGAGATTGATAGGTCCTCAAATAAGCGTTATTTTATATTATTTTATACCCTTTATACTTGACTTTTAATATTAAAATAATAAATAATTAGACATATTAATTTATTTTGTGATATTTTTGTAGAAATAAATAAAGCTTGGAATTTGGAGCATTTTGGTGAAAGAATCGTCCCGATCGGAATTATAACGAAGAAATTATGGACGAAATATGAGAAACCACTGAAAATCGCAAGGAAATTCGGTGGGAAGCTGCTGAAATCCAGCAGCCCAAGCCAAAAATCCAGCAGCCCCCAATAGTTCCCAAAATCAGCATATTTGCCCCAAAATCAGCAATTTTTCCCCAAAATCAACCACTTTTCCCCAAAATCAGCATATTTGCCCCAAAATCAGCATCTTTTCCCACCCAATCTCATCATTTCCATCACTTCTTCATGTATTATTTTATTGCTATTTTTATATTTTAATTTTGTACTTTTAATTAAACAATTGTGGCATTCCCTCTATAAATAGGGAGGTCATTTCATGTATTTAAAGAGTCCCCAATTAGTTTCATTCTTCCATTTCTTTCTTAGTTCTTAGTTCTTAGTTCTTAGTTAGTTCTTTTGTTTCTCTCTTTTGAGAGACATTTTTGGGGACCATTTTTACTTCTTGTAGATTTTCTTATTAATTAGTTTTCTTTTAATTCTTATTCGTAATTTATGTTATTTTTATGTTATTTTCATTTCTTCTTTACTATTGTTCTTGGTATTTTCTTTCTAACATTTGTAAGTAAGAATGCAATTTTCATGTGTTTTACTTTTTGAATTTCTTTTACTTCATATGTTTTAGTGCTTAAACTTCAATTTGATGTTAAGTGTTTTATCCGCTGTCGGTGCACTTAGAGTAGAATTGAAGAGATTAAATGTTGATCGCTGTCGGCGCATTTAATTATAAACTTAAGGTAAATCATGTTGTAAATGTTTGAAGCATATTGATGTTTGACGCACATTAATGGTTGATGCATTTATAATATTGAAAGATGTATGTAAGTATTTGAGATGATGAAGGTAGGATTTCGTGATTGGTTTATTATGAGCAAAATGTTAGAATTAATGTGATTGTTAATTCGAAATTACTTACGTAAAAGTGTGGGTTTTGTCTATGAAACTACTCTATGGTTTGTAAGTTCTAATTAGCATGAACATTTACATTTTAATTTTTAGTTAGTGTTGTCTTTAGCTTAAATTACAAATCTTTTCAAAACCCCCCTTTTTATTCTTTATTCTTTTATTCTTTTATTCTTTGATCCCTTTTATTTTTTATTCTTTTATTCTTTTAATTCTTTATTCTTTGAATCTTTTATTTCTTTATTCTCTCATTCATCTATTCTTTAATTTATTAATTCTTTGATTATTTAATTTTTTTATTATTTAATTATTTAATTCATTATTCTTTTATTCATCTCCCACTAACACATTATTAATGTTCCCTAATTTCCCTGGTTAAGAACGATCCCTATTTACCAATACTACATCTACACAAAAAGGGTTTAAATTGCACAATACTCAAATTACGTATTTAATTTAATGCGTAGTTTGGGCATAGTCAATTTTTGGCGCCGTTGCCGGGGAAATTGAAAATCATTTTTAATTTGTTAGTGTATGTATATAAATTGTGCATATTATACTTGTTTATAAATTTTACTTTTGTTAATATTATATTTATCCATCTTATTATTGTTCTTATTATTTTTGTTTATAATGCTCATACTTTACTTATTCTTAATTTTTAATTTATACTTGTTCATAAATGTTCATAATTTTTTTTTTTTGTATTTGTTCATATTAAAATTGATACTTGTTCATAATTTAATTTCATTTGTTTACTTTTACTTTTACTTGTTCATATTAAAATTGATACTTGTCATAAATGTATATTGTACATATTCACTTTTCCTTACTTTTAATTTTTTTTTTCTTTACACTTTCTAACTTTTTCTTTAATCCATTAACTTTAATTTTATTCCATAAACTTTTTCTTTATTCCTTTAATTTAAATTTATTCATTAACTTTTTATTCCACTAACTTTTTATTGCATTAACTTTTTATTCCATTAACTTTTATTCCATTAACTTTATTCCATTAACCTTTTATTCCATTAACTTTTTATTCCATTAACTTTTTATTCCATTAACTTTTTATTTCATTAACTTTTTATTCCATTAATTTTATTCCATTAACTTTTTATTTCACTAACTTTTTATTCCATTAACTTTATTTCATTAACTTTTTATTCCATTAACTTTTTTATTACACTTATTTTATTCTTATGTAATTATTTATTTGGTTATGTCTTGATAAAATTTAAATTTAAATTTAAAAAAAATCAAAGTAAATAAAAAATTAAAAAAAAAATCTTATCTTAGCTTTATGTTAGTGTTAATTCATACTTGTAAATAAATGTTGTATATATGTTACTTGTTATCTTTTATACTTGTTCATAACTTTTATATTTTATAATATACATACATACTTGTTCATAATAGACTTTCATTTATGTTTGTTTATAATTCTCTTACTTGTTATATTATTCTTGTTCATACTTGTACATAATGTTCATTCTTTTTAAATGTTCATAAATGCTTATAGTAATTATTCACTTTTCCTTATTTTTATTTTTATAATGTTTTTGTAAATAAAAAAACAGCATAAAATTCGTAAAAAAAAAATCTTCATTTATTTTTTTTTAAATTCCGAAAAAAACCATAAATTTTAAAAAATAATAAATTTAAATTTCTTATCTTCACTTTGTGTTAGTGTAAATCTCAATGGTTAAATAAATCTTATACATATATTAGTTTGTTAATGAGAATTTGTTTTGTAAATATCATTACTTGTGAATGAAACCATACTTGTAAATAAATTGTTCATACTTATATAAATTGTTCATATGTAATTGTCATGTTATATTTGTAAATTGTGCATAAAAACATACTTGTAAATAGTTATTGCATTCATGCATTAGTCTCGGCTATATGTAGATCACTTGTGCTTCGAAGTTTAGATTTTAATCTTTAATCGGCGAAGACTCTTCTATTAACTCTCACCCACGGTAATTGTTAACACTTGAGTCATCTTAATTCCTCTGGAGTAAGAAATTTTCGAGGGTGATGTCTAGGACAAGAGACAGTACTTATAACGGGTTTTGGGTCTAAGAAATTAGCCCTGCCTCTTATGTGTATTCTTTCTAACCTGGTCACTTTTGAACTTGCCCAAACAGTTGAATTAATCCAAGATATTTACTTGGGCCGCACGGACGTATAAGTCTCCATCTAAACTTTGAAGCTATGTGAACCATATATATCTTTGACTTCCCCCGACATTTAAATATTGTTTATATCTTAATTTACATTATTTGTCATGACAAAATTAAATTGCATCTTTAGTGTAACTAACTTGCATCTTTCATTCTACCTTGCATTTCATCTTTCATTCTAACTTGCATTTCATCTTTCATTCTAACTTGCATTTCATCTTTCATTCTAACTTGCATTTCATCTTTCATTTAACTTGCATTTTCACTTAACTTGCATATGTAGTTTAACTTGCATTGCACTCTTCCTCTAACTTACATCTTTAACTCAAATTGCATCCTTAACTTCAATTTGCATATCTAATTTGCATTCTTGACTAACGTACATCTCTGACTAACTAACTTGCATCTCTGTCTAGGCTGGATGGACGTTAAACTTCAAGCGCTTGTTGGGAGACAACCCAATGTGTTCCCGGGATGTGAAGGAGTCATCAATACAGATTTGCTATCCTCTACCCTTTACTCTCTTTTATTTTGTTTATTTAATGTTTTCCTATTATTTTCGTAAATCATCTTCCTTACTTTGATTCTATGTTTAATTACTTCGTATTTTCCTACATTGAGGACAATGTAGAATTTAAGTGTGGGGGAATGGTTTACAATTTTAATTGTTCAAAAAAAAAAACAAAAAAAAAATTGAAAAAAAATATAAAAAAAAGGTGAAAAAATGAAAAAAAAAATTGTTTTCTTGAATTTTTTTTGTTTTAACTTAGTGTTTTTATGAGTCTTAAGTTGCCATTTAACTTGTCAATGATATAAATGAACAAAAATGAATATGTTATGGCCATAAAGATAATCACTACAACTTGAATTTGTTTGTTAATATTTTGTGATTAAGTGTTATAACTTGAAGATAATGCATGTAGATTGACATATAAACGAGCATGATAAGATAAGTATGAATCATATGAACCTTATGTGAGCTTTAGAACTTTATATACATCTTTGATGAGTGATTCATAAGTTCTTTGTTTAAATTGATATACATATGCCTCATAACTACTTGCCATAGCTTTTAATGAACTCTAGAGTACTAGAACTTATTCTATGTGATTTTCAAAGCTTTTAAGTCAATAAACTCTCTGATTTTGGAAATGATTAAGGCATTAGGGTTAACACCACAAATTCAAACATCCATGTTCCCTATTTTGTGCGCACGAGTTGCGACCCCCTTAGTTTTAACCCTTTTGAGCCCACATTAAGCCTTTCTTTCATCACCATGATTATCTAAACACTTGAGCTTAGTATAGACATCCTTTACCCTTGTTCCAAGAACTCGGTTGAAGATATAAAGATTGTGTAAGGAGAAAATGATGATGTTGAAAAGACTTTTATATGAATTATTTGGATTTACCGACTCAAGCTTTGTTGTATTGTTAACACATGTTATTACCTTGATCTAAAAAAAAAATCAAAAAAAAAAGTTGAGTCTCGATCAAGGTAATAAGGTTTGGTTATGTAATGTTTGAGTTAAGTCCCTTGCATTTGTAAATCCGACACAAAGAATGATTGTGAGGCCCAACATGATGGAATTAGGCCTATGTTCGAAGGGATGGATTACTGACATCATTGCACTAAGTTTGGGAAGCTATGATACGTTTTGGGAGTCTATTGAGTCTTGGAACGAATTGAGCACCACTTGTCCTATATTTTCCTTGCCTCGAAACTTAGCCCCATTACAACCTTCGTAAAGACCTTATGATCCTTAAGATGGTAAATTTTGATTAGTTGAGTTAATCACTTGAGTAAGCTTATGGTTTTGGTTCATTTGCGCAAGTATGTTTTGTTTTTATCTTGAGGTGTTTGTTTGAGATTTTGCAAAAGTACTTCATTTCGATTATGTGAGTATCTCTCACATACTTTGAGTGTAAACACAAACCCTCACAAATTGAGTGAATTTATGAGTGCATATCCTTGTGAGTTGATTCATACTTGTCTTATTCATGCAGAGATCCATTTCACCATATTTACTCATTATCTTACTTGTTGAAACATTTTGTTACCATGTATTAACTCTCGAATTCCATATGCTTAAATGTTTTAAGTGAAAATCTTTTATGTCATGATTATAATTATGAAATATTGAGACAAATGGTTAAGAGTTACTTGTCTTGAATTCGTAGTTTAATTTTAGTATTTGCTAGGGACTAGCAAAGTTTAAGTGTGGGGGTATTTGATAGGTCCTCAAATAAGCGTTATTTTATATTATTTTATACCCTTTATACTTGACTTTTAATATTAAAATAATAAATAATTAGACAAATTAATTTATTTTGTGATATTTTTGTAGAAATAAATAAAGCTTGAAATTTGGAGCATTTTGGTGAAAGAATCGTCCCGATCGGAATTATAACGAAGAAATTATGGACGAAATATGAGAAACCACTGAAAATCGCAAGGAAATTCGGTGGGAAGCTGCTGAAATCCAGCAGCCCAAGCCAAAAATCCAGCAGCCCCCAATAGTTCCCAAAATCAGCATATTTGCCCCAAAATCAGCAATTTTTCCCCAAAATCAGCCACTTTTCCCCAAAATCAGCATATTTGCCCCAAAATCAGCATCTTTTCCCACCCAATCTCATCATTTCCATCACTTCTTCATGTATTATTTTATTGCTATTTTTATATTTTAATTTTGTACTTTTAATTAAACAATTGTGGCATTCCCTCTATAAATAGGGAGGTCATTTCATGTATTTAAAGAGTCCCCAATTAGTTTCATTCTTCCATTTCTTTCTTAGTTCTTAGTTAGTTCTTTTGTTTCTCTCTTTTGAGAGACATTTTTGGGGACCATTTTTACTTCTTGTAGATTTTCTTATTAATTAGTTTTCTTTTAATTCTTATTCGTAATTTATGTTATTTTTATGTTATTTTCATTTCTTCTTTACTATTGTTCTTGGTATTTTCTTTCTAACATTTGTAAGTAAGAATGCAATTTCCATGTGTTTTACTTTTTGAATTTCTTTTACTTCATATGTTTTAGTGCTTAAACTTCAATTAGATGTTAAGTGTTTTATCCGCTGTCGGTGCACTTAGAGTAGAATTGAAGAGATTAAATGTTGATCGCTGTCGGCGCATTTAATTATAAACTTAAGGTAAATCATGTTGTAAATGTTTGAAGCATATTGATGTTTGACGCACATTAATGGTTGATGCATTTATAATATTGAAAGATGTATGTAAGTATTTGAGATGATGAAGGTAGGATTTCGTGATTGGTTTATTATGAGCAAAATGTTAGAATTAATGTGATTGTTAATTCGAAATTACTTACGTAAAAGTGTGGGTTTTGTCTATGAAACTACTCTATGGTTTGTAAGTTCTAATTAGCATGAACATTTACATTTTAATTTTTAGTTAGTGTTGTCTTTAGCTTAAATTACAAATCTTTTCAAAACCCCCATTTTTATTCTTTATTCTTTTATTCTTTTATTCTTTGATCCCTTTTATTTTTTATTCTTTTATTCTTTTAATTCTTTATTCTTTGAATCTTTTATTTCTTTATTCTCTCATTCATCTATTCTTTAATTTATTAATTCTTTGATTATTTAATTTTTTATTATTTAATTATTTAATTCATTATTCTTTTATTCATCTCCCACTAACACATTATTAATGTTCCCTAATTTCCCCGGTTAAGAACGATCCCTATTTACCAATACTACATCTACACAAAAAGGGTTTAAATTGCACAATACTCAAATTACGTATTTAATTTAATGCGTAGTTTGGGCATAGTCAGAGATAAGTTAGGAGTCTCCATAGAAGGGCAAGTAAAAACCTCCATAAAGGGAGGGGTCGGATAAACCATAGAGGTAAAAGGAAATCAGTTAGAAAAGAAGGAAAAAAAAAGAATTTGAGAAGATGAGGGCGCGAGGAAGAGGAAATGGAAGGAAGAAGAAAGAAAAAAGGGGGCGCTGGGTTGCCATCGACCCCAGCCAAAAACCAGGGTCGGTGATAGGACTCGTTCCTAAATTACCTTAAATTACGCGCCCGGCCCTGCTTCCATCTGGCAAACAATCTCAAATTTACCTAGGTTACCCTCAATTTTTATCAAATAAGGGATACTACTAATTTTTTTTATCAGTATCTATATCTTGATAGGTCAACCAAACAGAGTTAATCTTTACGGGGTCACCGTCCACATTCAACCAGAATATGACAATTCAACTCCCTCTGAGCCTTAACCCATTAGCTAATTATTAAATGTTATATTTAACTATTGCAATGAAATCATATAACAAAGTAATTAAGACATTATATATATATAAAATAATTATTGAATATTATATTTAACTATTGCCATGAAATCATATAACAAAGTAATTAAGGCAATATATATATATATAATGTTTAAAAATAAAAGTTCATTTATTTACACAGTACACGTAGCCAAATCCCTAATTATACGCCCTTCTTATAACTTTCGTAAATTTTTCATTCATTAAAGTTTACCATTATAACTTATTTGTTCAAATTAATCTTAATTAATTTCCTTAATTTCCGGAATTAAAATGCAAATTTTAAAAAGTGCATAACACTTCAAACAATCAAAATTGTCTCGAGACGAGGTATGTTTGTCTCGAAAATTGTACCGTTGGATTCGTAACATCGAAAACGTAAAGTTTCACATTGGCAGGACGGCGGAGGACCGCTGCATACGCCCCAACATGCCACCAGGGTTCTCTGTGCATGGTGGCCACGTGCTTGCATAGAGTCATCTTCAACCTTGGTTCAGACCCGTATGTTTGTAAATCGGGTCTTCCGACCAGCATTCTTGACTCGGTTCTAAAACCAGATTTTTACGTCTATTTTTCATGTTTAAGTACCAAAATGTGTCTACTCAATCCTATAAGAAGATCTATGGGTTCAAAATTAGGTAAACTTACCTCGAAATCTTAGTCTAAGCTTCCAAGCTTTCAACCATGGTTCCAAGATCTATTTTTCAGCCTTTCATGCGTCCAAGCCTTCCTATTTTTAGCTTAAGGTGGTTGTAGGGACTCATTTAGCTTGCCAACATCCTTAGTTTCGAGCTGATCACCCTCGAAATAGTCCAGCACTCCACGACCATTTTTTAGTTCACGGGTTTGTTTTTTATTCTTGGGTTTGAGGGTGACTTCACCTCTCCAATCTCTTTTAGTACTCCTCACTTCCTCCTTCTCTCTCTCTCTCTCTCTCTCTCTCTCTCTCTCTCTCTCTCTCTCTCTCTCTCTCTCTCTCTCTCTCTCTCTCTATCTCTCTCTCTATCTATGCCCCTTCTCTATTTTCTTGTTATTATTTCCCTTTGCTTCATTTTTCTTCTTTTCGGCTTCCACCCATTGAACACCTCTCTTCTCACACACGCACCCCTATTTATATAATAGGCTAAGTCGGTGGAATAGCTAAGGAAGGGAATTATGATAAGGTTCTAGACTATCCTAGGATATTCCTCTTGTACAATTACCAAAATACCCTTATAGCAAAACTACCAAAATGCCCATAAGAGATTTAGACACGAAAAGAATTCATTCGATCACCAATTCTAGCATACCACCTGTCTATGAACTCAAGAGTCCGAGGTCTTCATAATGGTCATCACGAAATATCCAAAAAGTACCCAGGTAAAAAGTCAACCTTTAACATTGTAAGGGCAAAATCATAATTTTCATTTTCAAAATTACCTTTTCGAATTTATTTTTGAATTTTCGAGTCCCTACGTCCGTTTCTTTTCACCCAACAGAGAGTAGATAAGGGAAAAGGCAGCTTGCAACTAGGGTTTTTCTTTTAGTGAGATTATTCTTAAGACTATCAAAGTTTATATTAGGGCATCTTCAATTATATATGTCCTAAATTTTAAGAGTTATACTAAAATTTAACCCTTAAAATAATATTTTTTTAATGAATAATACATGGCTATATTTTATCATCTCCAACCATTTAGGGCTATACCGTTGCGATTTCAATATTTCGTCATTATTCCTATATGTTTAAACTAATATAACATTTTTGAACAAAATATATCATTATGGAAAATAATTAAATTAAACTAATTAAACTAAAATTATTTAATTTAACTAATTTTACATTTAATTTAATTAAACTAATATAACTTTTTGTAATAAAATATATTTTTAGGGAAAATATTTGTGTGATAAGATTTGAAGTAAGAAAAATAATTTTATGCTAAGATCGGGTCCCCCTATATATTTAGATAATAGGAAATTTCCTAATTTTTTAAACAAATTTGAGAAAATGTTTAGCCCTGGGCCCTTAACTAAAACTTGTCCATGGCCCTTGACCTTTTGGTTGAAGCTCATTTTTTACCAAATTTTCCTACAATCAGGCTTTATGGCCCATAGTTGGAGATGTCCTTAATTAGGGCACCCAAAAGTGAGAGGAAGTCCATAATTCAAATGGCAACTGTGTAACATGTTTGCATTACCATTTCACCACTATTGTAGCATGATAATATATAAATAACAAGTGTATATACGATGACTTTTTAAGTCAATTTTGTATGCATAATACATATAGAATTATATATATATATATATATATATACGGTTGTAAAATGGGAGTGACTGACCTAGCTCACGGTTTTGGTTGCTCTTTTTTCTTTATTGAGGGTTGATGATGTAATTGTGAAGTGAGTAGCTATTAGGAAATGTAATTAAGTTGACTTAGTAATTAAAAGAAGCTCTAATAATAGTGTTATAACTTGGAAAATTGGTCTTGGAATCAGTACTTTTTTGCATGACAATTGCAACCTTCTTTCTTTTTTCTTCCCTCTCTATCTCACAACCTCCCATTTGTCCCATGCACTCCACGTCCCATACTTCAATTGCGCATACACCACTACCCTCCCTCTTCTCGCCACCGCTCCCCATCTTCCCATGGCGGAGCGGTCTCCATCTCTCCCCGGCAACGACAACAACGACCACCTCCCTCTTTCACTCCCCAAACAACCGCAACCAGCGCCACCACCAATGTCCCAAAAACTAGCCCTTTCCCAACAACAACACCCCTCCCTCGCCACCTTCCCCTCTGACACCTACATTGTCCAAGTCCCCAAGGACCAAATCTACCGCGTGCCGCCACCCGAAAACGCCATCATCGTAGAGCAACACCGCCACCCATCCCACAACAAAAAAAGGCCTTTATGCTGCTCACTTTGCTGCCTAAGCATCATTGCCTTCATTGTCCTATTTGTGATCGTGCTCGTCACGAGTATTTTGGTCACGTTTTCCAAGGCCGTAGGCCCGAAATTCAAAGTGGAACGTCTCGTTGTAAGCAAGGCAGACGAGGGAGACCGGCCAGACTTCACCCTGACGGTGAAAGCCCGAAACCCTAATTCAAGAATCGGAATTGTGTACAAGCTGGTACGTGGCGGTGTCAACCTAAAGTTAAAGCAAAGAACAATAGCTTGGGGAAAATACCCGTCGATGTATCAAGGTGGTGGCAAATCGAAAGAGGTGACTCTTACCCTACATGCCTCGAGCACGGCGTTGCCTAAGGAAATTGAGAGAAGCATGGGAATTAGTAGCAGCAGCATCAATAAAAAAAAAAGAAAAATAATAATCACGTGAGGTTGTCTCTGGAGATGAAGATTCCGGCACAATTGAAGATAGGGACGATGAATAGTAGGAGCATCAAGTTTCATGTGACATGTTTGTTAATGGCGGATAAATTGTCGAGAGGGACTAACATTCTGAGACAGGAATGTCATACAGATCAAAAGTAGCAATTAAATCTGGTTGTTTTTGTTGTTATTATTGTTCATGTTGTTAATATTCCTGTTCTTGTATTTATTAGGAACGAGTTTGGCAGCCATGTAGCTGTTAGCAGGATAAGAAGAATTTCAGTGAAGTCAATGTGATCTGTAGTGCATCTGCATCTATCCTCATAGTCCTGCATTACAGTTGATAATCCCAGATACAATTTGTTATAGTTAGTTAGAAGCATGAGCTGTCAAGTCTAGATTGTTAGTACAGTTAGTCACTAAGTCTTCAAGCAATGCTTGTATGCAATTGGTGTGTAGTACGTTCCTATATAACCTGTAAAACAGTACAGTCGAGCAAGATTGTGTTGTATTGAAATCAAGTAAATCAATCAAGTGAAATACATCTAAGTTCAGCTCTCCTTCTTTCTCTTCGTGTTCTTCATTCTTCCTAGTCTTTTCTTTCTTCTTTTTTTCAACCTTCTTGCCTGATTACCAAACATGGTATCAGAGCCGCTTTCATGATCTTGGCTAACCACCATACATGATCGATTCTGGAGCTTCCGCTGAAATCTTAAAGGTCTGAATTAAACCCCTTCTTCTTTGTCCAGTTCATCTCTCTCTCAATCGTGGTTCTTGGATTCTTTCTTCTCTTCTTGAACCATTCTGTCAATAGTGCACTCTACGTGCTTGTGTTTTTGCTTCTCTCAAATTCCACTCTAAATCTATACCATAGCAATATACAGTTATGGTCACTGCTTCACAACTCCAAATACTTCAATCTCCAATTGCTTCCCTCATCCCAACAGTTGGCAATGCAGTCACGGTTAAGTTGGATGATCACAATTTTATCACCTGGAATTTTCAAATGGAATTGATGCTGAATGTCAACAACATTATGAGATTTGTTGATCGCACTCAATGCTGTCCTGATCATGTGTCATCAGGTTCTGGTGTACAGAACTCCTCTTCTCTACCTTCAGATGAGTATCTGGTCTGGAAAATGCATGATCAAGCACTAATGCAACTCATTACCTCAACATTGTTTCCTGCAGCCATTTCGTGTATCATTGGATGCAAAAGTGCTCAGGAAATGTGGCTCAGCCTAAGAGACAGGTTTGCTTCCTCTACAAAAGCTTCAATTTTCCAAATGAAGACTGACCTGCAGAATATCAAGAAAGGTTCAGAAAACATGACTCAATATCTGCAGAGAATTAAAGAGTCAAAGGATCTTCTTGAATCTTGCAATGTAGTGTTTGGTGATGATGACATTGTAATCCTGGCCTTGAGGGGTTTACCTGCAGAATTCAACACCTTCAGGTGTGTAATTCGTGGTAGAGAGAGCTCAATCAGTCTTAAGGACTTCAGGTCCCAACTTCTTGCTGAAGAAACAGTCATTGAACAGTCAGCTGAGCACAATTTCCTTTCAGCCCTTAACGCCACCAAGAATCCTGCCTCTGGATCTTTACAAGGAGTATCTGAAATTGGCCCTTCAAGTGGTTTTCCACCACACTCGTTCATCACAAACCCCAGTGTATCACAACCACCTCACCAGGCTACTTTTCAGTCTGAACAAAGCATCTCAGCATCTGTTGATCAAGGTCAGTATCCACAGTTTTCTGATAACTTTCAACAATATGGATTTAATGGAGGTTATCATCAAAACAGTCAAAATACAAGTAATAATTACAAGGGAAATGGTTACAAAGGTAGGAACAAAGGAAAGTGGAATCCCAATTACAGCAGTAATGGCCCCAGGCCCTGGAACAAAAACAGTGCTAGCATTCTAGGTCCACCAACTCAACATCATTCTGGTGCTTCAAATCAGCATCAGTTTTTCCCTTCTCCAATCTGTCAGATTTGTGGAAGGAAAGGTCATACAGCTGCTGACTGTTATCATAGGCATCAACATGATTCAACTCAAAAGGGTGAAGTAGAGCAGTGCCAAATTTGCTGGAAGTTTGGTCATACAGCCCTCAATTGTTATCACAGAGGGAATTACTCCTTCCAGGGTTCATCACCACCACAGAACCTCACTGCTATGAGCACTCAAGGACCATTCCCTACTCAACAACAGGAGTTCTGGATTGCTGATACTGGAGCTACAGCACATATGACATCTGAGATGTCTCAAATTCAAAGACCCCATCCTTCCAACTCTACTGATGTCATCACCACTACTGGAGGCACAGGTTAGAAAGTGGCACAAGTTGGCCATTCCACACTTGTCACCACTCACCCCACACCACATTGTTTTGCTTTACCTGAAGTCCTTCATGTTCCACATATATCTGCAAATCTGCTATCTGTTAACAAGCTATGCAAGGATAATAACTGTCGATTTGTTTGTGATGACTCAACCTTTCTCATACAGGACAGAATCACAGGGACAACTCTCTTTCAAGGACTGAGTAGCAATGGCCTCTATCCACCTCCCTTCTCTTTCAATTCAACCTCCACAGTTCAATCACTTCCTCAAGTTGCCTTTCTTGGAAAAACAACACAAATCCAGCTTTGGCACAGAAGGTTAGGACACCCTTCCAATCAGATTGTGACATGTATCTTGAATAAAGCACAAATTCTGTACTCTAAATACTCCTCTCAAACTGTATGTGAGTCCTGTCTTGAAGGAAAGTTGTCTAAACAGTCATTTTCAAGTTCTAGTTCCAAGTCTGTTGTTCCCTTTGAAGTTGTACACTCAGATGTATGGGGACCATCTCCTACTACCTCAATTGAAGGTTTTAGATACTATGTTAATCTAGTTGATGAATGTACACGTTTCACTTGGATTTTCCCTATGAAGAATAAATCAGAATTTCACTCCATTTTTGTTCACTTCTGCTCCTATGTTTGCAACCATTTTTCTGTCTCAGTCAAAACTCTTCAAAGTGATGGGGGTGGTGAATACATAAGTCAAACTCTTCAAACCTTTCTGTCCAGTAAAGGAATCCTGCATCAAAGATCATGTCCTTATACACCAGAACAAAATGGCCTTGCAGAAAGGAAACATAGACACATCTTAGAAACTGCCATTAGCCTACTTCAAACCTCCAAACTGCCTGCTAAGTTCTGGTTTCATGCTTCAGTAGCAGCAACCTACCTCATTAACAGAATGCCATGTCCTATTCTTGAAATGAAATCCCCTTTTGAAACATTATTCAACACACTGCCTCTCATCACCCAATTGAAAGTTTTTGGCTGCTCTTGCTTTCCTTTACTTCGACCTTATAACAACACTAAGCTACAACCTAGGACAAAAAAATGTGTCTTTCTTGGTTATGCTGAAAAATACAAGGGGTACATATGTCATGATCCTGCCTCAAACAGAAACTTCATTTCAAGGCATGTCTTATTTGATGAAACTCATTTTCCTTACCCCAGTCTCTATTCTTCATCTCAGTATCTCATATCTACCAACACTGCTTCCATACCCTCTTCCTTACACTGTCCAGTTTTTCCCTCTTTGTTTGATCTTCACACTGCCTCTACTCAGTCCACTCAAGTTCCTGTGACTTCTGGTCCAAATGAAGACAATGAGGTACTCTCTTCTCCTGCATCACTCTCAAGTTCCCAGGTTATCTCACATGACCAGACACCAAATCCAGCAGATCCCTCAGAATTCCAGGGACTTCCTGATCCTGAATCCTCATCAGTGCATCCTAGCAACAACATTGATGATGATTTTCACCCTCAATTGCTTGAAGTTGTCCTCCCTATAACAGGAGTCAATATGCATCCAATGCAAACGAGGTCCAAGAGTGGTATTGTTAAACCTAAAGCTCTCCTGTCTGCGTATACTTCCTCCCCTGCCACTGACTTCACTCAGATTGAACCTACTACCTTCAAGACAGCATCAACTGTTCCCATTTGGCAACAAGCAATGCAGGAGGAGATGAATGCTCTCTACAGTCAAGATACCTGGACTCTGGTCCCCCTTCCTCTCTCCAAAAATCTGGTAGGCTGTAAGTGGGTGTATCGAATTAAGAGAAACTCAGATGGCACAGTTGCTAGACACAAAGCAAGGTTGGTTGCCAAAGGTTTTAGTCAGGAAGAAGGGCTGGATTACAGTGAAACTTTTAGTCCAGTGGTTAAAACTACCACTGTCAGATTGGTACTTGCACTAGCAGCTCATTTTCAATGGAATCTCAGGCAACTGGATGTGAAGAATGCCTTCCTACATGGTGAGCTTAAGGAAGAAGTCTATATGTCTCAACCCCCAGGCTTTGAAGATCCTACACATCCTGACTATGTATGTAAGCTACAGAAATCTCTATATGGTCTCAAACAAGCCCCTCGAGCTTGGAATGACAAATTCACACGTTTCCTACCTGAGTTGGGTTTCCAGACTACCTGGGCAGATTCCTCTCTCTTTGTTAAACAAACTGCTACTGCCCTGGTTGTTCTTTTGTTATATGTGGATGATATCATCATCACAGGAAGCAATGATCAAGCAATCTCTGAAGTCATTTCAGCCTTAACTGCCGTGTTTGAAATGAAAGATCTTGGCAAGCTCCATTACTTTCTGGGCCTCCAGATTGATTATACCTCATCTGGTCTTTTCATTTCACAGTCTAAGTATGTAAATGACCTGTTGACTAAGTCCTCAATGCTTGACAGTTCAGCTGTGGAAACACCAAGTGTTCCTGGTTCTAGATGGAAGAAAGATGTTGGTCCACTGTATTCCAATCCTACCAACTATCGAAGCATTGTAGGGGCCCTGCAGTATCTGACTTTCACAAGACCTGATATCGTCTTCTCTGTGAATCAAGTGTGTCAGTATATGCACACTCCCTCAGAATCTCACTTCATGGCTGTCAAACGTATCTTGAGATATCTTAAGGGTACTCCTCACCATGGTATCACCTTCAAATCTGGTTCTCTGGATCTAATAGCCTACACTGATGCAGACTGGGCGGGTGATCCTAATGATAGGCGTTCTACCACAGGTATAGTTGTCTTTCTTGGGGAGAATCCGATCTCCTAGGTGTCCAAGAAACAAACCACAGTCTCACGGTCTAGTACTGAGTCTGAGTACCGTGCATTGGCTATTACAGCTGCTGAGGTATCATGGATCAGACAACTCTTATGTGCTTTACATATTCCCCTCCTTAAACCTCCTCTAATCTATTGTGATAGTACTTCTGCTGCCAGCCTATGTGCTAATCCCATTTTTCACTCTAGTGCAAAACACATTGAGATTGACTATCACTTTGTGCGGGAAAAAGTGATTCGAGGAGACCTGAATGTTCAACACATTGCCTCAGGAGATCAGATCGCAGACATTTTCACCAAAGCACTGCCTGATGACCTATTCTATCTTCATTCCTCCAACCTGATGCTCGAAGCCTCTTCTTCATCAGCTTGCGGGGGGATGTTAGCAGGATAAGAAGAATTTCAGTGAAGTCAATGTGATCTGTAGTGCATCTGCATCTATCCTCATAGTCCTGCATTACAGTTGATAATCCCAGATACAATCTGTTATAGTTAGTTAGAAGCATGATCTGTCAAGTCTAGATTGTTAGTACAGTTAGTCACTAAGTCTTCAAGCAATGCTTGTATGCAATTGGTGTGTAGTACGTTCCTATATAACCTGTAAAACAGTACAGTAGAGCAAGATTGTGTTGTATTGAAATCAAGTAAATCAATCAAGTGAAATACATCTAAGTTCAGCTCTCCTTCTTTCTCTTCGTGTTCTTCATTCTTCCTAGTCTTTTCTTTCTTCTGTTTTTCAACCTTCTTGCCTGATTACCAAACAGTAGCGGGGGTAGTTGGTGATAATTCAGACTATCAATTTTTATTTATTTTTTGTTCATTGCACATAATTATTTTTCCTTCGATCTATTTGATTTCTTTTTTCTTCATTGATTTAGCTATATTTATATGAATCAAAGTTGAGGCATGCTTATTTTTTAATTTTTCTATACTACATGGTTTATCATCATACGTTAACAAGTCACAATTAAATATCAATAAGTAAGAAACTTACTAATTTTACTCGTAATGGCCAGTAATCAGTTAATGATGACTCAAAGAAGCCATTATCTAAATCAACAAGAGTAGTACTAGTCGGCCCCTAATTCTACTACATCAAGATATTGTAGTTGGTAGCTTCCATTTAGGGTTAATTTTGTTGGTTTTAGAATGATGGTGCAGAGTCTGAGGTTCAACGGCAGCTCAAGATCGTTCAAGAACAAAAAGTAACTTCTGATACTTAAACTTTTAGATTGAATCGAGATTTGAATTCCATGTAAAATCTTCTTCCCTGTAAATTCTGATTTTAATCAATAAATAATTGAGTATTTTATTATAGTGATAATCGGTGCACACTATATATATGGTTCGTGTTAATTTTTGCTTCTATAAATTTTCTGAATTGTTCTTCACAGATATAACTGTGAGTTCATTGATCAATATGATTGATTACAGTTGTGATGCAAGAGTATATAGGCTTACATGGAAATCTCACTCTCACACACACTCAAACGGTTACAAGGGAATGATGGCACTATATATGGTGTGTCATTCCAGCTAGGTATATTACAAAATGCCACTTGTCTAATTAAATTTTAAATCAACTTGGCCATCAAGTAGGAGCACATACACTTTCCTTGATGCGTTTCGATCTGTTATGGTCCTTCCACCTCAGCTAGTTCACTAGCTGCCACTTGGTGTGCCAAGTGACGCAGTCTATATATCCCCCCACCCCCCCCCCCCCCCCCCAAAACAAGTTTTTCACTTGAAATTATATCTATACTAAGGAGAAGTGGAATCTACCCCCTTTTTTTTTTCTATTTCTTGATATTTTTTTTTCCTTTATTTTGTTTTCTTTCCCTTGATTTTTTTTCTTTTCTTTTATACATATCAATTTTTTTTTCCCTTTCCTTTAAATTTTTTTTCTTTTTCTTTTTTCTTGATATTTTTTTTTTCTTTTCCTTTATACATATCAATTTTTTTTTCTTTTTCTTTATTTTGTTTTCTTTTCCTTAATTTTTTTTCTTTTATTTTATACATATCAATTTTTTTTTCCTTTTCTTTTTTTCTTTTCCTTTATTGATCTACAGTGATTTTCCAATTCTACCCCCATTTTTTTTCTTTTTCTTGATATTTTTTTTTCTTTTCCTTTATACATATCAAATTTTTTTTTCTTTTCCTTTATTTTGTTTTCTTTTCCTTGATTTTTTTTCTTTTCTTTTATACATATCAATTTTTTTTTCCCTATCCTTTAAATTTTTTTTCTTGATATTTTTTTCTTTTCCTTTATACATATCAATTTTTTTTTTCTTTTCCTTTATTTTGTTTTCTTTTCCTTGATTTTTTTTCTTTTCTTTTATACATATCAATTTTTTTTCCCTTTCCTTTATTATTATTTGTTTTTCCTTTATACATATCAATTTTCCTTGATTTTTTTTCTTTTCTTTTATACATATCAATTTTTTTTCCCTTTCCTTTATTATTATTTGTTTTTCCTTTATACATATCAATTTTTTTTTTCTTTTCCTTTATTTTTTTTCATTTCCTTTATATATATTTTTTCTTTTCCTTTACACATATCAAAAGAAAATTTTCGTTATCTTTTTTTTTTCTTTTCCTTTATACGTATCAAAAGAAAATTTTTTTTTCTTTTTTTTTCTTTTCCTTTATACATATCAAAAAATCATAAAAGAGATTAAAAAAAAAAATTGTTCCCCTACAATATTTTACCGATTCTGCCTTTTTTTATAGATATACAAAAAATCACTGTTCATTTATAGAAAATTAGTAATACTTAATTCAATAATCTCGCGGCAACGCGCGGGCCTAATTGCTAATACTTCACTATTTGGTCTGTTTGATTAAATATATTCACTATTTGTCTCATATCATCGTTTATTTAATGCATAATTTCCTTCAATTTATTCGATTCTAATGCTTCAATTATTTTCTTCATAAGTTACGATTTTTACCTGGGTAAGGTACAGTTTCGATTGTATCCTAATAAAATACAATTTTACTTTCATAAGGTACAATAGTTACTTAATTCGATCGATCTCCTATATATATATATATATATATATATTCGCTTTATAGCTAGCTAACATGTTAATTTGTAATAATTAATTCGTACATAGTCGTTAAAATGCGATATAATTTACCTTTTTTTCTTTCTAATAATCATTGTTCAAAACGGCGACCGCCTAGGCGCTCGATGATGGGAAACCACTCCGCCTAATAACTAAGTGCCTAAGTGAATTTGCGTGTACATCTTTATACATATTTAGTTATATACCTTCTTGTATATATATTTAGTTATATAAGTTATTTTATTTATTAAATATTTAGTTAATAATATAAGTATTAATTAAAACAAAGATAATAAATTAAAAAAATATAGAATGTTGTATAATAAAATTAATAAAAAAAACTTACATTTTTAACATCTATGATTTCCAACTCAATTTATTTATCTAGATAATTAATTTTTGTTCTAAAATTATGTGATAGTGTTCATTATATTATTAATTTGTTGAATTTTGTCTTTAAAAAAAACCGCCTAGGCGCCCGCCTAGGTTCTGCTAACCGTCTAGATGCTAGACCTCTATCGACCGTTTTAAGAGCGTCTAGCGCCGTTTTAAACCTGGCTAATAATTCGTAATATTCATGCATACACAAGGGATTAGGTCCAAGACTCCAAGCTACCCGTTATGTGAACACTCTATGCATCTGCTCCCCCCCAATCACATGGGAACTAATTAATCAAATCATCTACATCGATTTCTCCAAATCTTCAGACACATGCACCCAATTATATTAAGCATGCATGAGAGCACATATTATATATACGTCGACAAATTGCACCAGACCTCCATGGAGGGACCAGTTTTCGTGCAGTCGACACGTTCATATAGCTGCAGCAATGGAGTCAAATAATGAATGCCACGACCATGTAAAAAAATTGAAAAGACACCCTTTACTTTCGTACCAAGTATTCAGTTTACAGAGGGACCTCTTTTTCCTTTTTCTTTTAGACAGACTTGTCTAACCACATGAGAAAGGGGAGCTGAAACCTGAAAGACCTTCCTCCCACCACTTCCACTTCATGATGATAACACGTATACATTTCTCTCTGATTCACCTCTGCTACCTCTTTGTACTTTCTTTCTCTTTTTTTCTTTTTTCTTTTAACTTTTGTTTTTTTAAATTTTAATCCCTAACCCCCAGGTGTGTTGTGTGTTGGGAACCCTTTTCAGGGTCCTTAATTTAAAACACTTAATTTGTAGGTATGGAATCAAAATTAATAATTAGTTTATCTGAAACGAAGTTGTAGTTTGAGTAATTAAAAAATGCTTATATTCATGTAAAACTCCAAAATTTTAAAACATTTCATGTTAGGGATGATATATATGATTCCCCTATGTGCATGTATGTGGGTTAATTGGAATCGTGCTTAGGGTTTCTTCTAGAAAACATATAGACGTACACTTTGTACGTAGGTATGAAATTAATTTTATTTATTTGATCTGAAAAGACTTGTACATTAAGTGACTAAGAATGTTTACTCATGCATAAACGCGCGTTTGAAATCTTAAAACTCTTTATATCGGGGTGGATGATTGGAGTGAACTTAATTTTTAGAAGTGGATGGTGGAAAGTGATAGTTTTTCTTGGTTGAATTGTTCTTGAGGAAGTTTTATTTTTATTTTTATTTTTATTTTATTTATAAATAGTTCCACCAATAATTGGGGGAATAGAAGAGTGAGGGTGTTAGCCGTGTAGGTATGTTGGGAAAAGACAAAGGATGAGGAGTTAGTTTATTATTGGTGTGTTAAGGAGCCAATAATGGGGTTGAAGTTGAATGTATAAGTGGGAACCTTGCTTTACACGTCTGAAAGAGGCAGAGGTTTTCCATGGCTTGGAAGCATGCTGGGTGTCCCAATAGAAAATAAAAACCATGTCTTCTTCATATCAAGCACTTTAAGTGGATTCCAACTCCTCTTCGACCATAATTGGGATCCCTCGAGCCCCACCTACAGCTACATGCCTATGCGAACCTAGCAGTTCATATATTTTACCCGCCATTCAATTATTATTACCAATATTTTGTGTTATTGAGTTCACTTTATTCATTACGGTATTTGGTTATAATATTAAATAGTCGAACAATTACTATTTTGAATAAATTTTTTTCAAAATATGAATTTTTTTTTTAAACGATCTTCAAATGATATATATAGTTAGCGAATGAACACACTCTATAGACATGCATAAACTAATGCATTAGGTAGGGTATGCTCCAACCATCCGAAATTGATAAGTTAATGGAAAATTTTATATAATATCAGTTTATATAGCACACTTATTAATATATTATACGCTCAATTAATAAGAGGAAGATGATGATATTTTTGGAGATCGTATGATATACAAGTAAAAGAGAAGTTTGTTGCAATTTAATTAAGTGTTATTGAATTTTATTTGCATGATTATTTGTTATTTCTTTGCATAAAATATGTATTTTTCTAGGTATATTTTGTTAATCAATGAAATTCACTTAATATCTTCGAAATTTGATAAAAAAATTTACCCTAACTAAAATTTAGTCCACCTTATTTTAATTCTTAGCTTTGTGCTTGTTTATACATACATATATTTATATATGCATTCATAAATATATATATAGTGGGTTTCGTTCTCACCACCTAATTAACCCAATGAAAATAACATATTAATAATATTCCAATGACAAATTGGATCCAATAAATTAAATACTG
The DNA here is from genome assembly GCA_032719365.1 of Prinsepia uniflora. NCBI lineage: Eukaryota > Viridiplantae > Streptophyta > Magnoliopsida > Rosales > Rosaceae > Prinsepia > Prinsepia uniflora. Next base: position 74,982,773 of record CM064872.1, read on the forward strand.
CTTTCTAAGATTCTTCCATTAATCTTTTCATGTGGGCTCTCCCAAATCTTGGTGCCCAATGGCCTAGGTATATATCTCTCTTTCAAAAGCCAATGCCCTTCTCTAATTCACTCATTTCACCCGTAATATCTTAATCTATATGTCGATCCCTAGCTAGCTTCCTTGGATCGCATATATATTTGTTTAATTATAATAACAGGAAACTTACACGCATACAAAAATATATAAATACACAAATGCTTTTTTGGGTATCATGTTATATAATTAGATAGTTATTAAAGCGTGATGTTAATAGGCAGTCGATATTGTGTTAGTGCATAATCAATGTATATTTATAGATTTATTAATAATAATGTTAATTAAGTAAGTTAAACGGAATCTCATTCCAATAACAAGGGATCTGTGGAACCTATAATTATTATATATGTTGGATGAGTAATATTCATCACCAGATGGAACCTACAATTAAGTTGGATCGAGCATCGATGGGTTTAAAAGCACAGTCACTTTATTAATTGCTTTGGATGCCTAAAAAAAGTAAAAGAAGCAATAAAAAATGTGTGGGCATACAGCACGGTAAGATCAATGTGCCCTAATAGTGGTGCCAGTGCCTTCGATCTCTGTGGATCGATCTGTATCTGAAATTAATTAAGTAGGACTCAGTCTCAGTCTCTCGTGCGTTCCTCTCCTTCCATGATCTCTTGTCTGAGACAAGGGTGAAGACGAAATGGTATCTATCAAAGGAAGCAAACAATAGGGCCATGAACTGAGCATGGACTCATATGGAGCTAGCTAACTCTATATGGTTTATATATTAAAAGCTGCCTAGTTTAATAGCTAAAAGATTTTTTAAAACTTCAAATAATTATTCCATCTTCCTGGCATCCATTATTGGTTACTTGATATCACTGTGGAGCTGTGTAAAAGTTTTGCTTTTTCTGTGATGGAAATGTAGATGAAATGTTTATAACTTCGTACATGGATCTCATGCGTGCGTGGCTCGATCTCTTACACAAATTATAATAATAAGAATGCAGGTAATTTGATTATGTGGTTAATGTTGGAGTGTGAAGTAATGTTCCACATCGGAAATATACAACTTTAATTTGTGCCTTAAATGGACTTGGACAATGGACTACTTTCCCATTGTCAATTGGTTTTGAGAATGAACTTCAATTTTCCAATCCTAAACCTAATCATGCTAACTCCTTATTAGTTTAATTAGGTATAATCATGACCCATAGGCTCAAATTCTGTTGGGAAATCATTAAGTAATAATTGTGAACAAGAAATAAAGATATTGGAATTGATCAATATGTTTTTAAAGGGCACATACTATGCATCATTTGTCAAGAAAGTTTAAATTGCTATTGTTATGTCTATCTATATATATGAATCATGGGCATTTGGCATATAATATATAATCTAGCTAGGTTTTTCTTTACAAATATGAGGGACGTCTCACAGCATCTCTTTTGATTGTGTCATTTCGGTCTCATATTCCTTAATCTATCATACAGACATGCATACACTTGGCTATAAGCCTATATTAGTAAGTATAGACAAAGAATGGTTAACACAAATGGAAAATAATCCAATCCATTTTCCTTTGGTAAACCATGTTGCGACTTTCATGATTGTGTTGGTTTGGATATTTTCTTTGATGATGCCTTCTTGCTGAACTAAAAAGATCCATAATTGTTGCTTTTGGATATTTCCATCTAATTATAATGTATGTACTTATTTCTTTTATGGTTGCTTGTCAATTTTTTTTTGTATACGAGTGTGATAGTTGGAGTCGTTGGCTTTTTAAAAACATATTTCAAAATCATCTCTAAAACAAATCAACCAAATTACTTAAGGGAAACTGTAATTATGCATCATGAGAGGAATGAACACATCATTCATGCTACATTAACGAAGGTAATTTCTCGTTTGTTTTGTACACAAAAATGGTACAACATACACCTAGTAATTATGCATTCATGTAATCGTTAAAATCATATAACAACTTTCAACCCTATTTGAAAAAAAAAAATGACGTGAATCTACTTGCTAGTAATGAACGAAGCCAGTGATTAGTGCAGGTGCGTCGTCTTAAGTTCTTAACCAAAGAATTAAAATAAATGCAAGTGGCATGGATCAAAATATGTAAACTAGGTCGTCAAGTTGCACACATTATATTAGTTGTTGGTTTGTTAGGCAACGGTGGCAGTAATTAATTCATAAAGAATTCATCGGTTCTTTAATCAAATTACATAGACACTACTTATATTCCTCCCAGGAGGTACCTCTTCATATCAGTCTTTTGACTTATTTAATTATCTTTATATATACATATATTATAATCGGAACAGTTTATTCTCCAAATCATTATGTCAATATCATCTTTATAAAAAATTAATAAGATTGTAGATCATTGTAATTATTTATATGTACCTAATAAATCAACGGTTTTTATAACAATTAAGATACTCGTGACGAAACATCCATTTAGTTGATATATATGAATAACCAAACGACCTCTAATTTTATTGATTTTTTTACGGAGATAATCTTGACATGATGATTTAGAGAATAAACGGTTTTTATTATGATATATGTATAAAAACAATTCAATAAATTGAAAAAATAACATGAGGAGGAATTAGTAGGATGAAATGCAAATATTGTCCAATAAAAATGAATTAATCTTAATTAATTAACCCTTGACCTTAATTGGATCAAGAAATTATTGACAATATTATAATGTTAAATTCAGAGAGCGCGCACCATATATTCTGCGCAATTCTTTGGGCATTTTGACAACTGTAAATAGATGCTTCCTATTATTGAGGGTTTTAAAAATGACTTAATTTAATTGTCACCCTCAATAACATTGGTCATTGATTTGAGAGACAGTCACCTCAAGAATTCATATCACCTTCTGATTTCTTGCTCTTCATTTTTTTTTTCTTTAGGTGGCAGTAAATTAAACAATCAATTCTAAGAAGATCTTTGAAAACACTTGGTCTCCAAGTTAGTTCATCTTTTGCGATTCCCTAGTGCATGCAAGACAGCTTATAAATGCCAGAAAATGTGCGCCAAAGCTTGGTCTCCAAGTCCAGTTTTTTCGAATATTTGTACTCACGTGCAACATATATATATATATATATTCGTAATAAATATATATATAAGTAGATATTTGACACTATATGATTAATTAAGTTTAGCTCATGAGATAATGTGGTATGAGGAACCACCCAATTTTATTTCCGATGTTTTGCTTAAAAATTTAGCTCATGTTTAATTCAAAGATGTGTAATACTTTTTTCTTTATACCAGTTTGTAAGATCCGACGAGATTTTAAAAAGACCACAATAAAGCACCAATGTTGTATGATTCATTACGATTTTTATGATAAGCCAAGAAAAAAATTTAATAGCAATACCAGCATATATAGTATCAAAAACATTTAATAGCAATACCAGCATATATATATATATATAGTATCAAAAATTTTATAAGCTCCTACTTCATGATGAAATTTGGAATATGTAATTCCTCATTGGCATCTTTATTTGTGGAATCTTAATTATAACCCTAAATTCTCCTTTTTGATCCATTAATATTAAAGCATCAAATTAGGGCAAATGTAAGTACGTAGGTATATATTACGCTAAAATGTGCCTTTATTATATGTAGAGTAGGGTCTAATTAAATTATTAGTCCCCCTCTAAAGAGACATGTTTTGATTCTATAACACAATTGGAAGCAAATCCTATAAAATTAAAAACCAAAAACATGAAAAGTACAAATGAATGACTCAACCTGTCGTAAAATCCGAAAGGGAAAGTACCCTTTGGCTTTTCCTCCATGTGAAGAGGAATTTCTTCTACTTATATAGCATTTTTTTTTTAAATAATCTTATTATTGTTGGCGTTTGATAACTCATTATATAATTGTCGATAATAAAAAGAAAATTAGTTTGAGATTAGTTGTAATTGCGGACTTCATATATGTTAATTTTGCATGCTCGCAGGGCACGTATAAAATAGTTATAATTAATTATTTCTTATGTGTTATATGCAAGAGGATGATCTCGATCTGTATCGAGTCACACTTACATCGAAAAAATATAGACATTGAATTGCCTACAATAGGGCAAGAGATCGATAGAGAGAATCGAGAAATATTGAGACAATTATATACAGTTTCCAAAATCAATTATGGGAATTAATGACCAGTTCAATAATTAACAATCACTTAACAAGAAAATTAGACTACATAATTCAGGCCACCCTGACAAAATTTCAAGGGGGGTTCAATCGATAATGATCTTATGTAAATATTCATTCAAGCCACCCGCCACCAGCATTCTGCTAGTTTATTTTTAGCTGCGACGTGATCTTTTCCACTTCACCAACTGCCGCAAAAAGTCCTTAACCTGTACATGAATGCAACGAAAACAATACGCTAAGTAAAACCTTCGATCTACGACGCTCATAATTTTTTACTGCATTGTTCATCAATAATGGTAATAATTAATTCTTACCTCTGATGGTTCTTGTAAAGAGTAAGATGCACTTGTATCTTTTGGAAGTTTCGAAACTAGAATTCCAAACCCTTGCCCTCTGTCGCGTAGCACCTGAGTATTATTATTATTTTTTTAAAAAAAATTTGTTAAAAACTCATAAGAAAATACGCGATCGATACTTTAGCAAATTATAGAAATTTACATAAAGGAAGGCTATTTGATTATATATATATATATATATGTATACCTTGAAAGCATCCTCGTCTGTTCGATCATCTCCAATATACACTGGTAGTACTTCATTTGAATTGGCATATCCTAAAGAGAACACAATTTAAAAATAATTACAAATTAAACTTATATAAATTATTAAATAGATTCTATTCTTAACGAGTGATGCCATTTTGCTAATACAAATTAACTGTAATTTTGTTGTAAGAGATGACCTATACAAAAGTATAGTTTCATTTTGAAAAGAGAATTAATTAACCCAAGACTCACCTAATGACTCAAGCAAGAATTCAAGAGCTTTGCCCTTGTCCCATTTGATGCTTGGCCTAATCTCTAAAACCTGTTCAAACCAAACATATGAACATAATTAGGTACTTGCTAATAATGTAAAAAAATAATTACCATGGGCATTGGCCATGCAAAAAAAAAAAAAAAAAAAGAGAGAGAGAGAGATCATTTTTTACCTTCCTCCCTTGAGTCAACCTCAGCTTTGGATACTCAGTGAGTACCGCTCTAACTTGCTCTGCTAAAGCAGCCCAGCTCTGGTAAATAAAGAAGAAAATAATAATTAGATTAAAAAGTTTTTCGCCTAAGTTTCTGATATAAGACATTTCTCAACGTACTGAAATATAGTAAGAAAAATTGGTATGCTTACCTTCTCATCAACGCATCGGAAATGTACAGATAAGCAAAACTTATTATTTTCCACCCTGGCTCCTGAGATGGATCTTGTTTTCTCCAATAAAATTGTGTACACCTATTTAAAAAAATTACAAAATTTAGCTCCTTTGAACACTTTTTGCTCCTTTTTTCATTTTGTTAAAAATTGGTACCAGGAAACAAACCTCATTAATCATTGGTACAAACTCACTGGCTGGTTGGAAGAGAACGGCTTGATTACCCTAAGTAATTGAAAATTAAAAAAAAAAATTGATTATTTAAAATCATAACAAAAAGTGATACACAATATTAAAATAAAAGGAGAAGGATAAAGAACTTTTTATTTTTAATTATATTGTGGGATCACACTGCTAGAAACTCTCACATTCTTATATATGCTACTTTTGGATGGCCCTTTGATGTCCATCCCATGGCTGCCAGCATAATAAAGCTCTGCTAATTTGACAAAGCTATAAACCTGGAAAATTATTACAAAAAATAAAATTAATCACCACTGTTAAATACAAATAAATATAACTTTTATTTTTTAAGCTGAATATATAAACAAAATTTTTGTTACCTTGTCTCTGCATCTCCCGCTAACGATTGCTGTAGGAAAGTATCTAGCAGCTGCCCTCACAGCTTTTCTCATCTGCCCGAAATTATCTCAGTAAATTAGAAGCTAATCAAATATAAAGGTTAATTAAGTAGTCCTTAATGAATTATCAGAGTGAAAATAAACCTCATTGGACATGAAAGCTCGATCGGGGTCTTCGACAATGGGGGAGAGGGTGCCATCATAGTCAAGAAACAGAACAATCTGTTTCCCCTTTGAAGCATTTGTAATCTGCTCGAACATTCTCATAGCTGATGGATGATCAAGCTACAAATATATTTGAACAAAAGAATCGTCAAAATTAATATTTAATCAATAACAAAAAAGACAAAAGAACGTTAATTAAATTAGTTGGGCAATGCTTACATTCCAAGAGCTATAGTCCACAGTTTCAGGGAGGGATTGAGCAGCGGAGGATTTGGCACGAGGCGGAGACGAAGCTCGCAAGGAGTCAACCCAAGCATTGACTCTGGCGGCTCCGCCGCCTAATTCTGTCTCGACCTTGACAAGCTTGATGTTCCTGGGAATGGTGAAGCAGCCTCCTCCCGCCTCAATCATTGTTTTGGGGACGGACGAAGAGAACATGCTGTTGTTTGCAACGGTCACGGTGATAGCGACGCCGCCTTTGGCGTCGGAAACAATCACATTTTGGTTGGTCATCTTTGTCAAGTTAGCTTCGAAATTTAACCCCTGCATGAACACAAAAAAAAAAAAAAAAAAAAACTTTCGCACTCAGAACCCATCAAAGATTGAAACTTTTCGTTCAACGAGGTGATACTAAAACACCCATTAGAGGGATTTTGATTTTACCTCGCCGGAATTGGTGAAAATCGTCGGAGGAGGAAGAGGAAAACAGAGGAGGTGGTTTTGGTGGTGAAGGAAACAGCGGGAGGGGGTTTAAAGTTTCAATAGAAACAGTAACCTGATGAGAAATGAAAAAAGGAAGAAAATCACAGCACACGCGCAGTGGGGTGTTTCTCCTGGTTCTTAATCCACAAGTGTTTTTGAAAATGGGGTCGCTTGTCAATTTATAACTCCGTTTCGCGGCACTAGCCGACGAAATGACCACTCTTGTTCTCCCCTGTACTTTTTCAGCCTCAATATTATAATAGAATTGGAGGGACCACCCTCACGCCAATGCACCCAATAATCACACCCCCTTCATGCCTCGTCATCACATTCAAAAAAAAAATTACCTTAACAATCGAATAAATGTCATACGCTAGAAAATGAGAAATTTTACGAAAGTTTCTAAGTATTATGTTTTAACTGACCATTTAGGTTTTACATTCAATCAATCACGCAGATTATCAATCCTAAGTACTTGTTTAAATTGAATTAGTATTACTAAGACAAGTTAGAATTAGTAATGAATGGATATCAAATTCTTTGTATAGGATGTATGATTATTACTTGTCTTTTTTTAATATGATGTATGATTATCACTTGTCTTTTTTTCTTTGTCCTAAATGGGTTGTAAAACGCAATATTCAAAAAGTATTAACCATTAAGGGACTCGGTCGCAAGAATAATAATAACTTTGATTATTGGGTTTGATTCTTGATTTTTTTTTTAAACAATATTTTGATGGTTCCAAATTTTCCAACCAAGAACCCAAAAAAAAAGTGAATTATTTTATTATTTTATATTGGATATTAAAATAATTGTTATATATCGTTTATATTAGTCTAAATTTTTTATTTTTTATTTATTGTATTAAAAAAAATACTTGTAAATCATGCACAATGCGTTCGTAAATTCTTAAAATATTATTCAGAATTTCCTATTTAAACTAGGTACAAGACCACTCTATAAGCTCCACATATTATTTACCAATTCTTATAAAGAAGCATAACTCCAAACCAATCTATTTTCTACATCCGGACAAGTGTTATCCAAAAACGAAAAACTTCCAAGTGAATTTCTTGTAAATATTTGTCTATCTATTATGTAATATTCATATTTAATTTTATTCTCATTATAAATGCATATCTTTATACTTTATTATTTTATTTAAAAAAAATATTTTTTTATCTGCACATAAAATAATAAAAAATATATATAATAATACATCAAGTTTTTCTCTCTTGATAATTCATATAATTATAAACCTCTAAACCTATTCGTGCATAATATATAATGTACATAAGTGCATGCACCTATATATAATAATGCAGGATTTTGAGTAGAGGGGTCCACTTTGTGGCCCCATTGTGGTAAAACTATTTTGCGATCGATGCAAGAAAAAGACACTATGTTATAGCACTATCTTGAAGCACTGATCAGAAAATGGCAAAGGACCACCATCGATCCTTCATTTTTTTTTTTCACTGAGTAATAATGGTATTTATGTTTTGATTATGACAATTATTTATATTTATGAAAAATCAATAAGATACTGCAACTATTTTGAAAAAAAAAAAACACAAATCATGTTGGAAGGAACAATTTATTCCAATATTTGTTCTGTAAATTTGTAATGCATGTATACAAAGATTAATTATTGTTAATCTGTTTGTACTTCAATTAGAAATTAGACTATAATTAGGTCTCGTTTGTTTTTTTTAACACTTTACCTAAAAGTAAAACACTATGAAAATGTTTAATAAAAATAAAAAAGTTTATTTTTTGAAATAATAAAAATAAAAAATCTTATGTTTTTGAAAAACGACAAATTTTTTATAATAATTTTTTAAAACAGTCTGCTTGTTACTTATGAAAGTTAATTTTAAAATTATTTTTGTGTATAGTTACTTATTATGAAAATAAAACATGAACAACTTTTTAAATTAAATAGCACATTAAAAGCAATTTTTCAAAAAAACACGGGAATAGTAGGAAAATTTAATGCGTAATCTAACTGTTTTACATCTTAATTAATATGTAATTAATTATGATATGTGCAAGAATTATGATCCAAGTAAGCCAATATTAGGGTAAGTTATTATGAATTCTTTAGGTTGCTTACTTGACAAATGTTCAATTAGCAATGCAAATATGCAATTATCTATGTCGACTCATTACTATATATGATATTAGGATGCGACTCATATGCTTCTAAACTTTCTAACTTTTAAAGGTAATCTAAGTAAATTAAGCAGATACCTACATAATAAGAAAACAAACAAAAAAATACAAATATTTTAGTTATTTTTTTATAAAATAATTATTAGTAATTTCGAAGGTACGTACAACATTTATTTATTCTTAAAGTTTTATTACAATTAAATTATTTTTAGAGTATTTTTAAGGATGTCAAATAAAACTCAGCATATCATAAGGATTAAGGGGTAATTAAAAATAGACGCTTGAGCAATATAAATTATATAAGAAAATAAAATTAATATGTGTATATAGACATAAAATATTTATGGAAAATTTTAATACATGAAAAACATATTTAAATATTCATAAATAATTTTCAAACATAATAAAATACATTTAATTTAAAATAATTTTGTAGAATATGCAACACTGAAATATTTTTTAAAAATAAAAAAGCATACAAATTTACAAATTTTCAACATGCATAATATATATACATATATGAATCTCATGCATGACGACATCGTACAATTAAAACAAAACCTTTTTTTGCTCCCATATTCTTTTAGGTAGCCGTTTGAAACAATATTGAATTGAAATAGGGAGGACGAATCTTAGTATAATGATTCGAAACTTGGAAAACAAGAAATAAAGACCAGTTTAATCTTAATTAAATATGAATTCTGCATGTGGAACACCTGAAAAAGCTAGCACCAATTCGATTCACTCACTAATTAATAATAAAATATTGTTGGGATGTGAGGATAAAGGTCTCATAATTCATTTCACCCACTAATTAATAATAAAATGTTGTTGGGATGTGAGGAGGATAAAAGTCCCACATCGAAAGAGATGAGAAAGAGTATGTGTCTTATATGGGTTTGGACAACTTTCCCTAAAACCAATTGGTGATAGGGGGAATTGCCCAAACCTATATAAGTCACACTCGTTCTCATCGATCTTTTCCGATGTAGGGCTTTTATCCTCACATCCCAACATGCATCCGCACGTGTAACGGCTCTTCTAGCCACACGTGATAATGTGACCCCATTTTCCCACATCCGTATGAGCCATTGTCTCATACCTCTCTCAATTTTTTTTTTCGTCGTCACAATGGCCCCTATCTGTGCGGTGCTATATATGGCGCCCTCATCCATGTGGTGCTACGACACCAATCACGTGGCGAGTGAATAGGCGACGTGTGACACGTATGACGGTTAAATTTTCTATTGGTTAACCCGCTCTGATACCATGTTAAGCGATTGAAGTTCCGCCCACAATAGACTCAGAATTTTGGTCCTAAAACCAATTGGTGATAGGGGAAGTTGCCCAAACTTATATAAGACACACACTACAACTAATCAAATTTCACACACAACATCACGCCCCTTGGAATCGATTCATTAATGCTTTACCATCTATATTTTTTTTAAATGAAAGTACTGCTTATCATAAAAAAATCGTAAAAAGTTGAGTGCACTGATGTGACCTAATTAAAATCTCACTAGGACTTTGAATCTAATTCAAAAAAAGAGAGTAGCACACACTATACATTACAATTAACTAGTTGTCAAATCTTCAAAAATTATATAAAAAACAATATCAGGTGATTCCTCGAACCACACCACCTCAGTGCTCAGCCATCTATTAAACTAAAACCACTAGCTCGTCTTCGATTCTAGCGGAGTTGGTTACAAGTTTGAGTAGAAATCAGTAGTGCGCTATCAACTTAAAGTTACCTATTCCATATTTTAATCAATCTCTTCACAAATTCTTGGTTTGTCTACATGTATAACTTGTAGAGGTTCCTTAATTATTATATAACAACAAAATAAAAAACCACCGGCTCCATAACCAACGTACCTAACCTAACTCAATCTTACTCCGTACGTAGTTTGAATCAAAACCATTAGCAGCGGTTTATGTTTTCTCACTGGTCGCTACCTTTTCCTTTTTTATGTATACACAATGTGTTGCCAACTTGCATTTTATTATTTGTTCAATAACTAATTAACAAGCCCGTCGATGTGGAGTTTTAACACAAAAATTCGCAGTATTTCATAAAATAAATTAAATAAATAAAAAAAAACATGCAATAACAGATTAGTAAATTGATTAGGTTGAAGCCATGGAGGCTCGATCTGTATAATTATATACATACACTTTCGGTTTTTTAAAAGTTGAACCTTTTGTTTTGGCCATTCAAAGTTTGAACGTAGGACTTTTCGATCCCTTTCTTCCTTTGCGGTGACTGTGTGTTAAGTTGGAAAATACGCTTCATGAATGATTCCACAAAGAAGGATGAGATGGAAGTTTCCTAAAAATTGTTCATTCGTTCTGCTTTATATATGTTCCTTCTTAAATAAATTTAAGAGTAAACTACTAATTAATTCTTTACAAGATTATATTTTATTTAAAAATCGAAATATGACAGTTCTTTACTCGATTTAAAGTCCAACTATTTTTCAGCCATGAATGTTTATTTTTATCTTCGTGTACAATACATATAACTAAGATTCTAATCCCCTATTTTGTAATCAAAATTAAAACACTTTTTTTATTAAACTTATATACTAAAATTAATTTTTTAAAACGAAAATGAAATTTGTGTTGTTTAATAGAAACTTTTAAGGGGAGAGGGAGATCGAGTTGGGAGGTGTTTGTAAGAGGTTGAGGTTCCACGCCAAAACCAATTGTCAATGAGGGGAATAACTCAAGATCATATAAGGCACAAATTATAGTTGTGTTTTTCCGATGTGAGACATTTTCCTCGCATCTCAACATACCCCCTTACATGTGGAAAACCCAAGATCATATAAGTCAGACACAAATTGTAGTTGTGTTTTTCCGCCTCCTCACATGTGGCAGATTTTTCAGCCTATCACGTGACGATTTGAATGGGTACATGTAACACGTGTTGCGGTTAAACCTATCACGTGTGTCAGGACCCGACTCATCTAGCACCATATTGTCCGCTTTGGGCCTCGCCCTCACGGTTTTGTTTTCGGGAGCTCATGGTACAACTTCCCAGGGGGTCACCCATCATGAAATTGCACCAGCCTCAGCTAGCTTAACATTGGGGTTTCAATCCCCCCCCCCCCCCCCCCCCCCCCCCCACCCAAGCCACTTGAGCTCCCAAAAGGCCTAGTGCTAGATATGTGTGTGCCTACACCTTTAAGGCACACCACCATCCTCTCCCAGACCATTCCTGACAGGACCCGCCCCGATCCCCCTGGGACCACCCGGGACGTGCCCTGCTCCCGTCTGACACCTGTTATTAAGATACCAAAAATACCCTTATTAAAGATAAAATGCATAAAGAAAATCCATAGTTAAGTCATACATAGCACACCACACAAATACTCAAATACAAATAGTGTCAGACAAGGGATGGTTCCCGAATACAGTTTATTGAGCACGACTCTAGACACACTACGTGCCAACCTACCCAGCAGTAGGGTTCAGGTACGCAACGTAAACCTATGCCTCTTCCTCCTCGGGATCCTCCTCCTCCTCCTCGGGATCCTCCTCCTCGATAGCACTACCTGGAGGGGTAGTAAAACAACAAAGGTGAGTGGGCCGAAACTCAAGGTTTACAAAGTAGTTTACCATTTCGAAAACATATAGCTTTTCCCCTCCGTTTTCCGAAAAGACATGCATAGTATCAAAACCACAAAACCATATAGTCATAAGCAGAATAATATCAACATAATATAATCTTAGTCACTGCACTATACATCCCAACCCTGACATCCCAGATGCCTGACGTCCCAGACGCCCAATAAGGTCACAGTCTCAAGGCTACGCGTGCCACCCGGGGTCTCAATCCCGAGTCCAAATCCCGAACCTAGTCCGAGCATGGCATTCTAGATGCCTGACGTCCCAGACGTCCAATAGTAGCAATCCTGCTCCTGAGTCACTCTACGGTCCGGTCCCTCCGTAGAATGACTCCTCACAGGCAATGCGCCGTGACCACTCCGGTGTACCTACATCCGGAGGAGATAGAATCCTAGGGTAGATCCATACAGTGCAGTACCACAGATAATATCGAGATCCATTATATATGTATATGAATCCAAACCATTCATAAACAACCAGACGGGTCTCATGCCCAAACATCGTAATACGTGCCATAAATCATACACAGATACTTTTACTCAAATCACATATAGATATAGTAGAAAGTAAAACAGTTATGCATGCCGAAGTTTAGTGAAATCAAAGGCCCACTCACAGTACAATCCCGCTGCAATCCCGAGCGTAAAGCCCCGTCCAAGGGTTAAAGTACAATTCCTGTCATGCCCAAAACATACGTAAAGGTAACTTTAAGTCCCTACTAAACAACTAAGAAACCCTAGACTGAAACCGGCCCGGGAAAGCCGTCCGAACACGCTTCCCAAGGCGTCAAACCCTAATTTGACCAACTTAACGATCTCCGATCGACACGAAACCACCGCCATTGGATCCGTATCGTCGAAACCTTGAAAATGGCACTGGTCCCACACAAAATACTGTTCACACGCGCCCCCCACGCGCCGGTCAACCCTCTGGTCAACAGTGCTACAGTGATGCTGACGTCAGCATGACGTCACTGCTGACGTCAGCATGACGTCATCACTGACAGTGTCAGAGGACACGTGTCAACAGCCCATTGGTCCCTGGTCTGACAATATTCTGACATGATGACATCATCATGACGTCACTGCTGACGTCAGCATGATGACGTCATCAGCTACAATAACCGGGTCTGCGAATCGGGTCACCGCAGACCCACGGTTCGACCCGATCACAGATCGTGATTCCGACCACCAAAATCGACGGGGTTTGTTCCTATGGACTCGTCTAAACATGTTCTATGGCTCTGTGTAATCAAAACAGATTTTGAAGTTCGAGAAATCACCTGAAAAACGACGGGGAACTGGCTGCCGGTTCTGGTTCGTCTTCTCCGGCGAGCCGTCACGCTTCCAGCCACAAACTCAGGTCCAAAACGCTCGTCTAGTCCCCTAGGTTAAGTCTCAAAAACAACCCAACAAGTTTAACGTTAAAAACGGACAGTTCGAGGCAGGGAAGGAAAATCGGCCTTCACGGGTTTGCAGGCTTACCGCCGCCGTGGGCTGCCCAGTCCAGTCCTACGCCGTCTAGAGGTCACAACGGTCCTAGCCCTAGGTTGGTTCGAGCCCAGAAGTCGTGGTTTGGATGGTTGGATGGTTTTGGGCTGCACGGGTTCCTCACGGGTTTATGGGTTTTCCGGGTTGCTCCGCCGTCCGTGGTGGTGGTGATGGCCGTCTGGAGGTGGCTGAGAGGTAGGCTGGTGTGTGGGTTGAGGCTGAGGGGTGGTGTGATCGCTGATGTGTTTGTGCAGAGTGAGAGGTTGCACGGTTTAGGAAGGAATGAAAATGAAAAATATGTTGTTCTGATGGTTTAAGAACAGAAGGAGAAAATAGAATGAATGGCTGAGATTCAACCTGAGTTAAGAGTGAAGGGTGAGGATTTAAGGGTGGATGGGGTAGATGAGTGACATGTGTCACTCATCAAGGGTCCAGATTGATTGGGTTAAAGTAAATCAGATTATAATATTTTATTATTATTTTAAGTTCCGAGTCTCGGTTAGTTCGGTTACGTTCTTGACCATAACTTTTTCGTCGTAAGTCCGATTTCAGCGTGCCGCCTGTCTACGGATTCGTATCGACGAGACCTACGTAACAGTCATTGGCCCTCGTCCGTTGGACTTCCCGGGTCAAAAGTCAACTTTTGGCCCCCAAATGGCCAAATTACCAAAATGCCCCTCGACTTCCGAACGTCACAACTTCTTCCTCGAACGTCGGAATCGAACGTGCCACCTGCCTATGAACTCGTGACGTCCTAAACTACGTCACGGTCGCGTGTCAAAGTCCTAACTACTTCCCGAGGTAAAAGTCAACTTTTCCCCCCTCAGGGGCAAAACGGTCATTTTACAATAAAATAATAATTACGAAAGTTCGGGTCGTTACAATTCCCCCTCGCAGGAATATGGGATTGTTCACCGTTCCCTGCAGGACACGAGTCTTACAATCCACCCCCTTTAGGGCCCAGTGTCCTCGCTGACACACTTCTCGGTCGGGGTCTGGCTCTGATACCAAATCGTCAGGACCCGACCCTCCTCGGTCAGGACCCGACCCTCCTCGGTCAGGACCCGACTCATCTAGCACCATATTGTCCGCTTTGGGCCTTGCCCTCACGGTTTTGTTTTCGGGAGCTCATGGTGCAACTTCCCAGGGGGCCACCCATCACGGAATTGCACCAGCCTCAACTCACTTAACTTTAGGGTTCCAATCTCCCCCCCACCCCAAAGCCACTTGAGCTCCCAAAAGCCTTAGTGCTAGATAGGTGTGTGCCTACACCTTTAAGGCACACCACCATCCTCTCCCAGACCATTCCCCCTCGCATGAATATGAGATTGTTCACCGTTCCCTTCAGGACACGGGTCTTACAACGTGTGATAACCCCGCTCTGATACCATGTAAGAAGTTGAGGTTCCACCCCAAAACCAATTGATAATAAGATGAGTAGCCCAAGATCATATAAGGCACAAATTGTAGTTGTGTTTTTCCGATATGGGACATTTTCCTTACATCTTAACAGTGTTTAATTAGGCAGTTGGGGTGATGGTGCCAATTATGACTTGGAGTTTAAAGTTTAATTAATTCTTAGATTTTGATACGAAATCTAAGAACTAAACTCTAAACTATAAGTGATTAACCTATTCTTTTAATATTAGATAATAAAGATTTTTTAAACTTAATCTTTAAAAGTATTTTTGAAAAATTATTGCTCTCAATTATTTTGTTTTAAGTTGGATTTTCTTTACATCACCTTAAAATGTACAAGTGAAAAAGGAAAAAAAAAAGGATAAAGGAAGTAATCTTTTCATAAAATATAAGGAAAAAAACTACTAAATATGGTTAAAATTAAGCTTGAAAGGATCTTTACGTGATTATTATGGTGAATAAATATGAATGTTGTAAAGGAATTAATCATGGATAATCCTAGCTAATTTGTATTAATGTATGAGATTATTTGAATAAAACAAAATTAAGTAATTTGCATGGTGACCTGCAAATGCCCTAGGACATGAACTTACGTACGTGATCAAATCCTTCGACTCAGCACAGTAAATAGTTATATATAAGCCATTCACTGTTGCGTAGTAAATAGCTTTTAATAATATTTAGCTACGTCATACGTAAATATAAAATTAACAACAGTAATATTTAAATCGCATAAATGGATTTCAAAACTCAAAATGTTCAAACTCACTGTTGAAAGTCTAAAAAAATTACCAATTCCTAGTTTCAGACTTATCTTTTTCTTCTCTCTTTGATTCAATTACATGGAAAAATAAAAGGTAAAAGTACATTGGCACGGTAAATCTCAATTTAATTATCACATTAATATCTGAATCATATACGTGACAAATAAAAGTAAGGACCAAAAATATAGGGACAAAAAACTTTGTCCACCCAATTATTTGCATAATAATTAAAGAGAAAGTGTCCCAACTCATATATCTACAATTGAATAATTACTAATTTTTGTCTATTCGTTTAAAATGTCTTCTTATGTAAATTGATCTTTTTAATGAGACAGGGTAGTACTGATTCACTATACGACTTGACATGATTTATTGTCTCTCTGTAATTAATTTCTAATTTACCACCACCTATCTGATAGTGAGATTGAAAGAATATATCATCTTTTTATTGAGAATTAGTATTACAGTATTACTTATTTACTATTTGACTTGATATGATTTATTACTTTTCTGCAAGTTTTTAATTTACCATCAGTATCTATTTGATTGTATAATTTAAAAAATGTAACAGAATTTATCTAACAAATGTAAGTCACCTTGCTTCAAAAATATTGAATTCTCTCAATCAGTCGGCCAGATAACACGATTGTTTTTACCGATTAATTTAACTAAAATTGGATTTGGTCTTTCCTTTAGAGTAGTAGACTATGGTATGTAGGGGGGGGGGGGGGAAGGGGGAGATTATTGGTGGCATCGACATCTCAATCAATCAAAAGCTTGCCATGGCCATTTGTATTGTCATTAGTCATTAGTCAAAGTCGGGTGGCAGAGTTGAGAGATGCTTTGAAGTTTGAAGCCGAACGTGATGGATGGAGAAGTATATCAAAAATTCAGGTAGCTGAATACACAGAAAGATTGTCAATAAAGCGTAATTAAAAAGCAAGGTTAGGCAAGCAAAAGGAGGATTAATTCCATCTAACCTTTGAATTAGGCTTCTTCAAAAAGGGAATAACTTTTTCATCAAGCAACTCCCCACCCATCATCTTTCGCATGCAAATGCAATTAATCCTTTTTCCCTCTAATAATTAATATTCTAATAGTGATCTTCCCGTGGAATCACAATAATGCAAAGAATATTAGCCCTAATTCTAATGGCCTAACATGGGATTGTGAACCCTAATATAGTAATATGTAAATTAATGAAACATCTCAGAGCAAAAAATTGAAAAATTCTACACACTCAGAAGTTTACTTTAATTTTTTCTTATCGGCAATTAATTAATTTGGGTTTCTAAAAGGATATCGCTTCGGACCGAAGCATTAAAAGAAAAAGACCGAAAAATGCGATGGCATAGGTACCACGGGACCTGGTCTAGAAAACAAATTTATTTATTTTAAAATAAATATATATATGTAAAACTTAACATATATATATATATATATACGTATATATAAGGAATTAGGGTTATATATAAAGATCTGGTTTGGTAATAGATTCATTTTCATTGTTTCTTAGGCATAGGGCGGATGGAATATTATGCAGATATTGGGACTACTGCAAAATTATTCCAATTCCATGAACCTAGCTAGAATCATGTGGATTTTGAGTCCTCTTTGCATATGGCACATATATGATTCTGGGATAAGAACCTTCTCCTAATTTGTTGAGAAATCGTCATGATCATAGATAGCTTCATATCACGGCCGTAAACTTGAAACGTATCAAATATATATATATATATATATATATTATATTGTTACACGATAAAGTTAGATATTGTTTATTTTTCAAATACATTATTACTACAAACTACGTACAATATAATATATATTCTCTTTCAAAATATTATAATACATGACCGATATATATTACGTAGCCATAGTAATTAAGGGGGTGTATTTAATATGTGATTTTAATTGATTTTAATAGAGCTGGTGTATTCAATTAGAATTTTAAATGTATTTATAACAATCTAAATGTATTCAATTTAAATTTAAAGAATATGTTTTAAAATCGGTAGAAATTTGAGTATTTTCAATCGTGATTTTTATTGATTGCTTTAAAATTCAGGTGTATTCAAAAAACCAATGTCTTATTCTATTTTATAAATTTGTAGATTTTAAAGGGTTTTAAATAACAAATCCATCAACAATCCATCCATCCTCTTAGAAATTTCAATGGATTTGCAAAAATAAAAATAAACTCTGTAAGATTCATCAAAATGAAGATCTCTACAATGAAATCAGACCAAGTTCCTCTCCTCTTCACGAACTCACCATAGTTTTGTAGCAATTTTGTCGTCGCTGAACCATGATGCCCTAGGCAGAGCATTGCTTGTGAGGGAAGATATCTTCAAAGCTTTCATTCTAGCTCATCTCATTTGCTTTGAGCAGTAGAAAACAAGATGAATGAATCAGATGTTTATGAGTATCGGTAGTTTTAATCTTCACACTCCTTCAGTCATATGCATCGATCATCAATAAAATATATATAAATTAAAGTTGTGTGGGAAGAATCAAAGATTGGATTAGAAATGTGAATGGATGGTTGTGAAGGTTTGCAATGTATAGTAATAAGTGACAAGGATGAAAGGATAGAAAATTTATACCATAGTTTCATGAATTATTCAAATGAAATTTCGTTGGAATAAAATAAAAACTTTTAAATTTACAAATCAATAATAAAAATAATGAAAAATCCATATAAAAACTCCTTTAATATATATTTTTAAATTTGTTGGGTTTCAACCCATTAAGATCCCATTAATCTAAATTGAATATGACACCTAAGATACTAGTTATGATATAATTACTCATCTTTGGTGCCTTTTTTTTTCCCTTTGTATATAAAACCATGGGTTATTGAGATCGAAAAAACAAACGTTCAGTTTAATGACAAGATGATTTAGCTAGATATAAGATTTAAATGAAAAGATATAGCTGTAAACTGTTGCGCTAATCGATCTTCTTATTATTTTATTTGATAAAAATAAGTCCGATATGATTCTTTGTTGAAAGAAATACTCACGTTAGCTGCCGCCGCCCCAACACCCCTTACACCACCCACCCCACCCCCCTTCCTCAAAAAAAAAAAACACCTACTTTACCCTAAAAATTTTAAACTTGCAAATATTCCTCGTTCAAAGACAGAGTTGAAGATATATGTATCCACCATTGGAATGTGACTCACTAGAAGTAAGAGGATCAATGAAAGGAACTCCATTGAGTGATGAGAAGAATATAATCGATGATGATCGATCGAAGAAGTTTGAGAAGTTCCTCTTTACCACCACTTGGCCACTTGTTCAAGTTACAATCTTTTTAATTCCCATATGTTTTTATGTTACTTTCGTTTCATAGAATGAGAATATATTATATATATTAAATTATCGAAAGTTGATACTACTTTCTTGTTGCCTAATATTGTCAATGTCTACTTGGAATTTGGTCGCTTGAAAACGAAAACCCACTAGAGCAATATATTAGCAACAAGGTCGTCAAAGTCTCACATAATTAAGCACATTCTCTCAAGTAGCTCTGACCTCTAAGCGCAAATAATGGCGATGTTCTATATAATTTATTAAGGAAACAAAAAAGTCTCACACAATATCAGAGTTGGTTTAAACATTTGAAGGCTCGAGGCAAAATAGAAAAATGTGCATTTAATTCACACACTTGTACATGGATGAAAATACTCACATTCAAAATTAGTAAATTACAACCTTCATATTCAATAAAAATAATTAGCCCATCATTTAAAAAACTTGAACCAATATCAGATTTACGCACTCTTATATTATTTATTTATTTGTCTGTTTTATATATTTATTAATTAATTAATTATATAATATATATTAATAATTTTGGCCCCTATATTGTTCTAGACCTAGGACTTGAGCCCCTTTTGTCCTCCCCTCTGAAGGTCACAATGTATAACCTCGATAAAATGTTCAAGAAGAAAGCAACTGCAAATTTCTATATTACTTTTTATTAGTTTTAATTAAAAAAATTATTAATGGAAAAAAAAATAGTATAGGAAAGGATATACAAGGTGTAATTTTTGCAATTTTTATGAGTAATCTAACCATTTACTTTTTTATTGAACAAAAAAATAATTCATTTATTTTTGACATATGTTGATCAAAATTTTAGTGAACTTTGCAAGTCTCGATTTACCTATTGGCTATATTGCACATATGTTGTGCGGCCTGTTCATGTAAGAGGTTTTGTTTCCTTTACTTTTTAGTGTACACTCGGAATTACTCGATGATGCGCAGTAATGCGAAGTAATTAATAAGGAAGATTTATTCCCAATATCAAGTACGAGAAAACTTAATTCAAACTATTATTATTAATTATCAATGATTTATTAAAAAGGGATATTAAATTTTTAGAGCATCGAAATTAATTTAAATGAAAAAGGAAAAATGGAAACAGAGAATTGAACTTATTATAGGTTAAAGGTTAAGACGCATGTTCCTTATAAGTGGTAGTTTTTAACAGGATTCGATACACGATTTGAAATTCGCACGAAATTTATTTGGATGAATCCAAACGATTAAAATTTCAAGTCATTTTTGAGTCAACTCATTATCACACATTTAATAAACGGGTGTGTTTCAGGTCAATCTTATAACCCGTATAATGACTTATTAACCTATTTAATAAATTGGTAGATTTAAGTCAACTTGTTAACCTATATAATTAGCTATATATTAAATCATTTAATAAACGTGTCAATTATTAATCCATATACATACTCGGTTACCTACCTATATATTTATTAAATCTTATAATTTAAAGGTTAAATATGTTAAAGGGGTTAAACATGTTAATTGAGTTTTGAGTACGATCTATTTGTTAAATAAGTTACACGAATTACCTACGTCATTAATAAACGGAGTTCAAATTAAACATCTTTAACACAATTATAACAAGATACAAACTCAACATATCATCACTTCTAATTCTTCCCTGTCTACGCAACTCATTAACTAGTACCTTAAATATTACTCTGAAATATCATTCTTAATTATATGGATCAACCAGTCGACCTAAAGCCGTCAAAGATTCCTTTATTTGAAAATAAAATGAAGTCAAAGATTCTTTTAACATTAGAAAATAATCATGCGTGGAGATATATGTTTGTTTTGGTATCTTTGATATGATAAAGTCGTGGGCAACCCTTTATGGCGGTGACCACAAAAAAAAAAAAAAAAAACTCGATGGACCAAATTTTTGATTGCAACATCGATCAAGACATATACGTTAGTTCCTTATGGGCTAAGGAAGCTTAGGTGTGAGCGGTTTAACAAACCATTTGCTCTTATTATTATTTCTTCAAAGGAAAACATGGTTACTTTCGCTTGTTATGTTTGTCTTGGCTTTTCTTGTACCGTGTTTTTTTTAGCCAAAGATATACGGAGAGATGTATATTTTTGGATATGTAATATCTGCCCCTAATAAAAATTAATAGCAACAACTAATATCTGCTCGTTTTGTATTAATTGGGACAAATCCACGTACATATCCGCCCATAATAAAAATTAATAGAGGCGTATCCATTTTTTCGCCCCTAATCTAGTGTCCATAATACCCATTTTTTGTAAATAGTGGTGGAGCGAATACTACACAGTGAATATGTAAAAAATTAATCTTGTAATACTAATGTGCTTTCTCAAGATCAATGCTATAATATCGGTAATTTGGGATCTAGTGTTCTATTAATCGAATATATTTGAGAAGAGTCAAAATCATACTGATTTCGAAATTTGCTCGACTTTTACTAAAATATAATAAAAATCACTTTAAATAAAATAGTATGCGGTAGATATTAGACGACTGTTTTTCTTATTCATATCTTTTAAGTTCTAGGAATCCTAATTTCCCCATTATAAATTGGTAAATATGTGATTACTGTGATGTGGGTTGAGCCTTAGCAAAGGTAATGATCAAAGAATGAGATGGTATCCAAAAACTATGGATTAATTCATTTGATTGACAAGGCATCAAATCAAAAGAAGGGTCGCATCGAAAGTGGTATACGCACACATGCATGCTAGCTCCCTCCTAAAAGTTGGACAGCCTAGTTAATTATTAGCTATCTACAACTTCATCTACTTCAAGGCACATCAAGCGTGCGCATATTTGATTGAATTTCAAGCATATATGTTTTTGTCAATTAAACATGCATACGTGGATCTTTGGGGAAATGAGGTGTATATATTGTATCTGTCGTAAGTTATGATTTGAAACAACAATTGGGGGAAGCATAAAATGTTTGCTAGCTTGCTCGATTACAGCTATGAAGCACTGATAATATATGTCAAAATTCTCCGTACATGGGCAATGGAAACTGTTTCATTTTAACAGCATTAGCCGGGTTGAATAACTAGTAAAATTCAATGCACGTATTTTAAACGTAGAAATAAATGTAGATTTTTTTCGTATTTTTTATTGTATGATCTAGAAATGTACTAAAAAGAAAAGAAAAAATGTAAACATTTCTGCCCATATATATGGCATATCAATTTCATTTTATTTGCCAACTTTTGATGATCAAACAAGATATATTGGCGTCCATGACAACATATAACCAAATAAAAAAAATTAATTTTTTTTGAAAAATAATTGTAAAAGAATTCTTGGGAGGTAGCCATCGATTGCGGGTAGCCTCTGTTGAGATGTGAGGAAAATGTCCCACATCGGAAAAGCACAACTACAATTTGTGCCTTATAAGATCTTGGGCTACTCCCCCTTTGCCAATTGGTTTTGAGGTGTAACCTCAACTTCTTACAGCCTCCTCCTATGTATCCCCCTTTTTTTTTCAGAAAAAAACCTTGGCGAAAAATAGAGAGGGAAATCCAATGAGAGCATTAATTTAATCATTTATAAAATAGGCGAAGACCACAACTGAAAAAACTGCCACAACAAAGAAACCTAATGGTTTTTCAGTTAACAAAATGGGCCTCCTCTAAGAAGGAAAAACCAGATGCTGCATATGGCATATGTATATAATACCCGTGGGCCCACTCCTCTCCTTCTTTTTATAGTTTTATGTGATGCGACAGGTGGAGTAGGCCTGGCAATGATTTATCACCGGGGCCCACAAATCATGCTCCTAGTGCTAAGCCCACTAGTTTCCCACCACGCCCACTGAAATTAAAACCCTAAAAATTCTTCTTACCCCCACCTCACCCAGTCCCCACACCAAGCCACCTCCTTCTAATCTGAATATCCAGATTCTTTCTTTTCTAGATTTGTATGGAGTTAAATATTTTTTTAGAGTGGGGCATTAACTAAGAACTTGTAGCTAGAGAGAAGAGATGGATCAAAACATAAGTATTGTTTTATCAAGATTTTGAAACATTTTTATATTGCTTGCATATATTAATTTGGAACCCTAAATTGTAAATTTTTGTAAGTTCAACTAGTAGTATATGTATGCTTGAAGTTATAATGGAATTGGAGAGAATCGAAACCTTAAACTCTAAATTATAATTACAACGCAAGAAAAGAACACGTACGAGATCGATGATATGATAGACCGAGTTTGGCATGGGATTTTAATTAGCTTTGACAATAATATGTATGTAAATATATAATAAGAACAAGTAGCGAGAGAGAGGAGATCGATCAAATGGGATAATGATCCGTTGATCATGGCAAATGGGATAATGAGGAAGTTGAAAAAGATTTATGAATGATAGCTGTTTAAGTTCCTACTTTAATAGTCTATTAGCTTAAGATATCTGCTGGGTTCTCTTCTGGTTGGTGTAAGTTTTTATTAAATCTGGAAAATGAAGCAAATAAATGTACTTAATTGAAGGAAATGGAAACATCCTAAAACAAAATCATTGCCATAAATTAGGCTTGGGAAGTTAGTAATAATTAAGATATATACACATCAACTCCCCATGCTCTTGCCAACATCGATCTTAAAGTGGCTCTAACTATTATTTGTGTTAGTGACTTAGTGCCTAGGGCACTAAGTAAGGATGTCCATAGTCGAATGGATTGCCACGCATTGCTATCATACATGCATGTTACATCTTAAGTCCATTACCCTCCTTACTCCCCCGCAAACCACCACCAGCACTACCACCGTAACCACCACCTTCACCCCACAACTACCACCCCGACCACCACCAACAACCCACGTCTACCTTCACCCCATCACGTTACCATTATCTATATTATTCATTACCGTTGTTATCTCAAAATATATATTTGGAAATTATAGTCTCATGCATATTTAATTTTATTTTTTTAGTTTTACATATTTATACCATTCAAGTTTTTCCTTAAATTTCATCGTTCACATAATATTGAATAATTTTTTCCTCCAAATTAAACAGCCTATGGCTAGCAATAACAACGTCATATATTACACATAACATGTGTGCAATGCTATATATCATTAGTACAATACACACATAGACACTACAAGAAAAAAGTACTGATCCGACAATATTTTGCCCAACGAACACATAATTTGTCGCTAAAGACATCTTTGCCCGGCGAACATTAATATTCGTTGGGCACCACTTTAAGCGACGACCCCGTTCGTCGCTATATCTTTGGTGGGAAAGTGAGCATGGTTGGCGCCAAACTAAGCCTCCCCGTGCTACCTTTGCCCGACAAACACACATAAATTCGTCGGGCGACAAATTTCGTTGCCACTTAAATGCAATCGTTGCCCTTTTTTGCCCAGCGAATTGGATACTTTGCCCGACAAACATATTGGATTCTTTCCCGACGAACACATGTTCGTTGGGCAACGTCGTATTCACTGAAATTCTAAGTGTTTAACCACTTTGATGAATAAGCTTCATTTACGATTTTTAATAATTTAAAAAATTAATTGGGACAATCTAACCGTCCACGTTTATATTATATGCTCCTATATCACCCATGCAAAAAATTAGCCAATTTGGAAATTCTGAGATAAGGTAACGGTGTGCGACAATTCAACGGTTCTAAAACTATTTTCGACAATCAGGCGGTTTTAAATCCTCAAAACCGCACGATTTTTGGCGTGCATTGTCTACGCATCTAATACTAAAAATTGAACGGTGAGATCTTTGCCATTAAATCGTGTTAATATCAATATATTGAACCAAAAGTTAAAAAATAGCATTGAAATTCTATAAAGTATTTAACCACTTTGATGAATAACCTTCATTTACGATTTCAATAATTAAAAAAATGAATTTGGTCAATCTTACCGTCCAATTTTATATTATTTACTCCTAGATCGCCTACGCAAAAATTAGCCAATATGGAAATTCTAATATAAGGTAAAAGTGCAAGACGATTCAACGGTTCTAAAACTATTTTCAATGATCAGACGACTTTAAATCCTCAGAATCACATGATTTTTTACGTGCATTTTCTAAGCATCTAATACTACAATTGAATGGTGAAATCTTAGAAATTTAATCGTTTGAATATCATTTGAACCAAAAGTTAGAAAATAGCATTAAAATTCCATCAAGTGCTTAACCACTGATGAATAAGCTTCATTTACAATTTCAATAATTAAAAAAAATGAATTTAGCCAATCCTACCGTCCACTTTTATATTCTATGCTCCTAGATCTCCTATGCAAAAAATTAGCCAATTTGGAAATTCTGAGATAAGGTAGCGATGAAAGGTGATTCAATGGTTCTAAAACTATTTTCGACGATCGGGCTGCTTTAAATTCTCAAAACCACACGATTTTTTATGTACATAGTCTACCCATCTAATACTACAAATTGAACGGTGAGATCTTTGAAATTCAATCGTTTGAATATCAATTGAACCAAAAGTTAGAAAATAGTATTGAAATTCCATAAAGTGTTTAACAACTTTGATGAATAAGCTTCATTTACCATTTTTAACAATTAAAAAAATGAATTGGGCCAATCCAACCATCCACTTTTATATTATATGCTCCTATATCGCTTATGCAAAAAATTAGCCAATTTGGAAATTCTGAGATAAGGTAACAGTGTGCGACGATTCAATGGTTCTAAAATTATTTGCGACGATCGGGCGGCTTTAAATCCTCAAAACCGCATGATTTTTTACGTGCATTTTCTACGCATCTAATAATACAAATTGAATGGTGAGATTTTTGAAATTCAATCGTTTGAATATCAATTGAACCAAAACAATTTTTAACGATCAGATGACTTTAAATCCTCAAAACCTTACAATTTTCGACATGTAAGATCTACGCATCTAAGAAGGCAAACTGGACGATTTTTCCAATTCTATAGTGATTTTCCACTTCTACCATTTTTTTTTCTTTTTCCTTTTCCTTTATATTTTTTTCTTTTCCTTTATATTTTTTTTCCTTTTTCTTTATATATATTTTTTCTTTTCCATTATACATATCCAAAAAAAAAATTTGCCCTTTTTTTTTCTTTTCCTTTATTTGTTCTATTCCTTTATTTTTTTCCTTTTCCTTTATTTGTTCTATTCCTTTATTTTTTCCTTTTCTTTTATACATATAAAAAAAAATTCCTTTTATTTTTTTTTATTTTCCTTTATACATATTAAAAAATCATAACAGAGATATAAAAAAAAAAACTATTCCCCTACAGTGTTTTATCGGTTCTGCCTTTTTTTCCCTTTCTAGTATTCAATCATTTGAAATTCAGTAATTTGAATGTCAACTAAAATATTTGGTCATCGATTATTATAAAAAAAAAAGTTGAAAAAATTGAAAATTACAAATTAATTTACTTGCCGACGAACAATATAGTCAGACAAAACCCTTAATTTCCCGCTCAAAATTACACCTAAAATTTTTACGGAAAAGCAAAAGCCCGCCTAATTTAGCCCAACGAACATTTTAAAAGGTTGCCCGATGAACGTTCGTTGGGCCAAGGTTTACAGACAATTTAAACACAATAACCCTTTTGTTCTCAACATCAACTCGCCACACTTTCGTAGCCGCATCTCCTCCTTAGGGTTTCTTTTTATTACTTCGAATGTAACCCCTTAGGGTTTTCACAATTTGGTACGGTTGCCTAGCCACACGGCGCACGCATCTCCTCCTCAGGTTAGAATTATGGGTAAGAGGTCAAAGTTCTCGATCGTTTTCAAATGTCCATAGATCTGAAATTTTGCAATATGTGACGGTGCAGGAGTCCACTTAGAAAACTTGGACCCAGTTGTTTCTTCAACTTCCGAAACAGGTTCCTCGTTTTTTTTACTGATTTCGAATATTTGGAATAAAAACAAGAAAATAAAATGATATATTTTTTTTCCCTACAATCGACAGTGCCAAAGATCCTCTGTGCAATTTCAAGTGCCATCATTTGTTAGGTTTGGTTAATTTTTCCATGGGACGGGTCTGCTTGCTGCGAAAAATGAAGATACAAGATCAAAAAATGTTTGGGTTCTGTTTCGTTGTTTTTCAATGATTTTTTGTTTACAATCCAATCGCTAGAAATGTCACTGAATCATTCAAGAGAATGCTAAGAAATTAGTGGTCTTATAATTTAGATGATCAAGAATGTGGAAGTCAAAGTTCCTGCTTTTCTTTTGCTTCCTTCGTTAGTTCTGAACTGCTATTTTTGGTAAAGTTTTGATTTTGAACTTTTCATGATTGTTTATGCAGAGGTAGCATGGTAGTGAATGATGGCTTATGAGGATTGTATGTAGTTATTGATAATCAGAGATATGAGTTTCAAAATTAACGGGATCTTCACGAGAGCTGAGATTTCATAGGTTAATGCAAATCACATCCAGAACATTGAAATTTTCTTTGGCTCTGTATTGTTGTTGATTATAATTCTATCGTTTCTTTTAAATTTTCATGTTGCATTGGCATAGAAGTTGAATATTTCTGGTTTTCTTGATGACATGGATTGATATGGATTGCATATAGTCTGACAATGGTTTGATATGGATTTCCATCAACAAATGTCGAATATTTCTGGTTTGCTTGATGACCTGCTTAGTGCTACAGCATTACAAGTTGTTGTATGCTAATTTCTTTTCTTTGTCTTGAAAGCTTCATGAACATGATTGGGTAATAATTTCAGGCCCAAACTCCTCTTAGATAGTTCAATATAGGCAATGCATATGCATATCATCGTATAGTGCATATGCATATCATCATATTTTAATGAAACTTTTATACTTGACAACTTCTACTTCTACATATCTCATGTTCTGAACTTTAACCTCATTTGATCTCTTTATGAATAACATCATATATTTTTAGAGGTCTATTTGGTTTTGCTTCCTTAATTCCAGCAAGAATGACCTCACTAGAATGAGCATATTTTCAATTACTAGCTCCTATCACATAAGAGCACACCAATGCTTATAGACCACTGTCATACACTGCACTTACACACCATCACTCACATACCACTGTCGCATTACACTGATATTTATTAGAGGTTGAACAAATCATGTTTTTATATACTTCTAGGTTGTGAAGTTCGACTTTTATATTTGCTATAAAGAAATCACTCTTTGGTATTCTATTCTTATCCAGCTATCCTGAAATAATGTATTCACATAGGGGTTCTGGGGTTACTGTTAAAATAGCTACTCTGAATATATGTTTTGCACACTTCTCATCTCAGTAAATAGTGTACAGGGTTTATTGACACCCAATAGTCATATATATATATATATATATATATATATATATATATCCTTGAAGTCATGCATGTTTCTCTAGGTCTTACTTCAATTTCTTACTTCTAAGTTTTTTAGTGGAGATGGATGTAGTAAGAATTAGGATGATTGGAGTATAGAAGAGAAGACTTGTTTCATTAAATTGAGTAGTGTGGCAAAGATAGAAGGCATGTTGTGAAGTTGACAACATAATGGCTGAAACAAACATTGCATACAGATGTGTTTCAGTTTGCTCAAATGCAGGGTATTCAGTTGCCCCAACAACTAGCCTCATATCCTGACCAGTCGCCTGCACAACCAGCTCTGCCGCATGACCAGCCACCCCAACAACCTGCTCTGCATCTCGGTGAGTCGCCACATCAATCAACCTCGCAGTCTGATCAGCCACCCTAGCAGCCAGCATTTCACCCCGACCAGCCGCCGAGCGTTTAGATTTATGTATTACTATGTTTGAGACTTGTTAAATTTCTAGAACTATTTCTTTTTATTATGTTTAAGACTATTTATTATGTTTAAGACTTTTATGACTTGTAGAATTATTTCTTTTTATTATTTGAAGACTTTTATATCTTTTTTATTAATTTGAGAATTTTATTTTTTATTATTTAATTAGATGATAAATATAATAGTTTCATATGTTATTAAAATTTATATATTAAATGTACAAAACCATTAAAACAAAATTTCATTAAAAAAAATATTTGTTTATTTGCCGGACGAATTCAACGTTTGTTGGGCAAACATTAACCATACAAACCGATGTTCGTCGGGCAACAAAAAACTGAGTTTTGAGCGAGCAACGAATTATTCGCGACGATCTGTGTTTGTCGGGCCCCTGGTCATTTTGCCCAACCACCACATTTTATTCGTCGGGCAAAGTTTTGTCTCACAAGCTTGAGGCGACGACCTTTGCCCAACAAACATTCGTTACGTCTTCAGTTGCCCGACGAATTGATGATGTGGCCCGACGAACACACGTTTGTCGGGCAAATCCCTATTCCTTGTAGTGAGATTTCCTACCAATTTGATTCATAGTTAATTAATTATTAATTTGGTATCTTTTACTACGCTCCATCCATTAGCTAGTGATTATTATGTTGATGAAAAGATGTAGAAGAAGTAGTGAAGGTACATGTGTACTCGCTAGCTTCTGCATTATTATTCAAAGAAAACATGGTAAGTCAGTGGGAATTTGGGGAAATCATTTGGCATAAAGGTCTGAGTCAAAATGAATGATGCACATCCAATTAAGCTATAAGAACTCAAATTTGTGATGAATAAAGTATTTGATAGTACAATAATCATTGTAGAATTGAATTTTTTTTCCGAGGAATCACAAATGCCAACCCCCGACAAAAACAAAATTACAATTTCAATTCATCTTAAATTCCCCCCATGTTTTGCTAACATCAATTTAATTACATATGCGCACCCACGATTGACAATTACAAGTTAAAAAAGTACAAAGTAAATGCATTCCAAAGTTGAAAGATTGATAAGAGTAGTTTCACTTCGCGTTCTTCAGACACATAAAAAGAAGAGGATGACTCGATCATATCCCAAATAGAATTATTATTTCGGATGTTACAGCACCAAGTATATATACATAGGATACTTTAAATTCATCTTCTTTTTTTTGTAATAATTAAGTGATTAAGGTGGCACAAGAAGAGCCTCATAAGGTTTTTATCCTATAAATTTGGACTTCGTTATTCGTACCCGATGTTAATTGGAAATTAAGAAAATCATAAGAGCATGTCTAGTGGGTTCATTGTTGCCCATACAAGGCTCTTTGTAGCCCACGAACCAGGTGATAATGTTTATAATGGGTGAAGTATTGGGTTTGGGCCTCCTAGCCAGCCCGAGCAAGGCTCCTAGAGGGACTCATCAACAAAGTTGCAGACCAATCCTAGGAGGGTCACGTGTTAAGTATTG
The DNA here is from genome assembly GCA_032719365.1 of Prinsepia uniflora. Lineage (NCBI taxonomy): Eukaryota > Viridiplantae > Streptophyta > Magnoliopsida > Rosales > Rosaceae > Prinsepia > Prinsepia uniflora. The sequence goes on from CM064872.1 coordinate 75,013,715, forward strand.
TCAATTGCTTCAATTTTTTTGTTGGGTTGTAGACTAATTTAAGCAAATAATCACATTAATCATTGCCAATTTTGCTTTTCTTTTAATGTTAACTACCACTAATTGATTTTATTTTTCAATTTAAATTAATGGTTTTATTTCTTATTATATTTGGAGTATTTTTAATGTAATTTAAATTTTATAAAATTAAAATTCTTGCCCTTTACTTCTCCCAATTAGAAATACAAAAAATAACTTTGGCCAAAATGTATGAATAGTGTCATATTGAGGGGCTAAACTTTGCCCCTAGCTCCTTATCCTTGTTTCTACCACTAGACATGCATTAAGAGGAATGATTTATCTATCCTAGGATTGTCGGTTGTATAATATAAAAGTACAATAAAAGTTAATTTTTTTTTTTTATATATGACATGCATTTTAGATACATTTAAACATATTTTCATACAATTCAGGGTGGTTGGGTTATTGTTTTGTTTTTTGTAAACAATGTATAGAACAAATTAAATTTGTATTAATCTCATCTTTTATGAGAATCAAATTTGACATCTTAACATATAAGTTAAACCTATAACATATAAGTTTTTTTTTCCCCCTAAAGTATTAAGGGAACCTAGGATGGTAAAACCATCATGTTAATTCCTACTGAAAATTCTTGCCTTCGAAGGTATGGCCAAACTGCCAATTTTTGGGGAGGTGGACTTTCTTTTATCGCTTGCTTCGACTCGGAAGGTGAGTGACTCACCAACCAGCTTGACGTCGGTAATCCATCTCTGCCCCCACATTCTCTTCATTATTGTCCAAGGCATATGCATGATTATTGCCCTTCGCTTGCAAACTGATGACATCCCCAGCTCCAACTACATTCCACACCAACACTTCATTGAAGTAAGGACTCCCAATTATCATAAATCGAATACCTCATGTCTTTTGGCATGGAACCCTATAATTAAACCAATAATAAAATCAAAACTCTTAAATAAAATTGACATACTAGCTAAAGATAATATTGTTTGACTGTGAGATTATGTGACATGAACGCAAAATAAAAGCGTTATGTATGTACCTGCGATACATGACCGGAATGATACCGGCCAAGTATTCGGCAATGTTGAGGAATACGAGCTTGGCTCTGTTGAAATGTTCTTTGGGTGGATCACACCATCCTCCAGATGGGCAATTGTTGGTTGTTGTGACAAGCAGAGTTGGCTGCCCGAGCTTGCACCAATGAGGCTGGTCCACACATTGGATATCGTAACATGCACCACGAGACTGTCCATTGTTGAACAATGCATTGCTCAATGCAACAGTCTCTAGGCCGTACAGGACCCTCCCAAGTCTCTGTGAGAATCAGACCAGTCCTGTTCTTGTCTGACAATTTTTATCAGATAAGGGATACTATTAGCTTAATCATATTCGAATTTTATTCAATTAACTCAACCTAGTCCGTCCTTGCAGAGTTTCTGCCCACGTCCGACCTACTAGCCTCGACAAGGACGAAAATTTGTAACTTGTCTCAAACAATTCTATTTGATACTCATTTTACTATTCACCAGATTTCAAGACAAATACATATTGCCTCACTTACATCTTAACTCAATGGAGGCTAATTAAAATGTCATTTCTTTAAGTGATCTCAACTGTATTTGTTCTAAACTTTTAGTTTAACCATCATCACAATACAATTATTAGAATCATACTTATACTATAACAAGTCCAATATTGTCTACATTCTTTAGTTTTAACCTTCCCTTTACTACATCATAATTAATATATCATACGGTTACTTAGACTAAGACAGGATCAAAATTAATTTTTGATTAACCCTTAAGTGTAGAATTAACCTGAAATTCTTAAATAAACCACATAATGGTCAAACATGCATAATTCTTTTCATAGGATGTCTGATTCACTCCATTCTTGAAGCATTAAACTCAGAACACAAGGAGGAACAAGTTTTGTGTTGGCTGTTTTTCAAAAAAAAAACCTTCACGACCTCCACGCGCCGCTCAAAGAGTTGCCCGTGGGAGCCACGCGCATTCATTATCCCATTTGCCCGATTTTCCTGATATTCAAGACACAAGACCCGACGACCCGACTCATATTTTCTTCTCTTGTTATACGTCCAAATCCAACATTCTATACATAAAAATTCATCTAATCAAGCTAAAAAGACGATCTATATGATATGAATAAAGAAATACTTACTAAAACTCACAGTTTGACCTCCAATTTTTCGGCCATGGCTGCCCCGAATAGTTCCTCTTCTATTTTTTGTTCAAAACCACTCCTTTTTAGCTCAAGAGGGTCGCAGCACCATCATAAGCTTTCTAATGCAAACGTTGGCTCGTTTCTTGGTCCTACACTATGAACCCGATTTGTGGACCTCACGGGTTAGGGAGAATTTTTTGCTCCTTTCCCCATCATTTTCCCTAGTTCCTTTCCCTCTTCTTCCTATCTAGTTTCTTTGGTTTCCCTCTATTTTCTATCATGTTTCTCTGGTTTTTCTTTTTTTTTTTCTCCCATTTTCGACCTTCCTCATCGGAACACACAAACACACAATATACTTATTTATAGTTGTCTATGTTAGTGGAAAATGAGAGGGAAATATAATCCAGAATTTTTTGAATTTTCCCCATATGTTTCACATGCTAATTTATAAATTTCCAAATTATCCTTTGTCCAATATTATCATAATGCCCTTGAACTTTCTAGACCCATAATTTTTTTACCCGAGCTCCGATTTTGTCGTGCTGCTTGTCTACGTACCTAGAAGGATGGCTTTCTCGGAATTCCCAAGAGCTATCTTGATCAAAAGTCAATATTTTGACCAAAATCAAAATTCAACCCTTTATCTTAGGAGCAAAATGGTCATTTTGACTTTTAGGGTTAAAATTGTCACTTCAACTCTACTCAAAGTCCCGAGGCGTTACACATACCCTTATTAAACATGATGGTACCCACAAGCTCCCCTATGTAATGTTAATGAGTTCAAAACGTACAATTACCCCATGTATATATATATATATATATATATGTATGCAGGTTTTTAAATTCAAGAAATAATGAAGTTTTTGCGACTTTTTAAGATGTTATTAGTACTTACCGAATGATCCAGAGCCTCATTCGGAAAATGTGGCATAAGAATGCTTCCAAGGTTCACCACTGCATCTTGGCTTATGATGCTTGGTAGGAACTCCAAATTCCCTGCGGTTTGAAGCAATGACATCCTTATAAATGACAACAAGAAACAATATAAATGAACACAAAAGGGTTCGGAACCTCACCAACGATGTTATTGGTGGCAATTATTTATTTATTTTTAATTATATTTGCATCTCACTCTAGTGGTACAAGAAAGAATCACCAGGGTGTGCAAGAAGGAACCTCCAGGATATGGTACAAGTATTACCTAATACTTGCATCTCATATTCTTTATATTTATTGAAATGTCGTTATACATATATTATCATCAAAGTAATTCAATTTCTAAATTATCATTTTAAGTCAACTTAATTTGAGATTATTTGGTCATTTATATGGATCAACTAAATGAGCGGTCCGATCACGAGGATCTTAATTCTTACAAAAACTGTTAATTTAGTTGAAACGTATGAATAGCTAAACGATATTCAATTTTGTTGATTGCTTACGGAAACGATCTTGAATTGATGATTTCGAGAATGCATATTCTGATTTTAATGTATATACAAAACCAAGTCGATAAATTGAAATGGTGATATGATAAGATGCCATCAAAGTGGTATGATGAGATGTATGATGAGATGCCACTAGTAGTCCTCATCCTTGGGCCGAGTCAGACATGCCTAACCCAAATTTTTTGGACTTGAGCTGGGTCGGGCCTAACCTATCTCATAATTTGAAAAGTTTTAAGGTGGACTGGGGGGCTTGGTCACAAATATGAAAGCCCATAACTTTTGTCGGGTTGGGCGTGTAACAACCCGTTCCGAGACTTGGGATAAGTAGAGTGTTTAAGGTGTGATTAGTAAGGTTAATCAAGGGTTAGGTGGTCCCGAGGGGTCCGGGAACTTAGAATGACGATTTTGCCCCTGGGTCGGGCAGAAATGTTGACAATTATTTCGGGTGGTCAAATGGGAGTTGACCAGTGACCAGGACGTAGTTGAGGTTGTCACAAAACCGTAGGCAGGTGGTACGCCCGATTCCGACATCCGAGGAGAAAGTTGTGATGTTCGGAAGGTCGAGGGCATTCTCGTAATTTTGGTTAAGTAGGGGGAATAGTTGACTTTTTGGATAATCGGGTTTTGGTAGGTTGACCTAGGAGGGTTAGATAGTTCTTGTCGTCCTGAGTTCGATGACAGGCGGCACGTATTAATCGGACACATGAGGTGTGAGTTACGGGTCTAAAACGGTAAGGGTAAAATCGTAATTTGAACTTAAAATGAGGGGTATTTTGGTCTTTTGGTTGTCTGGGGATTTGTGCACAGAGAGGGAAGATAGAGGGTTGAGATTGAGCCACTTGGGAGAGGAGTTGAGGGATTGGTGACACGTGTAGGAGGTCTGGTTGGTTCTAGTGAGTGCACGGTCCAATTATTTGGGGTGCAACCGTGCCGTGTGTGTGGTTCGACCCAGACAGAAACAGAGGGAGGAATTGAGAGAAATTGAGAGACGATGGTGAGTGTTAGTGGGTTTTGGTAAGTGAGGAGTGATCAGAGGGTGGAAGAGTGAACTGGTGAATGTTTGGGGGAGAGAAATCGTGCAAGAACACGGTGGACGGGGCAGTCGGTTTTCAGAGAAAACAGAGAGGACTTGGACGATTGTGGTGGTGGTGCGGCCGTGTGTTGGTGCAATTGGACTCGTGGAGGTGTCCAGAGGTTGGCGGTGGACGGGAGGAGCTATTGCCTCACGGCTGAGCTCACGACGACGCCTGGAAGCAGGTAAACTTCATACTTTTCTCTTCGTGCTCTGTTTTGCCGTCGAGTTTCAAGTTGAGAGTTGTAGCGTTAGGGGTTGAATCGAGGAGTCTAGTGAAGTCTAGGGGACTCAGTTGAGTCCTAGGTAGCTGCTGGTTGTACTGCCGTGACGGAGGAATGAACGGCGGAGCCCAGACGACGGAGAGTACCCTATGTGCTCTGTTTTATCCATTTTGCTCAGTTTGAAAGTCGTGGATTTTGGGTGAGAGTCGACGGTCTTGGTGAGTTGGGTGAGGTTTAGGACAGTCCTAGGAAGCGTTTTGGGTAGCCACCGTGACGGGGGAAGCCCTGGGTGGCCGGAGAAGGAAACAGGGGACTGGTACAGGTTTTGTTCGAGCTCGAGTCGACAGGTTAGGGACAGTGTTGAGGTGTTTGAGTGAGGGAACTGGATTGCTTAGGATTGGACGAAGAGGATGGTGAAGAGAGGGAGGAAAATGGTGCAGGCACGGCGGTGAACCGCTCTCGCCGGTTCAAGCAGCAGGCACTGTGTCGAACCCGGTCTACGTGAGGTAGACGGTGACACTGTAGCAGGCGCGTGGGGCCACGCGCAGCCACTTTGGGCGGCGCGTGGGGGCGCGTGCGGCAGTTCTGGGAGAAACGGTCAACATAGTTTTTGGTCTAGGAGTTGTGGTGAGTTCAATGGAGTTGGTTTCGGGTCAATCGGAAGTTGTTTGAGTGTAGTTCCACGAGGGTGAATGTGTAGGGTCCCGGGGTTTTAAGTCTTTGGTCCGGGGATTTTTGAGGGAATTTAGGTGAACCTTCGTAGACGTGTTAGTGACGTAATTTGGCGGTGTTTGACAGGATCGGGATTTCCCGAGGAAGCCGAGGAACGGGCTGGACGTTCGGGACGCGAGTAGGGCTCAGTACTGTGAGTGGACCCTTTCCTTAAACCCGATCATGCATAACTGTTTTTATATATGTGTTTTATGGTTTTACTTATAAATCTATGTTTGTTGAATGTGAAATGATGATTTTATGTATTTGCACGTTTTTCGAGAAAAAGACGGTTTTGGCACGTTTTTCGAGAAAATGTTGGTTTTCGGATTTTGATGCCACAATTGGGGATTTCCACCGATAAAGGTTTTCTAATAATGTTATATGGGTTATGACATGTGAGTTGTGATTACATGGGGTTTTGGTATGAAAATGGATATTTTCCGGATTTGGGTTCGGAATGACGGTCCTGAACGCCGGGATGGCATCAGACCGGTGATTTCGGATTCGGGTTTGGATGAGGATTTGGTAAATGGTTTTTAAATGGTTTTGGGATTGGATTTGCTGGATCTGGATATTGGGTTTAAAGACCCGGATATATGTGACGGGGGACCGGCCGGATTGGGTTTAAAGACCCGGATTGAGTTTAAAGACTCGGGAGTTTAAAGACTCGGATATATTGATTTTCCCCCGTAGGCCTTGAGTTTAAAGACTCGGGAGTTTAAAGACTCGGATATGATTAAGGCCTGGATTGAGTTTAAAGACTCGGGAGTTTAAAGACTCGGATATGATTAAGGCCTGGATTGAGTTTAAAGACTCGGGAGTTTAAAGACTCGGGAGTTTAAAGACTCGGATAGATCCAGCAGGTTTGATCGAGGAAATGATGATTTGGTGATTATGGTTTTGATACGGTTTCTGATACTCATATTATGGTTTCTTCTGATATTTATAGTGTTTCTGTTTCTTATAGTGTTAAGAATGATTCTTGATAAATGTGTTGATAACTGTTGGTTATGCATGTGGTTTCAAAACGGAGGGTTTAACTCGGTTTTCTTATAAAATGGTTTTTGAACTTCTGTACTTTTGGTCCACTCACATTTTCTGTTTTAATTGCCCTCCAGGTCGTGGAGCTAGCGCGGGGTCTTGACGTCGAGGCAGAGTCTGAGGCATAGAAGTGACGTGAGAGTTCCCAGAGTAGAGTAAAGGCTTCCGTGTGCGTGTAGTTATCGGTTTTAATTTTCGTTGCATGTTCGTACTGTGTTTTGTAAATGCTACCTTCGGGACTTTGTGTCTAATTACTTCTGCGTTTGACTAGATAGAAGGTGAGTGAGCTTTACTTGAGTTTTGTGTCGGGGAGTCAGACGGGAGCGGGATTTACCTCGAGTTTCGGGGTGAAACCGGGGTGGGTCCTGACAATTGGTATCAGAGCATAGGTTTGTCGAGTTTGTTAGGTCTGTCGGTTTGTGAGGTTGTGTTTCAGTTGTTTGACTACTTCTATGCCTCTTTCAGCGTGCGGTTGACGATGCCTCCGAGACGTAGACCCTCTCCACAACCTGAAGAAGTAGCCAGAGAGACGGAGAGTGCTACGATTGAGCGAGCCCAGCGGCTCGGGGCTACTACTTTTAGTGGCGGGGCTGATCCTGAGGAAGCCCAGAGGTGGATTACTAGACTGGAGCGGATCTTTGCGGTGATGCATTGTCCGCCGGAGGAGCGAGTATTGTTAGCTGCATTTTTACTAGATGGTGCGGCGTACGAGTGGTGGTATACCCTCGAGTTGTCCGGTTGGGATGTTCACAGTGTGACCTGGGAGACGTTTAGGGAACGGTTTCTGGAGCAGTATTATCCTCGTTCTTTCCGGGATGCCAAGGAGGCAGAGTTTTTGCACCTCCAGCAGGGGAATTTGACAGTGGCAGAGTATGAACGGAAGTTTCAGATGTTGTCTCGGTTTGCTCCTGCCTTTGTGGCCACTGAAGCCGAGAAGTGCCGAAGGTTTGAGTTGGGTTTGCGTGGTGAGATTCGAGCCGTAGTGACAGCTGGATCTTTTGCTACCCTCCGAGATCTGTCGGATGCTGCGGTGCGAGTTGAGGCTAGTTTGCCGGTGCGACGCCGGGAACCTTCTATTCCTGGATCTTCGAGCCAGCGGACACCGAAAAGAGGTAACTTCGGTGGATCGTCCTCGTCGGGCGATGATCGTTTTGGTAGACCTGGTAGTGCCCAGAGTTCAGGATTTTGGGGTTATCGAGTACCGCCGACTCCGCAAGCGAGTGCGACGTCGGTAGCGTCCACAGGGAGACCGAGTAGTGGACCAGGCTGGAATGTGTGTTTCTACTGCGGGGAGCGAGGTCATTTTCGACGTGAGTGTCCATTGTTGCCACAGGAAGGTGGTGTAGGCAGAGGAGTAGCGGAGTCCGGACAGAGTACAGCATCAGGGACAGCGGGCACTAGAGGAGGTGGTGGCACAGCCACGAGTAGTTTGAGGGGTCGTGGTAGAGCGTCAGGATCTCAGGCCCGGGTGTTCTCGATGACTCAGCAGGAGGATCAGGCGATACCAGACGTGGGGACAGGTATTTGCTTTACTCTTGGTTGTCCTGTTGGTTTGGTTGTTGGATCCCAGGGTAGAGTCTAGGAGTTCGCCTAGAGGACTTGGAGTGTGCAGTAAGTTCCGTAGTAGGTTGACAGGAAGTAGAGGAAAGGAGTGACTGTGGAAGGAGAGAACCCACAAGCTAGAGTTTGCCTTTAGGACTTTGTGGAGTAGTCCGACCGTGGACGGAATGGTAGCCGAGGGAGATGGGTGGTCGTATACGAGGATGTACTCTATGACTTCTGTCGGGTACTGTGACATGAGGTATTTTATACTACCTTTGTTTTCTGTTCATAGGGTTTCCCTTGGGGATGGAGTGACATACCCAAGGTGGAGATGATAGACAGGAAACCTAGGAGAGGTTGTTCCTTAGGAGACCCTAGGTGTCGGGGACTAGCTGTGGAATTTCGGGGACGAAATTCTTTTTAGGTGGGTAGATTGTAACAACCCGTTCCGAGACTTGGGATAAGTAGAGTGTTTAAGGTGTGATTAGTAAGGTTAATCAAGGGTTAGGTGGTCCCGAGGGGTCCGGGAACTTAGAATGACGATTTTGCCCCTGGGTCGGGCAGAAATGTTGACTTTTATTTCGGATGGTCAAATGGGAGTTGACCAGTGACCAGGACGTAGTTGAGGTTGTCACAAAACCGTAGGCAGGTGGTACGCCCGATTCCGACATCCGAGGAGAAAGTTGTGATGTTCGGAAGGTCGAGGGCATTCTCGTAATTTTGGTTAAGTAGGGGGAATAGTTGACTTTTTGGATAATCGGGTTTTGGTAGGTTGACCTAGGAGGGTTAGATAGTTCTTGTCGTCCTGAGTTCGATGACAGGCGGCACGTATTAATCGGACACATGAGGTGTGAGTTACGGGTCTAAAACGGTAAGGGTAAAATCGTAATTTGAACTTAAAATGAGGGGTATTTTGGTCTTTTGGTTGTCTGGGGATTTGTGCACAGAGAGGGAAGATAGAGGGTTGAGATTGAGCCACTTGGGAGAGGAGTTGAGGGATTGGTGACACGTGTAGGAGGTCTGGTTGGTTCTAGTGAGTGCACGGTCCAATTATTTGGGGTGCAACCGTGCCGTGTGTGTGGTTCGACCCAGACAGAAACAGAGGGAGGAATTGAGAGAAATTGAGAGACGATGGTGAGTGTTAGTGGGTTTTGGTAAGTGAGGAGTGATCAGAGGGTGGAAGAGTGAACTGGTGAATGTTTGGGGGAGAGAAATCGTTCAAGAACACGGTGGACGGGGCAGTCGGTTTTCAGAGAAAACAGAGAGGACTTGGACGATTGTGGTGGTGGTGCGGCCGTGTGTTGGTGCAATTGGACTCGTGGAGGTGTCCAGAGGTTGGCGGTGGACGGGAGGAGCTATTGCCTCACGGCTGAGCTCACGACGACGCCTGGAAGCAGGTAAACTTCATACTTTTCTCTTCGTGCTCTGTTTTGCCGTCGAGTTTCAAGTTGAGAGTTGTAGCGTTAGGGGTTGAATCGAGGAGTCTAGTGAAGTCTAGGGGACTCAGTTGAGTCCTAGGTAGCTGCTGGTTGTACTGCCGTGACGGAGGAATGAACGGCGGAGCCCAGACGACGGAGAGTACCCTATGTGCTCTGTTTTATCCATTTTGCTCAGTTTGAAAGTCGTGGATTTTGGGTGAGAGTCGACGGTCTTGGTGAGTTGGGTGAGGTTTAGGACAGTCCTAGGAAGCGTTTTGGGTAGCCACCGTGACGGGGGAAGCCCTGGGTGGCCGGAGAAGGAAACAGGGGACTGGTACAGGTTTTGTTCGAGCTCGAGTCGACAGGTTAGGGACAGTGTTGAGGTGTTTGAGTGAGGGAACTGGATTGCTTAGGATTGGACGAAGAGGATGGTGAAGAGAGGGAGGAAAATGGTGCAGGCACGGCGGTGAACCGCTCTCGCCGGTTCAAGCAGCAGGCACTGTGTCGAACCCGGTCTACGTGAGGTAGACGGTGACACTGTAGCAGGCGCGTGGGGCCACGCGCAGCCACTTTGGGCGGCGCGTGGGGGCGCGTGCGGCAGTTCTGGGAGAAACGGTCAACATAGTTTTTGGTCTAGGAGTTGTGGTGAGTTCAATGGAGTTGGTTTCGGGTCAATCGGAAGTTGTTTGAGTGTAGTTCCACGAGGGTGAATGTGTAGGGTCCCGGGGTTTTAAGTCTTTGGTCCGGGGATTTTTGAGGGAATTTAGGTGAACCTTCGTAGACGTGTTAGTGACGTAATTTGGCGGTGTTTGACAGGATCGGGATTTCCCGAGGAAGCCGAGGAACGGGCTGGACGTTCGGGACGCGAGTAGGGCTCAGTACTGTGAGTGGACCCTTTCCTTAAACCCGATCATGCATAACTGTTTTTATATATGTGTTTTATGGTTTTACTTATAAATCTATGTTTGTTGAATGTGAAATGATGATTTTATGTATTTGCACGTTTTTCGAGAAAAAGACGGTTTTGGCACGTTTTTCGAGAAAATGTTGGTTTTCGGATTTTGATGCCACAATTGGGGATTTCCACCGATAAAGGTTTTCTAATAATGTTATATGGGTTATGACATGTGAGTTGTGATTACATGGGGTTTTGGTATGAAAATGGATATTTTCCGGATTTGGGTTCGGAATGACGGTTCTGAACGCCGGGATGGCATCAGACCGGTGATTTCGGATTCGGGTTTGGATGAGGATTTGGTAAATGGTTTTTAAATGGTTTTGGGATTGGATTTGCTGGATCTGGATATTGGGTTTAAAGACCCGGATATATGTGACGGGGGACCGGCCGGATTGGGTTTAAAGACCCGGATTGAGTTTAAAGACTCGGGAGTTTAAAGACTCGGATATATTGATTTTCCCCCGTAGGCCTTGAGTTTAAAGACTCGGGAGTTTAAAGACTCGGATATGATTAAGGCCTGGATTGAGTTTAAAGACTCGGGAGTTTAAAGACTCGGATATGATTAAGGCCTGGATTGAGTTTAAAGACTCGGGAGTTTAAAGACTCGGATAGATCCAGCAGGTTTGATCGAGGAAATGATGATTTGGTGATTATGGTTTTGATACGGTTTCTGATACTCATATTATGGTTTCTTCTGATATTTATAGTGTTTCTGTTTCTTATAGTGTTAAGAATGATTCTTGATAAATGTGTTGATAACTGTTGGTTATGCATGTGGTTTCAAAACGGAGGGTTTAACTCGGTTTTCTTATAAAATGGTTTTTGAACTTCTGTACTTTTGGTCCACTCACATTTTCTGTTTTAATTGCCCTCCAGGTCGTGGAGCTAGCGCGGGGTCTTGACGTCGAGGCAGAGTCTGAGGCATAGAAGTGACGTGAGAGTTCCCAGAGTAGAGTAAAGGCTTCCGTGTGCGTGTAGTTATCGGTTTTAATTTTCGTTGCATGTTCGTACTGTGTTTTGTAAATGCTACCTTCGGGACTTTGTGTCTAATTACTCCTGCGTTTGACTAGATAGAAGGTGAGTGAGCTTTACTTGAGTTTTGTGTCGGGGAGTCAGACGGGAGCGGGATTTACCTCGGGTTTCGGGGTGAAACCGGGGTGGGTCCTGACAGGGCGTTTATCGGGCTTAACGGGCAGAGCCTAATAAGCTCATTTGAGTCGGCCTTAATTGAGTTTTAAAAAATGACTTATTCAACAAATTATGGAGTTAAAAAAAAAAATATGAAAGACACAAAAGAGAGATTTTACAATTTGCTGAATTGTTTTTATTAATATAACCCAATGATATTATCAGATAGAAGAAATACAATCCAATCATAATACAACCCAATGATAATATACTTATCCAAGTTATAGTTGCATGATATCACCGTTGCTGGTGTCTCAAGGAGAATGAACAAAAGCTGATGATAGAGAGGGAGAGCTGATGATAAATAATGAACAAAAGCTGCATTACTTGCAAAAGTTACATTACTTGTCCAACCTAATAACTCTCTATTGGAGAAAATAATGGGCCTATGAGGAGTGTTAACAAATTTATTTTAAGACTATGCCCACCAATTGGTACAGAACCAATATGCATCCATAAAAAAAGGACCATACAAAAAAACACATACACACACAAAGTAGGCAGTCCTTACGACATAAATCACATTCCATCTTCTTCTAAGACTCTTTAGTAGTAACAGTGAACCCAGCAAGGACTTAGAATAAAACTCAAAAAGCCACCCAAAGTGGGGTGCTTAGCTAACTATGGAAGCTTTTGACATTATCTTAGTATTTTCGTACCATCCACAGTCCACACAACACATCAACCAATCAGCATATTATGCGCATAAATATTCATTAAGGTCTGGAATATTTTTCTTTCCACTAAATAGTCATTTAGGGTTGTATTGGGTTGGGTTGAAATATTATTCCTAATTAATAATTATTTTATATATTCGGACTTATAAATCAGGTTTATATAGGCGCATCGAGATGAGCTTAATGGGTTTTATCGGGCCTTATCGGGCTCGAGTCTATCGAGTTTGAACACTCTAAATCCAAATCTAGCTCGTTAACTTTTGGACCGGATTAGACTTTTTGTGAAAGGGGCTAGTGGGGACCCACAAGCTGGCAAGCTCATGGATTTTTGAATGGTGAGGGTTAGTCACTAGGGTGCTTTGATAAGATACCACAAAGATAAAATATAAATATTATATTTAAACTAATTAGTATTAACAACAATTTCTTTTGGACTGATTAATAGAAGCCTGAATTGGATGTGAAATCCAACCATCCAGCCCATAGCCAATCTTGAGGTTGGGCTATTCAAAAGATTTTGCTGGACTTCGTGTTTTTGTTGGTCGAGTATAGGGTGCACAAGGCTTGACTCAAATCAAAATCAAACTATTCAAACAAAGAATAAGAATTACAATATTTTATTGCCAACACCGAAACACTGTTTTCTTTTTGTTTTCTTGGACAAGATTATAGCTCGGCGCCTTGTATAATTCAAAAGTGGGGTCCTAAAAAGAAATTGATAATCTCTGTATCCGTATACGGACATGATATAGTGTATGTTATGTAAATCAAGTATTGTGCATATTTATTATAATAATAAGTGAATACCAATTTATTTTTCATTCATTTAAATAAATTTATATATTATAATTAAACTTATTTCTTTTGAAATCAAGAATGAAAGAGGTGACATCTGATAACGGTAAAGTATGTAAAGTTTTAGGGAATAGGTGGGGGTGCTTAGGTCGGGGTGGTGGTGGAAAACCTTATGATTTGAGTTTTACGATTTAATTCTTGAATTTTGAGCATAAAATCCAATAACATAACAATAAATCGTAAGTAATTAACTTAATATTTTAATATTGGAGAATAAAGAATTTTTAAATTTGAAGTTGAAAAGTATTTTTGAATAATTATTACACTTCATTATCTTGTTTTAAGTTGGATTGTCTGTACGTTACTCCTAAAATTGAATATGTGAAATAGAAAAAAAAAAATTTATGAGTGGAAGTAATGTTTTCATAAAATAGAAAGGAAAGAAAAAGCTACTAAATAAGGATGAAATTTTTTAAAGAGCGTTTGTGTATTTATTATGATGATTAGGGATTGAAAAGTTTCAAAAGTTTCGATTGGCGGAGTTTTAAGTAAATATTAAAATGGTTGAGAACTAATTAATGAATGGCTCTCAAAAATTTAATATAAAATTAAAGGAGTATAATTTCGGGAAAATCCTAGATTGAAAGAAAATATAAAGAACATAATAGAAAATGCTTAGAATGAAAAAGAAGAAGAAAACGAAAAATTGGAAAATACAAAGAGCTTGGACATTGGAGAAAAATAGGGCAAAGACTTCTAAAAACAGAAGACATAAATTAGCTAATTCATTAATTTAATTATAAAAAAAAACCTAAAATATAAAAAACAAATACAAATTAGCTAATTCATTAATTTAATTATAAAAAAAACCGAAAATATAAAAAACAAATACAAGAAGTTCGTGTAAGGCCAAAACCAAAATCAAATTAGACGCCCCGTTCGCAATCCAATAAATTTCCTCTGTCTCTGTCTCTCTTTGGGTTTCGATTGGAACGGGGTGTTTTAAGTTTGAATCCAACGATAAAATCAGATTTTTGTTGAATTTTGTTTTACAGAGACGTTAGATGAGGCTGTAGTTTGATAGATCGGGAAGAAAAATCAAAATTTTAAAGATAGCGAGCGCAAATCAAAAGCAAAAATGGAGAATATAATGGGCAAGCTTCGGAATTTGGACGCCTACCCTAAAATCAATGAAGATTTCTACAGCCGGACTCTCTCCGGTGGCGTTATCACGCTCGCCTCCTCCATCGTCATGCTCTTGCTCTTTCTCTCGGAGCTTCGTATGTCTTCTTCTTATTTTTTCCTATTTGATTTATCATACATAGTACACATGTTTGTGCAGGTTATTCGATTTCTCTGTGTTTTTAATTTATATGATCATAATTTTTTTGCTTTTGGAATTAACATCTGTTCATTTGATAGGTTTACCCTTTTATTTTGTTAATTACTTTTTGTTTAATCCTTGTGATTTTATTATTTAGTCATTGGGCAATGATAAAGTTTGAATTTTGACTTCCAATCTATGCTTGGCGGCATTCCGTCCTGATGGATCATCATGGAATTGACATACATTTGTAATTTTGTATCGTTACATTACGTGATTGCAGAGTTATATCTCCATGCGGCAACGGAAACTAAACTTGTGGTAGATACTTCAAGAGGGGAAACCCTGCGTATCAATGTAATGTTGTTTTTTCTTCTCTAACAAGTGTTATTAGGTTTTCCTTCATAACCTTATAAGCTAACGGATCCATGTGCCTTTTGACATTTACAAGTGCAGTTTGATGTAACCTTTGCTGCACTGCCTTGCTCCATACTCAGTCTTGATGCCATGGACATTAGTGGCGAGCAGCACTTAGATGTTGTATGTATCGCAATTGATTGGTGATGTGATATACTTTTTACTCACACTTAGATGTTGTATGTATCACAATTGATTGGTGATGTGATATACTTTTTGCTCAGAAATCGCTTGACATAGTTACACTTCCACAGTCTCTCTAGTTTTTCTACAGTCACACTACCACGGTACCCTACACTTGTCACCTTGTGCTTGTTATACAAGTTTGATTTGTTTAACATTTCATTCTTGCGTACTTGCAGAAGCATGACATTATCAAAAAAAGAATAGACTCCCATGGAAATGTTATTGAATCAAGGCCAGATGGAATTGGTGCACCCAAGGTTAGTTTTACAATAATGGTTGTAGTACCTTTTCTTGGACCAACTCTTTTCATCTGAATGTGTATCCCCTTAACATCAGAAGAATTGGATTTGATACATAAACAATTTAAAATATTCTGAGCTACCTTGTGTATGAAGGAAAGTTCACCAAGATAGTTATATCCCATGATTCTGCAATTTCAATTTTGTTCGTGATTTGCATTAAAGGATCTATATCATTTCTCTCTGTTTTTGCTCATCTATCTTTCGTTCTGCTTATACCTTTTTCTCCTTGTCACAGATTGATAAGCCCTTACAGAGACATGGTGGCAGGCTTGAACACAATGAGACATACTGCGGTTCCTGTTACGGTGCAGAAACGGTATGCAGTTTGTCTGGATCCTCATGCTAGATTTGGGTTCACTATAATGTTGGAAGTTGTTTGTGTACGTGTCACTGTCAATATAGGACCTTGGGGAATAATGAACTAGATAGGTGTCATCAATCCCTCCTGTATTTGTGGGTAAAGTTGCTGATCATGATATCCTGTTATAGTGTAGCTCATGAACAAAGCACTTCCAGTTCCATAAATCTAAATCCTCTAGCAATAAACTGAAAAGAATCTTACACGTTTGAAAATTATGTTGGAAGCTAGGAGTGGGAAGATAGAAAGTTGGGTTGCAGAGGATAAGGGTGAGTTTGCTGAGAGAAAGAAATGAGAGTACAATAGCACACTTATTGGAATGCGAGGTAGTGCTTAACTATCATACTCCTTGTTTCTTTATCTATTTGAGGCTACTTTGAAAAACTGGAAGTATATTGGTCATCAAATTCTCATATATGTCCAATTACAGGGAGATCATCCGTAGATAATAGGAAGTTAAATTAGATTTACCAATTTAATGCCTTCTTGGGCGGTAGTAGAATATACAAAATAAATGGCCTTATATTTCTGTAAACTTCGTTCACTGTGTTATATTTTTTATTTCATTGTTGTCTAAATACTTACAGTCCAACTACTTCAAGTTGATGACATTTAGCTTCCAAGCGGAAGAAATATTCCACCTTGATTTCTACTTTGGGTGTCATATTCAGTCCAACCTTGTCATTTGCTCTCCTTCCATTGTATGTTTCATTTTGAACTTTATGCTGCCTTATATGAGAGGCATTTTTTATAAGTTTAGCTGAAATTTGGTCCATAAAAAGTGATAATAAATTTTTTCGGTCAGAAGGTGATAATCATTTTACACATGGGTGTTTGGAGTCAAAGAAGTTTCCCTTGATTACGAGTTTCTTATTCTTTGAACTTCTTTTTGTTTGTTAATTACTGCAGGCTGATGAGGATTGTTGTAATTCCTGTGAAGAAGTTCGTGAAGCTTACCGCAAGAAAGGTTGGGCAATTTCAAATCCAGATGTGATTGACCAGGTCAGTGAGCTTAAGATCTTGAATCCAAATGGGTAATGCGAAAATGAGAACATTATATTGTTTTACTGCCTATATGTGAGTTAAAATTTGATCTTATTCATTGAGGTAAAATAAATTTCCGTATGCTAGTTTTATCCGATTTCCTAACATTGATGAGGTTTAATTTTTTATATTGCCTAAATTCATCCAACTTGTGATCTGAAACATTCGTGCGAAACCTCTCACTCATTATCTACTTTTATCATGTCCCGGCATTCCCTTATAATCATGATTTCATCCCCTCCCCTTTTTTCTATCGCTGCATTCTAATGGCAGTATCTGATAAGAATTATATTGGAATTTGTTTATAGTGTTTATAATGTTATGTTTTGCATAACAGTGCAAAAGAGAAGGATTTTTGCAAAGAATTAAAGACGAAGAAGGTGAAGGATGTAATATATATGGATTTTTGGAAGTCAATAAAGTAGCTGGGAACTTCCATTTTGCACCTGGGAAAAGCTTTCAACAATCAAATGTGCATGTGCATGATCTGCTGGCATTTCAGAAGGATAGTTTCAATGTAAGACCTGTTTCTTCTTGTTTTTATCTTTCTTTGTATATTGAGATATTTGTAATGTTCTGAAATTATCCAAATTTTTTGAAGTAAACTTTATAAATTCCCATCCTGCATTGTCGGAAATGCCATCTAATCTGGCTAATACATATTACATGGCACAGATAAGTCACACGATCAACAGATTGTCTTTTGGAAGCTATTTCCCTGGTGTTGTGAATCCTCTTGATGGGTATGTTTACCATTCTTCCTTTATTTCAAATTATAGTCAGTATTACATATTTCTATAAATAGCAAATTACACTTTAGTATCCTGTCTTTTACGCTGAGTTTCAAGGGAAACTTGTAATCAAGGGAAGAAGTTGAGAACGAGAAAGGAGAAGACGAAAAGGAAAAAAAATTAAAAAAGAAAGAAAAAAATTAAAAAAAAATTATTTAAATTAAATAGTGGGCCCCACATGTGACATGTCAGCACTTAACAGAATATTTAATGGAATAATTAATGGTGGAGCCAAATTGTTATATTTTTAAGAATTCGGGGTACGTAAATGTAAAATTTGGAAAGTCAGGTATAACACTGAAACTCAGTGTAAAAGATAGGGTACTAAAGTATAATTTGCTCTTCTATAAATTCTTATATGCATATTTCAAGTGCTTCTAGGTATTAGCTATTTATGACATTATATGTGTTGATATATTTAGTTTTTCAATGTTCAGTGTGCACTGGACACAGGAATCACTAAGCGGGATGTATCAATATTTTATCAAGGTCAGTGACCTGCAGGAATTGCCTCTATTGATTTTGTTGACTCATATCCCCTAGTCTGCAGTTTATTTACTTCCACCATAGAATTTGATATACAATTGCTTGAATTCCCAAGATGTGCTATTTTTTGTTTGTTAGGTATTTAACAAAATACTCTTGTTGATTTAAAAAAAAAAGTTATTTTCAAATAGATGTATATACTTATACCTGGTATATTGCCGCGACCTTTTTGCCTGAGTCTTATGTTGAGATTTTTGGACTATGAATGCGTACTTCTGTAGTCGAAAGGAGAACGTCATTTTTCTCCTTTGTCATTACACTATCTTTTTTTTTTTTCTCAAATAGATGTATGTGCTTATTGCCCACAACTTTTTCGCTTTAGAGTTTTATGTTGAGATTGGACTATACATGTGCACTTCTGTAGACTAAGGGAGAATGACTTTCCCACTTTATCATTACACAATGTCACAGCTAGAAGTTGACCTTTTTACACACTGCCCAGCTGGGAATGTCTACTGCTATAAGCCTGTTTCTATTGAGAAAAATAAATAAAATCTTACGTCAGAACTTAACATATCTGGTGTTGATTGATGACTTTGATTTACCTTTGCTACCACTCTTCTTATTTTATACCTATGGCTGAAAACCTTGTTCCCATTATTGAGTTGAATTATATATGAACTTCTGGCTATTTGTGAGGGGCTTTCTAATATGAAAACATTGTGTCACATCTGATAGATCTTATCATAGTTTCCAATCAATCCTTATTCCCTTGCTCTCCTCATATTTACCTGCATATGGTAACTTATATACTCTTTAAACATGCTTATTGTCTGTCTGCTCATATACTATATTCCAAATATGAGGCACACTCTTAATCTTCCATGTGAAGTAGTTGTCTATACTCTTTAAACATGTTAATTGTCTGTCTACTCATATGCTATATTCCAAATATGAGAAGCAAGTTTTTGGTGCACTCGTTTATGGCACTCTTAATCTCCCATCTTGGCCGCCTCTATTATATCATACTTAAAAAAAAAAAAAAAATCAGATTTCAAGGCTTTGAAGCATTATTGTTAACTTGCAGGTTGTACCTACTGTGTATACAGACGTGAGTGGACACACTATTCAATCAAATCAGGTGCAGTAAACTCAAACTAACAAGAGAATAAAAGATTGCAGTTTCTGAATTTTGTATACCAACTTATGTCCTTATAATTGGAATTTGCAGTTTTCTGTGACTGAACATTATAGGGGTACAGAAATGGGCAGCCTTCAGTTCCTTCCTGGAGTTTTTTTCTTCTATGATCTTTCTCCAATTAAGGTGCGTTTTGCTGCTTATCTCATCCCACAACCTAGTTCAAGAACCAATTAAATATATTGCATGCTGCTACTGTTTGAACCTATATGGATTGTGGGGTTGGTTTTTATGTTTGACCTATCTTCGTCTTCTTTTTGCTCTTATGGGGCTAACTTGCATGTTGCAGGTGACTTTCACTGAGGAGCATATTTCATTCTTGCACTTCCTGACAAACGTTTGTGCTATAGTAGGAGGTAATTATTTACCAATTTCTCCTTCCTGCATTTCTTCTATCGATTCCATTGATTATGCTGTTATAGCTACATTTATCGCTTGTCATCTTGAACTAAACCGTTAGTACCTCAGAAAAGGGGAAAAAAAAAACATGAACTAAACCCTTTGCGGCTTGCTACATTCTTTGGATGTTTTTATTAGTTAATTTTTTATGTATATGGAAATGTGGGTGTCCTTGTAATACTGCTGAGTCTGCTACCTCAAGTCAGGTTGTTGGACTTTTTTGATCCAGAAGCAATGCGTTTTTGCTGTTGCTTTCAGGTGTTTTTACGGTGTCAGGGATATTAGATTCATTTATATACCATGGTCAGAAGGCAATCAAGAAGAAGATGGAAATTGGCAAATTCAGTTAGGGTTGGTCCAATTGACCTAAGTTGGTACTCTATATGTCGGTCGGTCTGCCAGTCAATGGCTTTCTGGACCGAAACAATCTCAAGGGAAAGAGGAACCAGGTACCATCATATGGTTGTGCAGACATCTTGGTTAACCAGAGACTTAACATTTTGTCATGAATGGATTGATCAAGTGAATTACTTTGTAATTCCTAAATTTAGACATGCCAACTGCCACAACGTTAAAAATCAGTTTTGTAGTTGCTATCTCGATGTGAAGATCTGCTTCAAAGATGAAAAGAATGATATTTTTTTTTTCCATTTCTTGTGGGATATATTGACAATCAGTATCCATTTCTCTGAGCTCGCTCGATCTTTTTTGTTTACGTTGGATGGCAATTCATGAAGCATCATGGTTTACCCATTTATGATTTATTCTCACCAACATGTTGGCGCTCTCTCTCTCTCTCTCTCTCTCTGATTGGAATGGGTATGATTGCATGATGTTAGGGTATGAGAAATCGGACACCCAATCTTGGATGGACGGGCACAAGTTTTTAGTTACTTGGAACTTTGAACTACCATAAACCTTTACATGGTCAACATGAACTCCTCAGATTGTCCATATTATAGATTCGGATGTAGTTTCTCAAAAACAATACCTTCCATTGCAAAATAAGAGAGGTAACAATTCAATCAAAAGATAGGCCTCAAAAACAATTTTTGATGAGGACATTGCATCATCTTCCAAGTTTAATGCAACCACTGTCATATACTCCCATACCAAATCCTTCCATTTCAATTAGACAGTAACAATTTTTCAAGCTAAAGCATGGACATATAAATTTTAAAGTTTACATGAACTCTAGCATTTGATATTGTGAATTTGAAAAATAATTTTGACATCCATTTATTGTTAGTTTGTTTTTTTTCAATAAAAATAGTTTCAAGTGAATTATAATAACATACGATTACGATTTCGAAGTTAAACTTTAAAAAAAA
This sequence comes from Prinsepia uniflora, assembly GCA_032719365.1. Taxonomy (NCBI): domain Eukaryota; kingdom Viridiplantae; phylum Streptophyta; class Magnoliopsida; order Rosales; family Rosaceae; genus Prinsepia; species Prinsepia uniflora. The sequence continues at coordinate 75,034,836 of CM064872.1, forward strand.
ATCGAGTTTGAATTTTTATATAGACAAATTTATATAAAAATGAAAATGGGGCTCGAAATTCATTTTTTTTCCCTTCAAAATTTTGAAGTTGGATTTTGGAATTATAAAGATTTTATGAACTCTAACCTCTGATATTGCAATTAGAGGAAATTTTTTGACTTTGTTCCATTCTGAGTTTGACCCTTACCAATAGAAAAGTTGATGTAAACCTAAACTTTAAGAACTAATACATTTGGTCTCAAACACCAAACTTAAGTTTAAGAACTTGTGCTTCGTTAAAAGCCAATGTGCGCATAGCATCTTCAGCACAATCCCAAAATTTGAATTAAATTCTAATTAAAATAGTTGAAAATTTATTTTAGCAAACACTTTTAAGAAGTTTACTCCATAAATTTCCCCTATTTTGAAAAATCTCAAATATTTTATTATTTGTTTCAAGTCAAATATTTGAATATTCAAAATTTATTATTTTACAATTTATGAAATTCATCAATCGTGAGGATATATGAATCCCTACTTTGTATCTCATATTTCTAAATTAGGCATCTTATACCCCCAAAATATCATAATTTTAAAGTAGGAGTGAGATAGGGACTTTACTGGAGCTAATATTTCTTTAAAACCCCTTAAATTAACTAAAAATTTATTTTAGGAACTCTGGTAAGGGTAATGCTAGCCTTATTAAATTTAGGAAATACTTATACATCACTCTAATGGTACTTCCTCGTATCACCCTTTTGACGTATCAAATTCAAATTGTTTTTGTACATATATCATAATCGGAACTGCTTATTCTCTAAATCATTATGTCAAGATCATCTCTATAAAAATCAGCTAGATTAGAGGTCTTTTAGTCATTTATATGTATCACATAAATTAACAATTTTTGTAAGAATTAAGATTCTCAAACCAGTCTATAAATTTAATTGATATATATATATATATAAATGACAAAACGATCTTCAATTTAGTTAATTTTTTATAGAGATGATCTTAATATTATGATTTAGAAAATGAACAGTTCCGATTATGATATATATATATATATAAAGACAATTTAATAAATAAAAATGATGGTATGAGGAAGTACCCACAGGTTGAGATACGACTAGTATACCAAATTAATACCCAAATGATGTGAAACATGATATATCACCAATCTTATTGAAACAAAGTGATTAAATATTTAGAAATAATTAATAATAAAAAATTAAAATGTCAAGTAATCCTAAATCCCAAAATATTTTATCAGCTCCACTTTTTGATCTTGCATATTTACCATTAGTGTTGTGGTGGAAAATATAGTTCAACTTGAATAGTTCTACCGTTGCACACGGTCTTCCGTTAGACATTGGATTGCACCGAGACCCAAAGCGTCAAATCTCTTTCCTGCCTTTTATTAATTTTTGAAAAGAGCAGGATTGCTTGGTGGTGCAGTGCTGCAACTTGAAGATGTTGCTTGGTGGTGCAGTCTTGGAGATGTTGCTTGGTGGTGCAGTACTGCAACTTGGAGATGTTGCTTGGTGGTGCAGTGCTGCAACTTGAAGATAGTGCTTGGTGGTGCAGTGCTGCAATTTGAAGATGTTGCTTGGTGGTGCAGTGCTGCAACTTGGAAGATTTGATGGAGATAAAACACATTAGTTATGTTTGTATGTCTTATATGAGACTGAATAGAAAAATATATATGGTCAAAAATTAGTGTTTAGTAGTATTTGTATTAATCACCCATATTATAAATTAATACAGTTGGATATTTTTATATCATCCAGACATATTAAAATATTAATCTTAAAATTATCCATATTAAATAATCGGATAATTAACAATCTTTTTCTTTTCAAAGAATGATTAACAATCTTGAAAAGCGTAATAATAATAATAATAAATATTTAAATTAATTTAATAAATAGTAGTAATAATAATATATCAATAATAAGTTAAAATAAATAATAATAATAATAATAATATATCTAATTAATATTTATGATATAAATATTTATTGTCGACTACTATAATATAATACAGTTAGTATAATATTGTCATCATTTTAATTCGATAGAGAACCAAATGTCCGATTAAATAGTCAGTCTATTAGACTAAAATAATCAGCACTATACGACGTATCAAATGAAGCCTTTGGCTTTGGGTGACAGGACCCAACCAGGAAATTCCTAAATAAAAGTATCCGGTCCTACTCCCATCTAACACACAAGACTAAAATCTCCAAAATACCCTTATACACATGTCATACTAGGGATACACACTCAACCAATAACAACTATTGGTCAATCAGAGCGACTAAAATAACGATAAAACAAGGGTATGAATTCTATATCGTAGTCCCCATCGAGTGTGCAACTGCAAGTAATGCCTACGTCGTTGAAGTAGCCCCAATACCTAACCCTAACTAGGAGGGGTTTCTAAAATCACAAACAAAAACCCGTGAGTGGACTAGAAATAAAGAAACCTTTTGAAAACACGTTTACCAAAAAAACAATATTTGCCCTCTGGTTCAAACTACATGCATGCATATAAGAAAACGTTGGAAATCACAAGCATACAAAAAATCATACCAAGGCCCACACTGCCTTAAAACAACCCCCAAGGAAACCATCAGGAAAACAACCTGGACACCACAAACAGTAACTAAGATGCACCATCCTCCATACCTGACAATGCTAATCAACCTATGTACTGTGCGTAGACAGCCCCCAGAAACTAACGGAGACACACTTCAAACGTCAGTCCGGGAAAGTGTAACAACCCCTAGGATCTGGCGGAGACACTCCAGACGCCAATCGGGGAAACATAAGCCCTAAGGTACTAGCGAAACACACTCCAACTGCCAGACTGGGAAAAGGTAATCACCATAGGTAATCGTCTAAGGATCTACGGAGTCCCGCTCCGACCGTCAAAGACCTGGTCAAACTCCAAGGATGGATAACCTTGAAAACCGTCCAAATACAATTCTCAAATACATCATTTAAAACATATACCATGGACTCCGACTCCATGTCAAAATCATAAACCCGGCCTAAGGCCAAAACATAGTTTATGCAAGAAAATTCGTAAAACTGGTGTCCAGAAAATTATCAATGAATATCCAAATCCACAAATCCACATGTCAATACAATTATAACCAAAATACGTACTCAAAACATTTAAAATAGTTCTATACGCATACATAACAGTTTAGAAAGCAAGGGTCCACTCACAAACTATATGATCGAGCTTCATCCTAAACTGCACGCTCTCCAAGGTCCCTGGAGCAACAATTCCTCAAATCCCCTGGCCAAGCTCGAAATCTTTTGGCCAAACCTCATCCTCATCCCAGAAATTGTAACGACCCATCCCGGAATTCGGGATTAGATTGGTAAGTAACCATGATTAACGGGGGTTAATCGGTGATTAGTTGGGTGGAATCGGACGAACGTGGCGAAATGACCGTTTTGCCCCTAGTCGTGGGTGAAACGTTGACTTTCATTCGGGCGGTCAAATGTACTTTGACCAATGACCGTGATGTAGTTTGGGACGTCACGAATTCATAGACAGGTGACACGTTCGATTCCGACGTTCGAGGTGAGAGTTATGACGTTCGAAAGTCCAGGGGCATTTTCGTAATTTGGATTAAATAAGGAAAAATGTTGACCTTTTGATCGGGGGGGTCCGATGGCCGAGGGCCAAGGACCGTTAGGAAGGTCTCGATGCCCTGAATACGACGGCAGGCGGCACGTCGAAATCGGACTTCGAATGGGAAAGTTACGGGTCACGGAAGTTCGATTTCTTTACGCACGCATTTCGAGGCAAGGACACGTGGCTTATCCTGATTGGGCCAGATGTCCTATGTGGGGCCCAGGGACCAATAACATTAAATATGGAATTGTGCTTTGATCTGGTGAGTGTGGATTAAAATAATTGGGTTTGATTAATTTAAAATTTCCACTTAATCCCAAGAGTGAATCTGGACCCTTCATCTAATCAAATCCCTCAACCTAGACAAATCTGGTCCGTCCATTTCCTTATTCTCCACCAATTCGAATTTCCCACCCTATCGGTGCAAGCACGATCTGTGCACGGGTTGGAGCACTGAGTTTGTAATCGTGAGTGGCCTTGGGGCAGTGAAGGTAGTGGAGACATCCTGCTGTGGCTGGGACAGTTTGCAGAGCACGGGAAGGTTAAACTATGGCGTTTTTGGGCTGTGCGGGAACCGTTTGTGCAGTGAGATCAGAATGTCTTCCCACGGGTGTTGGGGTCGTGTGCGATCATCAGAGTATGTGGGGGGTGCTGGTATTCGGGTCTGAAGGTGCACAATTGCGGGCTGGTGAAGTCAAAACTGTGTGGGTGTCTCTGAGGGAAAAACAGAGTATGAGAGCAGGTGGGTTACTCTCCCATTAGAACAAGTCTGAGGCGAGTTGAGGCAGGGTGAGCGTGTGACTAGGGTCGAGTTGTGTTGGGTATGGGAGAGTGAAGTGGAATGAACGAGTGATACGGCACCCAGAAACCCGAAGCTCGTGTTTGGCCAAATTCAAACTTGAATTTGGAATGTAGGCCGACCCATGGCAAGTTAAGGCCTCAGTTAGCCTCCTGGGATCAAGTCGAGTCGATCCAGAGCAATTGGGAGGTGACTTAATGCGGTACGGTGTCTGATCGGACCTGGCGACCGGGAGGAAAATCGAGCATTGAGTTGTGGACTTGAAGGTAAGTTCTGGCAAAATTGATCTCAAAATCATCCTCAGAGTAAGTCCTCGATGCTCCCTGACCAGTTAATTGAAGGATGGAGACGTTGGTTTACTGAACAGGAACGTTGGACCGTGGCTGGAACAGGAGGTCAGTCGGTCTAGCTTTAGGCCGTGACGATCGTAATGTATGTCACAGACCTTTGATTAAGTCCTTCACGATGTTATTTGAGGGTTCAATTGAAGGAAACAAGATGTTGTTGGCAGGTTTGGGACCGGGTCACACACGCGGGTCGACGGCCCGTTTACCAGGGAATCGGGTGAAGATGGTGACCGTGAGGGTACTGTAGCTGGCGCGTGAGTGTCACGCGCAGCCGCTTGCGGCGGCGCGTGACGGCTCGTGGGACCGATTTTCAAGGTAAGTTCAAAACGACTTCTGTCCTATACAATGTAACGAACATTTTAACGTTGGTTTCGGATTTATCGGACACCGTTTCGATGTTGTTTCGAGGGTCCGAAGATTTCTATTACGTTTGTAATTAACGATTAATTCCCGGAAAATTATGGGAAATTAGTATGTTGTTATCTAAGCCCTTAGTGACACTAAAGTATGTTTTCGAACAGGATTTGGAATTTCTGGAAAATATCGGAAATTACGGGCATGCGTGCGGCGCGAAATCGAGCCTTAAAAATTGGTGTGTGAGTGGACGTTGCTTTCAAAATTTAATGCATGCATAAATTATTTCTATGATTTTATGAGTATGATTATAAGTTGTGATTGATTTTGATTCCCGTATTTATACGTATTCGATTCCCGTATTTATACGTATTTTTACTATATATGTGAAATTATACGTATTTCGAGACTATGGTTACTTTTGTGCTTAAAAATGGTTTAATGAAAGAGTTTATATGAAATGGGCGTATGACGATTTAAGAATGTTGTTTATGATTGTGAATGGGATTCACGGTGTTTACACGGTTTTCGAGGTTTTGCGGTTTTACACGTTTTACGAGATTTGAGTTTATTGTGATTTGATCACTGTTTGTTGTTTGAATTTGGAATGTGACTTGAGGTTTGTGATTTCGAGGATTTTAAATTGGATTTTGAGTATGCTTGACTAGATCGGGATTTTAGTGATTATGGTCGTGGTTTTGATGCCCGGATAATGTGATTTGAGAAATGAAGTGATTTCAAGGAATTAAAATGGATTTCGAAATAGATGATTTCTGGTTTGGTGCTTGGGGCATAAAGGTAACTTGGATTAACGAGTTTTCAATTTTCGGAAATTTTAAGCGGATTCTTGGTTTGGGTTCGGGATGATGCTTCCGGATGCCGGCTTACGGAATCATTATTGCGAATTCGGATTCGGGAATGAAAAAGGATTTAACAAAATGATTTGGTCTGATTTTGCATGCCCCGTGTCAAATGATAATTTGATCATGTTTGTGAAGTGTGATTTGGGGACGTGAATGTGGAAATTCGGACCAGGGGTCCTGTTATGACAAAATGTGATTTCGGGATGAATTTCGCGTTGTGGTGATTGAAAAATGTTTTGGGGTTTAAAGACCCGCTGAAAACTGCTTTGGGTTTGAAGACCCGTTGTTGTGTTTGAAAACTGTTTTGGGTTTAAAGACCCGGTGCTATTGCTGGAGCACGTTTTGAGTTTAAAGACTCGGTTAATTGATGACGGGGGAGGGCCCTTATTGAGTTTAAAGACTCGTGAGTTTAAAGACTCGGTTATTGTGATACCCCCGAGGCCTATTGATTCTGTTTTGAGTTTAAAGACTCGTTGAAATCCCGGGAAGGCCTGATGATGCGCATGGTTTTGAGTTTAAAGACTCGGGCGCACTTGATATCTAGCAAACTGATTGATTATGATTCATTGATATTCTCGGATGATTGGATGTGTTGGGCAGTGGTCCGGTTTATATGGTTGATGGATTGGTTGATGTCGTATACTTGGATTTGGATTTTGTGGTTTTGGGCTGTGGCCCTGTGTTTATGACTGCGGGCTATGACCCGAAGATTTAGAAAAAGGAAAATGATTTTGATTTTCATATACTGATTTCTTATGTTGAAATGTTAACCGATTGCGAAATGATTTTTGGATGCATGCATTGGTTTTTACTTGGAGGGTAAAAATGTCTTTCCGTAACTGTTTTATGAACTGAATTCTTTTCGTCCACTCACACCTTTTGGTTTTTATTGACCTTCCAGGTCGTGGCGCGTTGTTCGAGGCTGTACGAGGGGCGGAGGCATGAGTAAGTACGTGTGGCTATCCCTGGTTTGGCAAGTACTGAGGATAACTTGGGGTTTTCAGTCATCTTGCCAGACAGGAGCAGGACCGGGCACGGTTATCGATACCCCTTTCGGGGGCGGTCCTGTCAGAAATAGTTCCTGCATCCAAGCTCTCCCATTTTTGGTCATGCTCACTCGCACGAGCTCAAAGAAGATGAAGGTGATTAGAGATTGGAGTTTCAATCGTCAAAAACCGAAAACCAATTACAAGGATCACTAGTTTACCTGGGTTTCTCCTGGGTTCTTCTGTGTCTTGCCTCCTCTGCCTTCCCTCCTCAGTCGCTCACTCTCACTCTCAAGACAGATTCAAGGTAAGGAAATGGTGATGCGTGTGTTTTTTTAAGATCAAAATAAGGAAGAAATGGATAAGGATCCACACCCAATTGTCTTGGGATGGTGACACTTGTCATCCATCCAACCTTCCCCTAAAAGATATTTGTGACCTCACAATCAGCCAAAACAGCCTCGTAGGATATTCGTCTCGTAAAACGTGCACACCTAGTAAAACATGCATGATCCGTAGAACCGTCATATAGACTCCAAATTCGACGTGCCGCCTGTCTAGGCAATCAAAATCCGGAGTCCTATGCAATGAACCTAAGTAAATGTGCATCCGACTCCTCGAGTCAAAATTCAACACTTGGTCAAAAAATCCCCGCCCATGGGCAATATCATCATTTTATTTCAAATTTTCCGAAAAAATACGGTCCAGATCATTACATTGAAATTTTTACTTTTTGTTTTTCTATTAATATTTTTTAATGTTCAAAACGGCGGGTTAGGCAGAGTGGCGCCGCGAATAAGCCCTATGCGACAACAATATGCAGCGACCTAGGCGAGTTGGACGAATGAGGAGGCCCAAAGTTGGGGCTAGGCGTTTTGGAAATTAAAAAAAAAAATCATAGAATTCATTACAAATCAGACTCAAACCCATGGTCTTTGTGAAATAACATACTCAGACCACCCACTTGAAAATTTGAAATATCATACACAGACTATATCATACACAGACCATATCATACATTCATACAATCAATGCTCCTAACTCCTAAGTCAAGTCCTATCCTATGTTCATAAAATTACACCAAACCAATTTGAAATATCATAATTATAAATTTATACTTCACATTAGTACATTACATGACACCCAATTCAATATGTTGTATCCACTGGGAATTATTTTGATCCGGATAAGAACATTAAGGATTCAATATTTCTTTTTTACTTGTCATTCTTACATAATTTCTTTCATAAATTAAACAAATTTTGCCTTTGTAGTTCAATGGTAGTCCATGTATGCAGGTGGTGTATCTATATTGCAAAAAGTGAGTCAAATGATTCCCTTATTGACTACAAATTCATCCCGATGTGAGAGAAATTGGAGCACTTTTATGGGGGTAAGTAAGTAGTTAAGGACTAAGAGCATGTATTTAATATGCAAGCTCACTTATTAATTTTACATAGTCTCTAGGTAGTAAGTACTTTATTCATTGAAACTCAAAATTTTCTAATAGTTTTCAAGCTTTTATTCAATGTAGAACCATACAAGGAAAAGGAATAGACTAGAGGCAACAATGTTAAACAATCTAGTCTATATCCAATTTAATGCCAAGATCATCAATAAGAAAGAAAAAAAGGGGGAGAGAAAGACATTAATGTACTACTTGCTAGTGAAGCTAGTAATGCGTAAGAATTGATTCTTCATGGTGGTGATATTGATGAAGAAGTTAACCCCACTCCTGGTGATGAAATAAGAGAGCTTAATGAAGAAATTTTGGAATCTAACGAGGGCATCCAAGGGGAGGAAAATGAAGATGTATATGAGTTTGAGTCCAATACAAAAAGAGTATTGGAAGAATATAGAGAAAAAGAGTTAGAGCTTAGAGGTTGTTCATGTAATATGTATCTAATTATGTATATGCTTTTTATGAAACTTCTATTTTGAACTCAATTTATTTATGTTTGGAATGAATTTTTATTCTATAATTATTTAGTAATATTCATAATATCATTCATTTTATTGAATTTTGTCTTTAAAAAAAAATCGCCTAAGCCCCACTTAATCGTCTAAACATTAAGCCTCTGCTAGCCATCCTGGAAGTGCCTAATGCTGTTTTGAATACTGATATTTTTTAAATAAATAAATTACGTTTTAAAATTCATGTTGAGAATCCTATTCTGTGGCATATTCCATGTCATTTGGGATTTAATTTGGTACTTCAATTTGGTAAAAGCTAGCATTACTCTTGTTTAAAACCCCAGATGGCCAGATGGAATGATGGACTCAAACCGCGTCTCCACCACTAGAGAGAAAAAGGATTGTAAAGGCCATTCCATTCCATACCATAATCTCCATAGATTGGAAGCTTCATGCATTTTGAATGATTTCTTGGGATTCTTCCACACCTGCTTATGACTTTATCCACACACCCAAAGACTTATCATCCTCTCGATCACCTTTAACCTTTTCACCTTTCACAGCAAAATGCCAAAATCATTCCCATTCCCACTCCCTTTCCCTTAATTTGGGTATCTTTGTTTCCCCCATCTTCCAAAACAACGGTTGCCACTGTTTCCACCACCCATTTCACACACCTTTTTGGCCCTTTTCTCCTCCTCCAATTCTTAGATGCCATTGCTTTGAATATTTTGTAAAGGGCGCAAAATATTTTATTGACATTCATTTTAAAGAGATTATGATGATTATTATTATCAAAGAATGTGTTCTTCGTTGCATTGGGACGAGCTACATACATGTTCTCAAGTTTACAATTACTTTTTAAAATTTACGTAAAATTTCTAAGGTCAAAAACAACTATTTACAAAATAAACCATCAACTCGGAAACACCGGAAATTGAATCCACTGTTACATATATACCCGGATTTTTTTAGCTTGGATCTCCACCCCCAACTTAAATCAACCCATGTTTTTAAATTTTGTGATAAATGATTCCAAATACCCCCACCGACTTTTGTTTGGGTCTCCTTTTACACTCTCGTGTGTCTATGGCTTTCCTTGTTCACAATGCACGCTGAGAAAGATTGGAAGCAAGAATAAGAATAAAGATGGATATGTATGTATTGCGATTTTGAAATTCCAAGAATGAGAACAACTTGTTTGGCCAAAGATGATTGTGGCTCTTGGTAGGGACAAAGCCACTATTTATTTATTTTTTTTTTTTAAGTGGGAGCACATTTGATCTATGAATTTAGATAAAAAAGTGATGTTACAAGGGGTACATTTCATAACTAGTCATCACTTATTATGTACTAGCATAGTAGCATGGATCTTTTTGTTATATCAACTATTATTCTAATAGTAATCGACTTGAAGAGTTATGTGAAGTAATTTCGAACTCATTAACAAAAAATTATTCTAGTTTATAACCCAATATGTGTGTATTTTATTTTCTCCATCTAAGTTGAGAATCTCTAATTCTATGACATTATTAAGTCACGTATTAGGTATCAAATTTCTTGCAGATATATATTATCTTCATGATCATTCATAAAATTGAATCCGAAATATTTTCCTTACAAATAAAGAAATATAAATACTATTTTTTTTTCCCATTTCAGTAAGTAAAGATAGTTGTGATCATGTGCATCGGCAACTGTGTTGGTAAAAATTACGCTATTAAAATCTTTTAATTATTACTTTTGATCTAACACCGCGAATGACCAAATCATCTTCTCTCATTGATTTCATTATTATTCCTAATACATCGGCAGCATCTAATGATTCATGAACATGGTTAGGCCATTCCTTATTGGAGATGTCATGGTATACAAATTTTTTAGTTTAAATCAGCTCCCACCGACTCCCCATTTTTCCGAGCAAAAAATAATTAGGGGTGAATAATATATAGATAATAGGACACTATTTACATTTATTTTGGTGATATCTTTTCATATTATCTTTGTATTTATATCATAATTAAAACCATTTATTTTCTAAATTATCATGTAATATCATTTTTATAACAAAAACAAAATTTGAAATCGTTTAAGTATTTATATATAACAACTAAATGGACGACCTGCTATAAAGATCTTAATTCTTAACAAAGCCGCTGATTTTTTTCGCATATATAAATAATTAAACGACCTCTAATCTCGTTGATTGTTTACATATATGATCTTGACATGATAATTCAGATGATGAACTATTTTGATTATGATATGTGTATAAAAAGAATCTAATAAATAAAAAATATGGTATGAGAAAATACCATTAAATTGAGACGCAATTTTTTTTCTTTCATTATTAAAGACTTAACTTTGAAGCTCGTTCAATGTAAAGTTACATTGAATTATTTTTTTTTAAGTAAAATTTTGAAAGATGGATAAGTGGGCAACAACTCATCATCACAGGCTATTATCTAAATTAATTTGGTTTAATCTCAGAACGAATTCAACATACAATTTGTAAAACAACGCATAAACACAAATTTCACTTAAATTTAAAACTGAAGGTTACATATTTGAACATGATCAAATTAGTTAAAATGTGATTATGGATGGTAACAAATGACAAATTAAGCAATCGATATCGTTAAGGTACGAGCATTGAAGAGATGGGCAGTCATCATATTGTAATGTAGTCCAACTAATTAATTAATTAAAAGAATTAATAAAGTTAATGATGAAATCAAACATTGCATCTGCTTAATTAGTGCACTCATAACCATTGACTAAACATGTGCTGCAGTGCTGCACCTGAGTCATGAGCTTAACTTAAGCCTTCAATTACTTGCATCAATGACTGTTCAACAACTCTAATAATCCCAATTATTTAATTAATTCATTCATTATTACTAGATTATTATTATTATTATTATTATTATTATTATTATTATTATTATTATGGAATTAATTGAATTGTTACAAGACAAGAGGATGCAGCGGAGAATCCTTTTGTTCCTCAAAAATGGTGAGACGAAGAACAGACTCGCATTAGCACATGCATTACTTAACGTAAGTGACATTTTTTCCATGACCATGTGATTTTGTTATAATAAGCAATCGTTTTTTGTTTTTGTGTAGCTCAATAAGCAAACAATTTCTGACCTAAATAAGAAAAAAACAAAAAGCCAATTAATTTTGTTACATGGTAGTCAGTGTCCTCAGTAACAATGTTGAGTCCCATGAGGCCATGAATCAGGAAAATACTCCTCTACGCACAAATTTAATAGTAATCCAATATATTTATTTTTGTTATTTTGAATTCTAATGTATTGTGAAGAGAGTTATTCGTATGCTTCTTGCATTATTTTTTTGTAACGTAATTTATACATTTCTTTGATTCGTAATATGATGTGCCATTGATATTCTTCTTTTTCTTGCACTTCGTCGCTCCTAACGTGGTGTCTAACGTGGCTTGTGTTAAGTACGTAGCGTTACTTAGTTCATCACGTGATGATGTATGATTGTTATTCATATGTTTCTCCGAATTTTCGCGCCTTCAAACGCGATTTGTAATGTGAAGAACTTTATTTTGGTTCGTTAAATTATGTGTTATTGTTATTCACTTGTTTCTCGAAACTCTCACTCTTCTAACGTTATTTGTAACGTGAGAATCATTATTTTGCTTTGTCACGTGATGTATCATTATTAATCTTAAGTTCTCGTTTCTCCTTTAACGTGATTTGTCACACAAGAAGCGTTATTTTATTGCGTCACGTAATCCATCATTTCTACTCTCTTATTTAGTATGACTCGCCACGTGAATAGCTATGTTCATCACTCTCAAGTCACATTAGGAGCGTTATTTGGACTCATTACGTGATACATGATTATTATTCATCTATTTCTTATTCTTTCCTATGTAACGTGACTAGTGTTATTTTAATTCGTCTCTTAAATAATCATAATCGCATATGGGACCAAGGGACCAAAACACTTTCCCACAATTGATCAATTACCGTAATTAGTACATTTTCTCCTCTTGGGCAAAGTATTCGGCAGTAAATTGTGGTGTTCAATCATAGAGTTCCATTCCAAATTTGCATGAATGGGAAAAGGAAAGGAAAGCAACGAATCCTAAGCCAAAATGATGAAAGTTGTGACCAACACCAACGCATTATTCAACTTGGTTAGGTCCCGTGACGTTACTACTAAAGCAACCAAAACAAAACTTGTGAGATTCTCTGGCCGCAACGCACCCATCATAAAATCTATACTGGACAAACCTCCATGCAAACATGACTCCCTACCGACTAAGCACCCAAATGTTCCACTCCATAATATCTTCATTCCACTCCACTCCATAATATCGAAACCTCATCCCATATTTCACTACACAAGTTACAAACTCAACATTTGTAATGTGTTCTATCGTTTCGAAAGAGAAATATTACCATAAGAGTCGTTTGGTCGTAATCTTATTTGGTTTTGATGTGCAAAAATTGAAAAACAGATGCAATACAGGTACATAAACTGAAGATTACATTACTTATAGGCTTAATAAAAAGAACTTCAATGACTCATGGCCTAGCAAGATAAAAACCAGCCGACCATAATGAAGATTTTTACATGATCACATATTTAACATGATGATGATAAAATAAAACCCAACTAAAACTAAAGCTCTGCAAATGCCAAAAACTTGATTGCAGAGATGCCACTAAAATGACGCAGACTGCAGATACCTAAAACCCTAGACATTTTACTATACTTAACAGACTCTGATCACCAAACTAAAGCATACCCCATTACAATTGAACACTGAATAACACTAATTAATTGAAGATCGACGCCCAATCAATCTCCGATGGGTACTTCTCCAACATGGCCGTGCTCTCTGAACCAAACGACGATTCTGTATGATCAGCAAAAGTCAGATCCGACAACGGGGACGACCCAGAAGAGCCGTCACTGTCAGTCATTACTGGCGACGAGGTCTCAACCTTCACCTCCGGCGGCGGAGCCGGCGATCGGCTGGCGGCGGTAGCCCTCTTGGTGGGTTTCCCTGCCTTCCCCTGTTTCTGGGCCTCAGCCAAGCCTTCACAGATGGCTTGAAGCTTGGCGTCAACGGAGGAATGGAGCGGCTTGTACTCGCCGAACTCGCATCCGACGGAAGAACCGTTGTGGCTGAGGTGAGGGAAATTGAGCCTGGCATAGTCGCCTCTCAGCTTGTAAGCAGCTTTGTCGTAGGCCAAGGCGGCTTCCTCAGCTGTGTCGAAGGTGCCGAGCCAGAGCCTGGTGCGGTTCTTAGGGAGGCGGATCTCAGCGACCCATTTGCCCCAATGGCGTTGCCTCACACCCCGATAGAGCTTGGTAGGTTTTGGCGGTGAGCCTGAGGAACCGGCCTGCTTCATCGGGATGGGTTTGGGGCCGAGAAAGCTGAGGGTGTGCGATGATGATGATGACGACTCTTGCTGGGGGGTTGGGAGGGCGAGGTGTTGCTGTTGATAGTTTTGCCAAGCCACGTGGGTTGGGGTTTGGGCCTGGATCTGGGATTGGATCTGATGGATCTGGGAAGGGGTTAGGTGGTTGAGCCCAATGGAAGGTGGCTGCTGCTCAAAGAACCCATCTGGAAACAATTGGGTCATGGACGAGGTCGAGCAACCATCTTGACACAAATTGGGCTCGCAGGTAGTTGGGAAAGAAGAAGAAAAGGAGAGGTAGTTATTGCAAGAGGAGGAGGTGGAGGGGTAAGGAGGGAAAAGAGGGGCGGAAGACGACGGAGAAGGGGTGGTGGGCATGGAAGTGGGCGGCGATGGAGAAGCACTTTTCATAAAAGGCTCAAGTGCTTCCATCAGCTCACCCCTAAAGGGATCTGATGATGCTTGAAGATCGCTGCTACTGTAGAAATCCATAGCTGCCATGCCTTCAAAATCTCTCAAACCAAATATTAATATTAGAAAATAAAATCAAACCTTCAAACTTTAAAGAACCTAGAAAACCTGTTTCTTATCAAAATTAAAGAACAGGTGGTGGGTTTTCCCAGAAATTAAGATCGACCCAGAAAAAGTAGAGAAGAGATTTCAAATAATCAACCTCTTTCAATGCAAGAAAATAAAATAAAAACCAACCTTGAGGGACCAAAAATAACCCCCTAAACTGATTTTCAAAAGAAAAATTAAAGATTGAAGAAGCTAAAATCTGAAGAAAACAAAAGATATATATAAAACCTGGATCTCGATTCTGAAAACACCTGGCTTCCTTTGAAAAATTCTTCTAAGTTCGTTTTTCGTTCATTCTAAAAACAAACCCAAAAATCCAAATTTTGAAAGACAGATGATTAACAGAAAGGGATTCAGAGAAGCGGGGATTACAGAAAAGGGGGGGAGATTACAGAAATAACCAAGAACAAGCGCACTCCAAATTTCTCAACTCTCACTCAGTGTTTTTTTTTTTTTTTTTTTGCTCGCCTCACTATGTTTTTTCTCAGCGGCTCATTCTCCTTCCTTTATATAAAGACTCTGAGACTCTAATCACCTCTGTTAATCTCATCGTTAATCCCTATTATCTCACTACGATCCCCACTTGCTGTTTTTTTAATCAATACGTCCCTCTCGCATTAAGTCAGGCCTCTGTTCATGACGTAACGCTCATTAATTGAACGGGCTAGAGCCAATATCTGTGTGCCACGTACCCAGTTTATCTGGTTGGTGACGGACACCTGTCCTTTGGCAAAGGGCAATTTACAGTTGGTTTCATCCCAATTTGTTGCCTCTTGTTGACCATATTTTATAGCGTTCACACTCCTCGTTGTTTTAAATTTAAATGTTAAAAAAAAAAAAAGAGTTCAAATTTTCATCCAACCGAAAAAATGATTTTCGAATATATATATATATATATATATTATTTTAATTATTTTTTAAAATATATATATATTTTTGCATAATTTTCAAAAACTTCGGCCCTCGCTTTAAAAATATATTTATTTGTAATTATTTTATAAATAAAAAAATTTATTTTACAAATAAAAAATAAACAAAACAATATTCTAATTTTCTCAATCATTAATAATTCCTTCTCTAAAAAACTTCAACCATCTCTCGAAAAGACTATGAATCAAGTTCCGAACCCTAGCCATCTACCCAAAGCGAGTCTTCAACAGCCCTGTGTTGTTCTCTCCCCTTTCTTCCTTTCTTTCTCTTCCCCTCTTTCGTCTCTCCCCCCTCGATTTGATCCGCCTCACCAATTTTGCATTGAAAAAACCCATCTCAATTCCCCTCAATTATCGGGGTTTTCAGAGTGCGCAGTGATTTTTAGAGTACTCGGCGGCATGTGATGCCTCTGTCACTGCTACAGCCCGCATCCGCGATCAACCTGAAGGGTATCAAAAACCATAAAAGTTGTGAGTGGACAAAAATAATCAATTTATAAAATCATTTAACAAAAAGATATTTATACCCTTCACTTAAAAGCATGCATGCATCAGCAAACGAGTATCTCAAATACTTCCTTAAAATCAAATCATTTTGCTCTTTAAACCACGAATCAGTGAAAAATGCTTCTCAAATCAATACCAGTGAAAAATATCGGTCACATCTCATATCATCACATCATCATCATCAGTCACGATATCCAATCCAAGCAACGCGTGCATATAAGCTCCAAGATTGCTCACGTCTGAGCACGTCGTCGTGGCTGACGTTTCACATATCATCATAAACATATCAACGATCGATCTCATATAACATCAACACTCCTGAGTCGAGCCTCCTTCGGCTGCACGACACAGGTAGTGCATCGTGACCTCTCCCCGAGGGGGGAGGACACAACGCATCCCAGAGGCAAGCATCATACCATAAGGTCCTCTCCGTGGAAACATATTCACAACCGGAGGCCCTCTCATAATCATCATTTTGAAAAACAGTAAAATTAGTTATCAATTAAAGTCATTTTCTCAGTATAGTCTCAGCCCAAAACATGGTTTTCAATACCAATGGACTCATACACGTAGTCCATATCTTTCCAACAGGGTCACAAGTCTGAATATAATCTCAATAGGGTCATAAGCACGAAATATTATCTCAATAGAGTCACAAGTCCGGAATATCATCTCAATAGAGTCACAAGCCCGAAATATCATGAACTGGGTCACAAACTCGATATATCACGTTTAACTACACTCTAAGTCAAATCACGAATCAATTGGGACACAATTCCGCATATTATCTCACTAGGGTTGTAACGACCCGTCCCAAATTCTGAGATTAGATTAGTGACTAATCACGATTAGTGAGGCTAATCCGTGATTAGTTGGGCGAAATCGGACGAACGATGCGAAATGACCGTTTTGCCCCTGATCGTGGCAAAACGTTGACTTTTCGTTCGGGCGGTCAAATGAACTTTGACCGATGACCGTGACGTAGTTCGTGACGTCACGAGTTCATAGACAGATGGCACGTTCGAGGAGGAAGTTATGACGTTGGAAGTTTAGGGGCATTTTGGTAATTTTGGTTAAAAAGGGGCAAATGTTGACTTTTTGACCGAGAGGTCCGATGGTCGAGGGCCGAAGACCGTTATGTAGATAAGGACGATACAAATCCATAGACAGGCGGCACGTCGAATTCGGACGTTCGACGGTGAAGTTACGGTTCACGGAAATTCAAGTGTACTATTGCACGAATTACGAAACGAGTTAACTTTTGGACTCTAGTGAGCCCAGATATTTGTCCTGATGCCCAATGGATGAGTGACAAGTGTCACCCATCCAATGGACACCATCTTTCCCTTCATGCACCGTGCATTCCATTTTCCTCATTTTCAAACACACACCCAAACAACCCGATCTCACACCCTTTCTCTCCATCTTTGTGCAACCCAAAACCCATCCCACCTTAACCCATGACCAGCCATGAGGACCAGGGAGACTGGGGGAGCTGAGGTGGCCCGCCTGGAGACCTGAACCGCCGCCCACGGCGGCGAGAGGAGGAGGAACCCGAGAGGGTTCTCGGTACGGCTCCAAACTCCATTTAAATTATATATATATATATATATATATATTATGGGTCATTTTGGTTGCTTCCAATGAATTAAATGAGTTATTAGGATTGTGTTAGGAATGTTTTGATTAGCTTTGGGTGGCTGTACAACCATGGTACAGTTTTGGAAAGCTTGAATGACTACGCCCAAACTACGCATTAAATTAAACATGTAATTCGAGTGTTATGCAATTTAAACCCTTTTTGTGTAGATGCAGTATTGATAAATAGGGATCGTTCTTAACCGGGGAAATTAGGGAACATTAATAATATGTTAGTGGATTATGAATAAAAGAATAATGAATTAGAGAATTAAATAATAAAAGAATTAAACAATCAAAGAATTAATAAATTAAAGAATAGATGAACAAGATAATAATAAATTAATGAATTACAAAGAATTAATAAATTAACGAATTAAAGAATGAAATAATAGAAGAATAAAGGACTTAGTTAATCAAAGAATAAAGGAATTAATTAATCAAAGAATCAATAAATTAAATAATAAAGGAATGAAAGAATAAAAGAATAAAGAATAAAAGAATAAAGAATAAACAAGGGGGGTTTTGAAGAGGTTTGTAATTATGTAAATAAGTAAAAGCATAGATAAACTCATTCTATTTCTATTCTAACTTATGCACAAAGTAGACTTCCCGTAAACACAAACTTCAACAACATACTACAATTGCAAATATTTGAATTAATCACGAAATTATACCTTCACAAACTCATATTTCCTCATACATTAATCATATTATAAATGCACCGAACAGCGGATTTTTACTTATAATATAATTACCTTAAGTTTGTGATTTAATGCGCCGAACAGCGGTCATACATTAAATCTCTCCAAATCTACTCTAAATGCCCCGAACAGCGGATCAACATTTAGTTTCGAAATGAAGTTTAAGCTCTAAAATGTAAGAAGTAAATGATTTTTAGAAAGTAAAACACATGGAGATTATACTCAATTTTCACAAAAGATAGGAAGGAGAAACCAATACATATATTGCATTATAATTAGAACCAATAACAAATAAGAGAGTTTAAGAGAATGGAGAGCAAATGTTACACTTTTCAGATTGGATGAGAACAATGGATTGTTTTTCACAAGGAACACCGAACAGCGGCTGGAACCTTATGAAGATGAAAGAAGATTAAACAAGGAAATTTGGACTTGAACTCTCAAAATTGTATTGGAACTATTTTGCCAAGATTTCTCCTAAAAGAAGCTCAATTTTGTGCTACTTGGAAGTGATTTCAACAAGTGAAATCAACTCCTATTTATAGGTGGAGAAACACAAATTAAACCCTAAAAAATAAATAAAAACTAAACAAAAATTATAATAAAAATATTCAAAAGTGAAATGATGAGTATGGGTGGTTTTTGGGGAAGAGAATTTAAACAAAACAAAGGAAAAAGCTTGAAAAACAGCAAGAAAATTCACTAAATTGCTGCTGAAAGAATTTTCGGTGGCTGCAAGCTGGAAAGGAGGCGGCTGGTCGGCAAAGCTGTGCTGGAAAGGTGGCGGCCGGTCGGCAGGCGTGAGCTGGAAAGGAGAAGCTGTCTTCGGTAGGCGCGCGCCGAACTCCTTCTGGACAGCTGAAGCAGGCCGCGCGCGTTTGGGCCGTGTGGGCTGCTCGTGGCTGGGCCTGCGGGCCGTGCGGATTTTGGGCTGGGCAGCTGGTTACGCGGGCCTGGGCTGCGCGCCTTGGGCTTGCGGGCTGGTTTGTACAATTGGGTTTTGGGCTGCAGAAATTAATTAATTTAACTAAATTAATTAATTCATCGAATTTCGTCCATAATTTATTCGTTATAATTCCGATCGAAACGATTCTTTCGCCAAAATGCACCAGATTACAAACTTTATTTATCTAAGCATAAAAATCACAAAATAATTTATTTTATCAATTTATTTAATATTTTAATACTAAAAATCAAGTATAAAGGGTATAAAATAATATAAAATAATGTCTTTTTAACGTCCTATCAAATACCCCCACACTTAAACTTTGCTAGTCCCTAGCAAATACTAAAATCAAATTACGAATTCAAAACAAGTAGACCCTTAACCATTTGTCTCAAATTTCATTGTTATAATCATGGCATAAAAGATTGTCACTTAAAACATTTAAGCAAATGGAATTCAAGAGTTAATACATGGTAACAAAATGTTTCGACAAGTAAGATAATGAGTAAATATGGTGAAATGGATCTCTGCATGAATAAGACAAGTATGAATCAACTCACAAGGATATGCACTCATAAATTCACTCAATTTTGTGAGGGTTTGTGTTTGCACTCAAAGTATGTGAGAGATGCTCACATAATCGAAATGAAGTACTTTTGCAAAATTTCAAACAAACACAAAAAAAAACAAAACATACTTGCACAAATGAACCAAAACCATAAGCTTACTCAAGTGATTGACTCAACTAATCAAAATTTACCATCTTAAGGATCATAAGGTCTTTACGAAGGTTGTAATGGGGCTAAGTTTAGAGGCAAGGAATATATAGGACAAGTGGTGCTCAAATTCGTTCCAAGACTCAATAGACTCCCAAAACGTATCATAACTTCCCAACCTTAGTGCAATGATGTCAGTAATCCATCCCTTCGAACATAGGCCTAATTTCATCTTGTTGGGCCTCGAATTCATTTTTTTGTGCCAGATTTACAAATGTAAAGGACTTAACTCAAATATTCATAATCAAACCTTATTACCTTGATAAATATATCTTTCTCTTTTTTTTTTTTTTTTCTTCTCTTTTTTTTTTTTATTTTTTTTTTTTCATCATTTTTTTTTTTCCTCATATATCAAGGTAATAACATGTGTCAAAAATACAACAATGTTGAGTAAGTAAATCCACAAAATACACATAAAAGTCTTTCAACATCATCATTTTCTCTTTACATAATCATTATGTCTTCAACCGAGTCCTTGGAACAAAGGTAAAAGATGTCTATACTAAGCTCAAGTGTTTAGATAATCATGGTGAGGAAAGAAAGGCTTAATGTGGGCTCAAAAGGGGTAAAACTAAGGGGGTCGCAACTTGTGCGCACAAAATAGGGAACATGGATGTTTGAATTTGTGGTGTTAACCCTAATGCCTTAATCATTTCCAAAATCAGAGAATTTATTGACTTAAAAGCTTTGAAAATCACATAGAATAAGTTCTAGTGCTCTAGAGTTCAATAAAAGCTATGGCAAGCAGTTATGAGGCATATGTATATCAATTTAAACAAAGAACTTATGAATCACTCATCAAAGATGTATATAAGTTCTAAAGCTCACATAAGGTTCAAATGATTCATACTTATCATATCATGCTTATTTATGTACCAATTTACATGCATTATCTTCAAGTAGTAACACTTAATCACAAAATATTAACAAACAAATTCAAGTTGTAGTGATTATCTTTATGGCCATAACATAATCATTTCCATTCACTTATATCATTGACAAGTTAAAGGGCAACTTGATGACTCGTAAAAACGCTACGTTTAAAACAAAAAGACTCAAATTTTTTTTTTTTTTTTTTTTGAAGAAAGAAATAAAACAATTGAAAATTAACACAAATAAGAAAGAAACAATTGAAAATTAACACAAATAAATTTGTAAACCATTCCCCCACACTTAAATTCTACATTGTCCTCAATGTAGGAAAATACGAAGTAATTTAAACATAGAATCAAAGTAAGGAAGATGATTTAAGAAAATGAAATAAGAAAGAAAAACATAAAAGAGAGTGAAGGGTTGAAAGAAAGCAAATCTGTGTTGATGACTCCTTCACACTCGCGAACACATTGGGTTGCCTCCCAACAAGCGCTTGAAGTTTAACGTCCATCCAGCCTAGACCAAATTTAGTTCATCTGATGGGACGTCGTAGCACTCTTTCTGACTCCACATCGTGTTCGCCAATTGCCTCGATATAAGGCTTCAATCTATGGCCATTGACCTTGAACTCTTTTCCAGTTCCAACGTGTTTTATCTGTATGGCTCCATGGGCAAAAATATTAGTGATAACAAAAGGTCCTACCCATCTAGAACATAACTTACCAGGAAAGAGTCTGAGTCGAGAGTTGAAAAGCAAAACTTCCTGGCCAATGTCAAATGCTTTACTCCTGATCTGTTTGTCATGAAATGCCTTTGCCTTTTCCTTGTAGATCAGAGTGCTTTCAAATGCATCATTTCTTATTTCCTCAAGCTCACTCAGCTGGAGCTTCCGATGCAGACCGGCGTCATCTAGCTTGATGTTGAACGTTTTGACGGCCCACCATGCTTTATGCTCTAGTTCCACCGGAAGGTGACATGCTTTTCCGTACACCAACCTATAGGGAGACATTCCTATAGGTGATTTGTAGGCCGTCCTGTATGCCCAAAGTGCATCATCCAACCGTTGGCTCCAATCCTTTCGATTAGGACCCACAGTTCGCTCTAGTATCTTCTTGATTTCTCTATTACTGACTTCCGCCATTCCACTCGTTTGAGGATGGTAAGGTGTAGATACTCGATGAGTGACACCATACCGTTTCAGTAAAGCTTCAATGGTCTTGTTGCAGAAATGACTTCCTCCATCACTTATTAGGACCCGCGGGATCCCAAACCTGGAAAGAATGTTAGTTCTGAGGAAATCTGCAACAGTTTTAGAGTCATTAGTCCTGGTGGCCTTAGCTTCCACCCATTTTGATACATAATCAACGGCAAGTAAGATATAGAGATAGCCATTAGATTGAGGAAACGGACCCATAAAATCGATACCCCAAACATCAAATATTTCAACAGTAAGAACATAATGTTGTGGCATTTCATCCCTGCGTCCTAAGTTTCCTGATCTCTGACATTTATCACAGGCTAAGCAAAATGAATGTGCATCTTTAAAAAGTGTGGGCCAATATAGTCCAGATTCTAAGATTTTGAGTGCAGTTTTTCTAGATCCAAAGTGGCCTCCACAAGCATGGCTATGGCAGAACTCTAGGACTGACCTATGTTCAATATCAGGGACACATCTCCTAATCAATAAATCTGCACAGTGTTTCCACAAATAAGGTTCATCCCAAATATAGTGCCTATCATGCTTCTTAAGTTTATCTTTTTGTGCACGGGAGAGGGTGGTGGGCAACTGCTTGGTGACTAAATAATTGACAATATCAGCATACCAAGGAGTACCTCCCTCGATTCTGAAGAGTTGTTCGTCTGGAAACATCTCTTGAATCGCCACAGGATCTCGCTCATGTGCAATGCGACTCAAATGATCCGCCACCACGTTCTCTACGCCTTTCTTATCTTTAATCTCGATGTCAAACTCTTGAAGAAGAAGAATCCATTGGATCGGTCTTGGTTTCGCTTCCTTCTTGGCTAGGAGATACTTCAGTGCTGCATGATCAGTGTAAATAATGACTTTAGTTCGAAGTAGATAAGAACGAAATTTATCTAAAGCAAATACAACAGCAAGCAACTCCTTTTCTGTAGTGGTGTAGTTCATCTGGGCATCATTTAAGGTTCTGGATGCATAGTAGATGGCGTAGGGCTTCTTATCCCGCCTTTGTCCGAGTACGGCTCCAACTGCATAATCAGAGGCATCGCACATTAGTTCAAAGGGTAAGGACCAATCAGGGGCACAAAGAATGGGGGCAGTGGTTAAGAGATTTTTAAGCTTCTCAAAAGCTTCCTGACAGTCTGCATCAAAGACGAAGGGTGTCTCTTTCTGAAGCAGTCGGCACAAGGGCCTTGCAATGTGGGAGAAGTCTTGGATAAATCTTCTGTAAAATCCTGCGTGACCAAGAAATGAACGGATTCCTCTCACCGAAGTGGGAGAGGGTAAGTGGCGCACAGTATCAACTTTAGATTTATCGACTTCAATTCCTCTTTCAGAGACAATATGGCCCAAGACTATCCCTTGTCTAACCATGAAATGGCATTTCTCCCAATTAAGTACCAGATTAGTTTCGACACACCTTTGTAAGATAAGTGCTAAGTGTTCTAAGCATGCATCAAAACTATCCCCAAAGACACTAAAATCGTCCATAAATACTTCAATTATTTTTTCGACGTATTCAGAGAAAATAGAAAGCATGCATCTTTGGAAAGTACCTGGGGCGTTACATAAACCGAAAGGCATTCTTCGGTAGGCAAAAGTGCCAAAAGGACAAGTGAAAGTCGTTTTATCTTGGTCATTTTGAGCGATACAGATTTGATTGTACCCGGAATAACCATCAAGAAAGCAATAATAGGAGTGACCTGCTAACCTTTCAAGCATTTGATCAATGAAGGGTAAAGGGAAGTGATCCTTCCTAGTTGCTTTGTTCAGGCGTCGATAGTCGATGCAGACTCTGTATCCGGTCACTGTTCGCTGGGGCACTAGCTCTCCTTCACTGTTCGCAACAACTGTGACTCCACTTTTCTTTGGGACTACTTGGACTGGTGAGACCCATTTACTGTCTGAAATTGGGTAGATGACACCACAGTCCAAGAGTTTGATGACCTCTTGTTTCACAACTTCCATCATCGGAGGATGGAGGCGACGTTGGGCTTCGCGAGAGGGCTTTGCATCATCTTCTAGTAAGATTCGATGCACACAGGTTGTAGGGCTGATTCCCTTGATATCTGACAGAGTCCATCCAATGGCTGTCTTGTACTTTGTCAAGACCTGTACCAGTCTATCTTCCTGTGACTCGGTTAGTGCAGAAGACACTATGACGGGCAGAGTGTCGTCCGAGCCAAGATAGGCATACTTCAGGTGGTCAGGCAAAACTTTGAGCTCGAGAACTGGGGCCTGAATCACTGAAGGAGGAGTGGCATTAGTACTGATTGGAAATGACGAGGGTACCTGATGATTCATCATTCTGGGGGTCTCATTTAGGGTCATGACTTCATCCCAAATTCGAGGTTCTAGTTCGTAATCCGTATCCTCAACCAAGGCGTCCCCTGATTGCGTTAGGCCAACTCCTTTCTGGATTATCATGTTGAGTGTGTCTTCTCGAATTGAATCAAAATGTTTCTCTGCGAGAGAAGTGCACACGTCAACAGAAAAAGTAGTATGAGTTGCGGAACTAGGGTACCTCATGGCATCAAAAATGTTGAAGCCAATCTCCTCTCCGTCTACTTCCATAGTTAATGTTCCATTGAACACATCAATCTTTGTCTTGGCAGTTCTCATGAATGGTCTTCCCAACAGCATTAATGGAGCTTGATTCGTAGGGGAATCCTCCATGTCTAGGACATAAAAGTCAGCTGGGAAGATGAGCTGGTTAACCTGCACAAGAACATCTTCTACGTATCCCTTAGGATACACATTAGAGCGATCGGCTAACTGAATGATAATATCGTCATGCTGTAGTTTACCTAGACCTAGGGCAACATATAGTGAATATGGCATAACATTAATGGATGCTCCTAAGTCTAGCATGACTTTATCAAATGACTTGTTACCAATCACGCAGGGAACAGAAAAACTCCCTGGATCCTTCAACTTTGGGGGTAGCCGACGCTGGATTACAGCAGAAACTGTTTCACTCACCATCACAACCTCCTTCTCCCTCGTCTGGCGCCTTGGAGTGCATAACTCTTTCAGAAATTTTGCGTATTTCGGCACCTGTTTGATGCACTCGATCAAGGGCATGTTGATTTGCACCCTTTTGAAGATCTCCAAGATTTCCTCATCGGATTCATTCTTCTTAGATTTGGCAAGCCTACTTGGAAATGGTGCATGCACAAACGGGGAATTAGTAACAACCGAACTTGAAGGGATTGGGTTATTACCTTGTGTGTGGGTAGGTTGAACTGGCGGTTGTGTCATGGTGGTCTTAGTTGCCACCTTGTGCTTTTCAGCCTCAGAAACGGCTGGATCTGGTTCTATTTCTCCGAGCACTTTACCACTTCGAGTGGTGATTGCATTGGCTTCAGGTCTTACATTTGGGTTGGGCGTAGGTTGAGGTGGAAGCACCCCGCTAGCTTGGATCTTACCCATGAAGTCCACGACTTTGCCCATTTGGTCCTTGAGATCAGCGATGTCTTTTTGTTGATTTTGCTGACCTGTGACAAGAGCCTGAGTTGACGCCATTAGTGTTTGCTGCCCTTGGGAAAGAGCAGCCAGCATTTTATCATAATCAGGATTAGAAGATGAGGAAGCATGATTATTTGCATGATTATGAGAAAAGTTAGAAAATGGGACCGGGGGCCTTGGTTGCCATGTGGGCCTTGGTTGCCATGTGGGCCTTGGGAACTGGTCTGGGACACGGTTTGGCCCGGTCGACATGTGCTGAGGGTTTAGGACATTGTTCGGATCTCTCCAACTGTAACCTTGGGTCCTTGGCCCTCCTTGATAGCCTCCAATGGCGTGTGCCATTTCAGTTCCGGAGTCTTCTTCCCTTGCAGTGTAGGGACATTGTTCCTCAAGATGGCCTTGAGAGCATATGGAACAAACTGGAGCTACCTGTTTCTTTAGCTCAAGCATATTCGAAAGCATAGAGGTGATTTTATCTAACTTTGAATCATTTATAGCATGGGAACTTACCTCATGTACCTTTCTAGAAATGGGATCGGCACCTTCGTATTGTGCATCATTGAGTGCACGGCTTTCAAGTAGTGCACGACCATCTACTAGGCTCCGAGCTAAGAAACTTCCATTAGCTGCAGCATCGAGCAGTCCTCTATCCCAACCTTTGAGTCCTTCATAAAAGTAGGTTAAAAGATAGCCTTCTGTGATCCCGTGAGTAGGGCATGAAGCACAAAGTTCCTTAAACCTCTCATAGTACTGGCTGAAATTCTCATCATGTTCTTTCTGCTTGATTCCAGTGATCTCTTTTCTTAAGACCGTAATCTTTGAGGCAGGGAAGTACTTGGTAAGAAACTCCTGAACCAACTTCTCCCAAGAGTCAATATGATTGGGTGGGAGACTTAAAAGCCATACCCGTGCTCTTTCTTCCAAGGACAATGGGAAAGCTTTCAGCTTCATGATTTCCAAGTCCGCATCATCCGGACACATACTACTAATGATGAATTGGAACTCCGTTAAGTGTTTGTGTGGATCTTCATTTCTGATTCCACGGAACTTGGGTAGTTGATGAAGAACTCCACTCTTAAGCTCAATATCTTTCTTGTTGGTTCGAGGCTCGGGATACTGGATGCAGAAGTCTGTAGTGCCATTTGTGTTTGCACATGTCTGCTCCCGGATACTCAGGTTTCGTGCCATGGTTATCGGTGTTCCGAAAATCTGTTCTTCTTCTGAATTACTCTTCTCGCTTTTGGACTCACCGAATATTGGGGATGGAGGTTCGAACGAACTGGTTTGCTTAAGTGCGTCTCTGAATGTGGCGTTGCTTGGTGAGATGTCAAGTTGTCTTCTCAGCCGATCAAGCTTAGATTGATGAGCACGCATTCATAAGTTCGTACCTCTATGAAAACAAAACTCTAAGTTAGAAGGCAAGTATACACAAGAAAAGATAATAAGTGTAAGATAGTAGAGATTTGCATAAAATAGCACATAAATAGAAACCAGAATTACCAAAAAGTTACGTTACTGGAAAGAAAATACACAAGTTTCAAATGCAAACTAATAATGCAATAAGTAGAGTTTTAGAGTGTCATGAATAACTTTCCCCTTCCGCTTCTCATAGTACTTTCCTGGGCGTACGGCCTGCGCGTACTGATAACCACCATTCCACCATTCAACATTAATCATGGCCAGTTGAGATAGATGTAACGCGAGAAGCAAGGATAATTTTAAGAGCACCCCGAGGCTAGCTTGGCATATACTCCATTGGTGTTCCCTTTCTTAATCCAAAACTTGTCACCAGTCATAACTCTCCTAGACACCATAATTAATCCAAATGATGACGTAGAGAATTACCAAACCCTAGTGTTTACAAACTCCGCCCCAACCTCATGTCCATAGATTCGAGTCTATGGTATGTGGTGATGAAATCCACACATCATGAAGGGTTAAGGAGAAAGTAAATAAGAGGGGCACTACCTGTTCCCGAAAGTAAGATTTTGAAGAAAAAGGGACTAAGAGATTCATGCAACTCTAAAACAATTAATAGGAAATTTTTTTTTTTTTTAATTTTTTTTTTTAATTTTTTTTTTAAAATTTTTTTTTTAAAATTTTTTTAAATTTTTTTTATTTATTCCGAATTTTCTTTTTTTCATTTCAGATTTAAAGTTTAACAAGACATAAACAAATAATTGATTACATAAAAATAAAATAAGTGTAAACATAAAGTTAGTGGAACATAAAGGTTATGTAATAAAATTAAAAGAAAGTTAATGGAATAAAGTTGATGTAATATAATTAAAGTTAAGGGAATAAAGAAAAAGTGTGAATATATAAAATATGCATATATGAACATATAAAATAAAAGTAAAGAAAAGTGAACATATAAAATATGCATTTATGAACAAGTATCAAATTTATTATGAACAAATATATATAAAAAATTATGAACATTTATGAACAAGTATAAATTAGAAATTAAGAAAAAGTAAAGTATGAGCATTATAAACAAACATAATAAGAACAATAATAAGATGGATAAATAAAATATAAACAAGTAAGTAAATGTTATAAACAAATATAATATTAACAAAAATAAAATTTATAAACAAGTATAATATGCACAATTTATATACATACACTAACAAATTAAAATGATTTTCAATTTCCCCGGCAACGGCGCCAAAAATTGACTACGCCCAAACTACGCATTAAATTAAACATGTAATTCGAGTGTTATGCAATTTAAACCCTTTTTGTGTAGATGCAGTATTGATAAATAGGGATCGTTCTTAACCGGGGAAATTAGGGAACATTAATAATATGTTAGTGGATTATGAATAAAAGAATAATGAATTAGAGAATTAAATAATAAAAGAATTAAACAATCAAAGAATTAATAAATTAAAGAATAGATGAACAAGATAATAATAAATTAATGAATTACAAAGAATTAATAAATTAACGAATTAAAGAATGAAATAATAGAAGAATAAAGGACTTAGTTAATCAAAGAATAAAGGAATTAATTAATCAAAGAATCAATAAATTAAATAATAAAGGAATGAAAGAATAAAAGAATAAAGAATAAAAGAATAAAGAATAAACAAGGGGGGTTTTGAAGAGGTTTGTAATTATGTAAATAAGTAAAAGCATAGATAAACTCATTCTATTTCTATTCTAACTTATGCACAAAGTAGACTTCCCGTAAACACAAACTTCAACAACATACTACAATTGCAAATATTTGAATTAATCACGAAATTATACCTTCACAAACTCATATTTCCTCATACATTAATCATATTATAAATGCACCGAACAGCGGATTTTTACTTATAATATAATTACCTTAAGTTTGTGATTTAATGCGCCGAACAGCGGTCATACATTAAATCTCTCCAAATCTACTCTAAATGCCCCGAACAGCGGATCAACATTTAGTTTCGAAATGAAGTTTAAGCTCTAAAATGTAAGAAGTAAATGATTTTTAGAAAGTAAAACACATGGAGATTATACTCAATTTTCACAAAAGATAGGAAGGAGAAACCAATACATATATTGCATTATAATTAGAACCAATAACAAATAAGAGAGTTTAAGAGAATGGAGAGCAAATGTTACACTTTTCAGATTGGATGAGAACAATGGATTGTTTTTCACAAGGAACACCGAACAGCGGCTGGAACCTTATGAAGATGAAAGAAGATTAAACAAGGAAATTTGGACTTGAACTCTCAAAATTGTATTGGAACTATTTTGCCAAGATTTCTCCTAAAAGAAGCTCAATTTTGTGCTACTTGGAAGTGATTTCAACAAGTGAAATCAACTCCTATTTATAGGTGGAGAAACACAAATTAAACCCTAAAAAATAAATAAAAACTAAACAAAAATTATAATAAAAATATTCAAAAGTGAAATGATGAGTATGGGTGGTTTTTGGGGAAGAGAATTTAAACAAAACAAAGGAAAAAGCTTGAAAAACAGCAAGAAAATTCACTAAATTGCTGCTGAAAGAATTTTCGGTGGCTGCAAGCTGGAAAGGAGGCGGCTGGTCGGCAAAGCTGTGCTGGAAAGGTGGCGGCCGGTCGGCAGGCGTGAGCTGGAAAGGAGAAGCTGTCTTCGGTAGGCGCGCGCCGAACTCCTTCTGGACAGCTGAAGCAGGCCGCGCGCGTTTGGGCCGTGTGGGCTGCTCGTGGCTGGGCCTGCGGGCCGTGCGGATTTTGGGCTGGGCAGCTGGTTACGCGGGCCTGGGCTGCGCGCCTTGGGCTTGCGGGCTGGTTTGTACAATTGGGTTTTGGGCTGCAGAAATTAATTAATTTAACTAAATTAATTAATTCATCGAATTTCGTCCATAATTTATTCGTTATAATTCCGATCGAAACGATTCTTTCGCCAAAATGCACCAGATTACAAACTTTATTTATCTAAGCATAAAAATCACAAAATAATTTATTTTATCAATTTATTTAATATTTTAATACTAAAAATCAAGTATAAAGGGTATAAAATAATATAAAATAATGTCTTTTTAACGTCCTATCATTGAACCGTATGGTTCAAGAATTGAACCATGAGTTTTGTGTAGTTTTAGGTTGTTTTGATTAGTAAAAATGATAGGGAATGAAGAGATATGAATTATAGGATTAATTAGGGTTGAAATCGGACCAAAATAGGGCAGGAAAACCCCTGAAAAATTCTCGCCGGTTCGGAACAGTACTGCTACAGTAACTGGTCCAAAAACTAGAAGAAAAAAAAACCGGTTTTCAGGGGTAGGTGATGATAAACAGTATTTTCGACCTTCTAGGGGCTCGTGAGGACGCGTGGTCCATAATTTGGGAAAGTGTTCAACACGAAAAATCTTCTATTCGATGTAACGAAGATTTTGGGACTGGTCTCGTGTCAATCGGACATCGTCTCAATATGCTTTGAGGTGTCGGAAAGTTTAGGGTTGGTTTAAAAATAGTTAAAAGTTTGGGAAAATTACGGGGCTTTGATAGGAGGTTAATTAAGTAGTTAGTAACCTTCTATTAAAATTTGGACAGGTTTGAGACTCCCGGTGATAGCGATCGGCTCGGGAGAGCCTATGACACGTAAATCGAGGCGGCAGCTGGACGGTCTGTGAGTGGACCTTGTTTTCTAAATTGGTGCATGCATAAATGTTTATTATATGTTTTAAATACTTGTTTGTGATGTCATGAGTGCATTTGGATGTGTGGTTACGTATAGGCACATATTTCGAGGTTTCGGCCCTATACGGTGCCTATACGGGTCTGTATGTCTTTATTGGTCTAAATGAAATGGTTTTGGATTTCCAAATGGATTATGAATATGATTTTATGATGTTGATTTGGATGCTTGTGAATTATATGGTTTCACGTATTTCGAGGCGATTTACGTGCTTGCACGTAAATTGAGGTTTGCTGGTTTTACACTGATTTTCCATTCTTGTGGTTTTGGATATGATTTCATGAAATGATTTTGGATTTGAAAAGGTAATTCTCGGACTTGAGGTCCATTTGATTTACGGAATCGGGCCGAAGGCCCAGTTGGTTTACGATTCGGACTTGAGGTCCAGTTTCTATGTGGATTCGGGCCTAGGGCCCAGTTATGTATTACAAATGGTTTTTATGTTTCATGACGGTTTATGGGAACCGGCATGAACCCTTGAAATGAACTTACGGGTCATGACGGTTTATGGGAACCGACATGAACCCATGAAAGGATTTTATGGTTCATGACGGCTTATGGGGGCCGGGCATGAATCCTTGAAAGGTTTCAAGAATGATTTCAAAAGGTTTTTCATATTTCATCCTTTATATTTGATTGTCTCCTCCGTGGAGGGTCGTTGGCCTGAGTGGACCCCGGAGTAGTCACGGAGCACTGACTGAGTGGAGTCGCCCCCCAGTTGGGTTCCTTACTCTCAGGATGGGCATGGTTCGTTACCTCCAGGGAGGGTCATTGATCTACGGACATTGACCTGGGTGGACCCTGGAGAGACTTGGGTTTGAGACCCCGGTTAGCACACGTGTAGCTCTATTTTACCGTGACAGGTTCTGGATATGAATATAAGGGATAAATATGATTTAAATTGGTTTGGGAAATTATGTTTTATGATGATAAATGGTTTTGGGCTGAGATCCCACATATGTTTACTATGTTATGGTTTTATGTAAATGGTTTTGGGCAGGAGCCCGTAGAACTTGTATTTATAGAATTTGGGGCTGAGACCCTAATTATGGTTGTTTAAACTTATGTGTTTGGATAAATGGTTTTACTATGCATGCATGCTTTTTAGTGAAGGGTACAAATGTCTTCTATGGAAATATTTTTATAAACTTTGGTTTTGTCCACTCACAACTTTTAATATTTTGACTGCCCTTCAGGTTGACATCGGATGTGGACTGTAGCAGAGACCGAGATATCACATACCTCCTCCGGATCCTTGCGTACTCTGATAGCCCGGGAGGGCAAAGGTCGGAAATATCCCTTGTCTGACACTCCGTGTCAGACGGGAGCAGGGTCATCCCGCGTTAATCCCGGGGGGATTGGGATGAGTCCTGTCAAGGGTCATAAGCCCGAATATCATTTTCAAATCTGAAAACCATTTCTTTATTTAAACCTTTATTCAAAATCACATTTGACTATAATCCAAGTCAAATTTGCTTCCAAGTCAAATTTGCTGCGGTTGAGATGAGGCATGGATGTTGCACTATTATGATTGCGACGACGCTTGGGGCGACATTGTTGCCACTGCGGCAGAGCTTCCTTTGTCTGCTACGACTATTGTGTATGCTCTAGTGGCCTTCTCTTCATATTAAATGATCTCAATGTTGCAACCGTGGTAAATTTGGACTGCAGCGACAACGACTGCTGTGTTGATCGCCATGATGCTGGCTTCAATCGCAACTGTTACAGTGACATTGGTGCTGGGGTGGTTTGGTCTTCGATATGTTCGCATAGGTAATGGATGACTTCATGTTTGTCTTAGATATGTTGGTTATTTGGTCCTTGATCCGAGTGATCGAGTCCCTTTGGATTGGGTCTAGGTTCATTTTCATTATCTGCCCTAGTTTGAGCTGGGGTTTAAATTGTGTGTTGTCAAGCTTTTGCACTTGACTTTTGCTTAAGGGCAGTTGGGTTTTAAATTAATTTTTGGATCAATTTTTGTTTTGATTCTGTGTAAGCCTAGTGCTTCTAGTTTATAAGTTTAAATGTGAGTGTAAATTAGGATTCTTACTTTTTATGGAGATTACGTTTTATAAACTTGTAGTGTTAATTTTTTTGAATGATATTTTTTGACTTATAAAGGAAAATTTTTGCTAAGTAAAATAAATAATGTATCTATAGAATTTGATATCGAATAATTCATTTATTATATAATTTAACTTAAACTTTGTATTTAAATAATATTACTATACCATCTCAATATTTCTATCAATTTAGTTATTTTTTATTTATTTTTTGATGAATTTTCATTCAACTTCGATAAAGAAAAAAACAAAGTCTATTGAATTTTCATTCAGCTCCAGTAGGCAGTAGCCATGACCTACATAAGAAATTCAATATTATACAATTGTATAAGGAAAAGAAAACTTTAATATCAACCATTGCCCACCTGGAACTTGAAGCCTTGAATCAATATTGGACAAGAATAGAGCATTTTCAAGCTTAAACATTATTAAAATGTATAGCTGAAATATAACATATTGAATATTCAATAAGGGATTTTTTTTAAATTAATTAAATATTACCGTATGTGATTACTAACGTCAAGCATAAATTTTACAATGATCCTCGTTAATCAACATCTCAATTTATCCTATAATCCAGTGTGTACGTAAAGCACATGTAGTTAACAATTATTAACAATATGATATAAAATGTTATCCGCATGATAATCAAGAGTTGATTAGTATAAGCTGGACAATAATTATTGATTAACCAATAGCTCACGATATACCCATCAAGGCATGCTGATGCATGATGATCTCTATACAGTAATTTTGTATTAGGTTTGACAATTAGCTAGCTATAGTATGCTAATATTAAACCTTATCCGCACGATAAGCTAGTTCGTCAAAGTGAGGAAAGTAGAACTCAGATGGACGGCTGGTGATGAAATGATTGGGTTGCCACTATACCAACTCCGATCCATTTTCGGGTTGACAATTTCTCAATTATTATTAAAATTATTTAAATTTGGTACAAATTATATGATGGAGGTATATTTTTGCATGATTAAGACGGCGCCACATTCTCCAGTAATTTGTAAGAAGGCTCTAGTTGAAGATAATATTGATGCAAATCTCATCGTAATCTGCTGATCATTATCGAGAAATGCCACAAAAAATTTGCTGGATCATCAGTTAATTTAGAAACTTTGTGTTTATTTTCGCATCTCTTTATTAAAAGAGACGAATTTTTGAAAAATATTTAAATATTAAATAATATTATGATAACACGCGATTCTACAACTAATTATCGATAATTAACATTTTACAATTGAAAAGTTTGGTTATCGTTTTTCTTCATTCTTAATTCTAATATATTCTTAAGCCTTTCCACGATCTAATCTCGAGGCTTAATTATTTAATTATAATTTGTATATTTAATAGAAGTCGTATGCGCGTAATGAAGTTGAACAAAAGTTGGAGTGACAGGGACTTAAAGGACTTATGACAACCGTTGATGATCAGGATAGTTGACACGAAAGGTAGGTCAATGACGTCATGATTACACATCTAATGGTTCAGGCTGTCCCTTTCTATTTCGTCTATTCCCTCGCAAATTTAAGTAGAAAAGGCTAGCGCCGTGGAAAGGCAGGGACTTTTGAGTTTTGGATTTCTTAACTTGACCATGGTGAATTTTTTGCTAACCCTAGGTACAATTTGGAAGATACCGTATTGTTACGTATGTTTCTTAAGAGGAGTAAAAGAACATTCGAAATTCTACTGATATAGATGATCAAAATTTTTACCATTCGAACTAGACCGCCTTCTCGCAAATTGAAAGGGCAAATTAGTGAAAATGTGAGTACGTTCCATTACCAGATTACCTACTCATGGAATCATGTGATGTCCTATTTAGTCTAAAATACACTCAATTATTTTTCATAATTTTGAAGTATGGCGGAGAATTCGGCGTAGACTGGAGTGGGAGCCAACATGCCACGTGCAGCACCACGCGACTTGGACAACCTCTTCAATTGCGGCGCCAGGCTCAGCCGCGGATTCTTAACCCAACCGCACGGGCGCGTACGCCTCGTTGCGAACAGACGATTTCCCACGTGGCACTGTCCACTGGCATGTCAAACCCACGGGCTATAAAACGACGTGGGACCATAAAAACACAGGCGTGCAAAAAATGTTTACTCGTTTAATTAATTAATTATTGTTTTGTGGGAAGTGGGGAGTGGGGAGTGGGCCAATT
The DNA here is from genome assembly GCA_032719365.1 of Prinsepia uniflora. Taxonomy (NCBI): domain Eukaryota; kingdom Viridiplantae; phylum Streptophyta; class Magnoliopsida; order Rosales; family Rosaceae; genus Prinsepia; species Prinsepia uniflora. The sequence goes on from CM064872.1 coordinate 75,070,184, forward strand.
GGGAGTGATTATGGCGCGAAGAACCGTTGGTTAAGTTAGTTGACCAAATCGGGTTAAGAGAATCCGCGAATGAATCTTGCGGCATGTCGGGCGGAACCCGAAGTCCGATTTCTTTCCATGAGGCCATGATTTTCTCATTGTAAGTGGATCATGCCTTTGTCTTCAAGTATCCCAAAATTCTAACGTAAAGCAATCAATTTTTCCTATTTCTTTCATTTTCTTCCATTGTTCTTTTAACTTAATTCGCTCTTTAATGTGTACTTGTACATTTGATCTAGACTTTATGTGAACAAATAAAATTCTTATGCGGAGAAACATCCAATACGAACTTGAATTAATGTACTCTAGACAATTTAGAATGAATTCTATTTGCGGCTCAAAATATTATTTTTAATCAGCGATTGTATAACAAGTAGACATCTTATTTGCTCTATTCTTTTGTTGTCTTCTTCAAAAATTTTAATAATTTTCTTGTGTGCCTGGTCCATGTTCAGTTTTTGCGTGTTTATGTTAACACTTATTATGTCCATGTTCAGTTTTTGCGTGTTTATGTTAACACGTATTATTTAATTAGGTTTATGTTAGACAAACGAACTCCTTCAAGTTAGAATGATGATATTGAACTAAAACAAAAATATGGTTTTATAATTTAGAATCAGCCACAAAATACATTGGTTGACATATCCCAGATATCTATATCAAACTTAACGAAATTAGTTGTATTGAGATGAAGGTGAAGTGCAAACACTTAGAAAGAAAATGCTTAAATACCAAAAGTGAATAGTAAATTACAAGTGCTAAAATTAAACTATTTCTTTTGTAAACAAGCCTTGAGATGTAGATTGGTCGAAAACTATAAACTAAATTGAACATTTGTTGAAATCTTGCCATAGTTTGGGAAAGCATTCAGAATGACGTAGTGTCATCGAGATGCGGGTGTATGAGAGTCTTAGATACTTATTTGGCGATAGTCAGAATGAGTTGAGTATTAGGCGACCTTCAAAACAAGCTGTGAAAGAGAATCGGGATAAAATTGGGAGGTCGAGATGTCTTCAAAACAGAATTTGGGATGCAAGTGTGAACGAAATAAAGATTTTCGTTCTTATAGTAAGAACTAAGAAATGTTGAAAGAATAACTGAATCTTGATCTTATAACGAAAGAAACAATTTTTTTTTTCTTCTAATTAGAATGTGAGCTTTTGAAAATAAAGAAATTTTTGAGGGTTTGCGGTTATTGAAATTAATTGTGTTTGATGAATTTGTGTTTGTTTGATTGATTAGTTGGTTGGGAGTTAGCCATACATCCATACAAGACGCCGGCGTCTTGTCAACATGATTGCTTCAATTGCGTTTTCACTTCCCAATGATCCCATAAGTGTATATGAATTGCACGGAGGCTTTAGATGTTTGAGTCTTTAACTTGGCAAATCTTTTATTTTCAGTCTGTAGTGATTTTTTGACATGTAAACAGTAGCACACATAAAACGAAAAAATTAAAAATTAAATGATTGAAATATTAAAATAGCGTGCTATGAATAGGATGATTAGTAACAGTAAAGGTGAGACGATTTGGGTGGGATAATGGCAATAGAGTTAGTGACGATGTCGGCACATTTTGTGACGGTGATAATGATATTGGTGAGGAAGTGGTGATGTTGATGTTAGTATTATTAACAAGAAAAAAGGTTAACTTTTTTTTTTGGGAATGCATGTAAATTTGGTAAGAACTAGTTCTTAATTTACACCTCATTTTTTCTGATCTTATATCATATATTATGGCTCACTTTTGACTATCTTACCACATCTCAGCGTTTTAGTGTCAAATTCATGCCTCATTCGGTAGGGCAAAGTAAATCTTTCCTCACCATGATGAGATACTCCACAACTGCAAATTTTCCAATGGGATCATCAAGTTTGTATGCTTATAGAGAATGATTGTTTCAATATGCCTGTCTCAACTCCATCTCAAAAGTAAGGCTAATTATAATTTAAATTCGATAAACCTCCCATAGTAAAACAAATAATTTTCTTGTAACTTAAATTTGTTGAAATAAAGAGATCAATATGGACACAAGAAAGTTTGAGTATTGGGTGGGATTTTAGAGATTGGCATCACATTAAAGGAGTGATTAGTATATGGTATTGATAACATATCTATCGACCACAGAAAAAAAAATATATCAGTAATTCCACAATATTTGTCAAGGACAACCTCAGTCGGCCACCTGTTGGTCAGCACCCGAGGCCATAACAAGTCTGCCGCACAGTCAATTCACAATAATTTTCTTGAAATTATGAAGAGATCAATATGAACACGAGAAAGTTTGAGTATTGGGTTGGATGGATTTTATAAATTGGCATCATATCAAATGAGTGATTAGTATATAATGTTGATACCATATTGATCGACCACATAAAGAAAGATCGGCAACACCACAACATTCGATCAGGACAACCTCAGTTAGTCACCCGTTGGTCGACACCCGAGGCCATAATAAATCCGCCCCACAGTTAATTCACAAGAGTCCAAGACCATAACGGTTGGCACTTCAGACCAACATCTCAAGCTAGCACATCTAACAACTAACAACAGTAACACTCTGAGACGCCATGAAGTCCACTGCTACTTGTTGATCATCATGAATTCACCGACACGTGATAATATCTTTTGAGGTGTTTTGAACCCCATTCAACAATCACATTCATTATCATATAAATACAAATCAAATCTCTCACAAAGATGATTTAACAATAAACACTCTACCTTCATGCAGATTAATTAATATTAAATCTCATTTTCGCTTACTAATTTAAATATTAAAGTATGTTAGCCTGATACCCCACGATCTCAAGCGCTCTTCTCATTGTGTTCTAAGTCATCAGGTAAACAAAAAGAATGCATATTAGCAATAAGCAAGATCGTTATATATATTTTAGAATTTATCTCCTTATTATTTATATTTTAATACATAATTAAATATATTATTTAAGTGCAGTGTTGAAGCTGAATTCGTCATTTAAACTCAAAAGACTCAAGGATCCCTGCAAACAAGCAAAACAGTAAGCTGTCGTTCGTTCAATGATCGAGACCCGGGGGGTGTTCGACCAAGAACGCTCCAATGCTTAAGTCAGTTTCGAAAGAGAAATCTCAAGAGCTTAAGTAGAGTTGAACAGAATTACCTTTATTGAGAAATGTGTTCCTTTTATATAGGGGGTGAGTGAGATGCTCAATTTTCATAGTTCCGATGTGGGACAAATGCTCCTTGATTTGTGCGCTAACACGTGTTACACAGATCGAGGGTGAGAGGCTTCCACGTATCATCCCGGTTTGGGCCCAATATTTGGGCTATATAAGCATTGTGGGCTTGAGCCATGTTCGGTGCTTGGACTTTAAATATTATTGCCAGGGGCAATTTGGTCATTTTGGGAATTATGGGCCACGTGGTAGCTCCACATTCTTCCGGTGATTTTGGGTTCCACAAATGCCCCCACATCGCTTAGGAATTCAAGGAATTCTAAGGGATGTAATTTGTATTGTGGTCCCGATAAATTATATATGGGAGTTGGACTCCGCTTGATCTTCAATTTCATTGTACTTGAGAGTCTCTGATGTCGCAGTAAGCTCCACGCTTGTTCGAGAGACTTTTGAATATTTCTTTAATTGTTGAGCTTTACATTTTTGCACATTCGGAGAGCTGTATGAGTCCAATTGTAGCAATTTAAGTGGTGTTAAGCTCTATTTTCAGAGACGGTCATTTCAATATGCGTCAAGGCGCACTTCTGGTGAGACCTAGTAGGCTTGCATTGTGGGAGCAAGGTGGGTCGCGTAGTCAAAATCTGATATGTGGGAAGTATACAGACTTTGAGGGACCTGAAAAATTCAAGTCCTGACCGAGGCGAGGCAGGGGAAGAAATTTGAAGTCCAACAGATGGACAAAATTTCATCCTTTGATCGAGGCGAGGCATGGTTCAACTACAAAACGAGACATGCTGCAAAGCAAGAAGATACGTTCCAAAGTGCAAAGTGAGGCAAGGTATCCCATGACGCGAGGCGAAGTGCATGTGGTGCCATAAAGTGAATGAAGCATCTCGAAGAGTTTTTTGGCTGACAGTGGACCTTCTAGTGACCTGACATTCTAGGTCCTGTTGAGCTCGAAATGGAGTGGCTACAAGGTGGAGCATAAAGACGGATGATCGATCATGCCCCATGTGAAGCTCCAGATGGTGTACGCCACTACGTAATTGAAGAAAGAAAGCTTGTATGTGGACCATGCATATGGTACTTTGAACAAAGGAGGGCCTGACACACGAGGATCAAGGCAAGACATAATGTAAGGCAATACCTAGTTGGAGTTCAAAGTGTTGCACTAGGCATACTTCCAATGACCATGCATGTGGTGTCTGGCAGATAGAAGAGCTCAGTGTGTTTACGAACTTGTCATCTTCAAGTGCAGGTGAAGCCAACATCGAAGCTTTTAGCAAAAAAGACAAGGAGTCTCATCACCTAGTATGAGGCATGTCACAACCCAACATGAGGCCTGTTCTAGCTGTGCAGACGCTTACATGATTCCAAAGAGGAAGTCAAACAGTTGGATGTTGAAATAAAAAACTTGAGCGATGGGTGCTTGCTACCCTCACATGCCCCCACAAATTTGTGTTTTTAAGGAAGATGAAGCTCAAAAGTTGGATATGGAAAGCCGGAGCGGGATCACCACCAAAGAGCTGGAGATTGAACTAGAGATGGAGCCTGAACTGGAGCCTGAGTTAGAGGCTAAGAAAACAGATGTTCCTGAAGCCGACGAGTCTCCTGAAGACGTTTCTCTACTTTCAGCAGAAGAATGGGAAGAGTTTTGAAGGACCATGGGCTTTGAAGACTTTCAATTGCATCTACTTCATCTTTGTATGTTGATTATCACATTTGCATTTTTGTATTGAATAACTGGTTTGTGCGATCGAGATGTGATTAGCCAAACACCCTTCAAATCAATAAATGAAAACCATAGTTATGAGAAATTATGAGCTCACGTATCTTTGTCTAATTATACTAACTGCCTTGATGTATCCAAACTTGTTTGTTCATCAAATGCCCCCCGTTGTAGCCATGGGCGTTCAATGTTGAGGTTTAACTAACTTTGTTATCATTCGCATTGGTGTTGCCTTCAAGGAAGGGCTTGTACTTCTTAAGAGAAGGCTTGAAGTGCTTCCATGAGGAAGACTTAGGGTGCTTCCAAGAGGAAGGCTTAGGGTGCTTCCAAAAGGAAGTCTTGAGGTGCTTCCTGAAGGAAGGCTTCAAATGCGTCCTAGTGGAGGGCTTCAAGTGCTTCCTAGTGGAAGGCTTTGTGTGCTCCCCGGAGGAAGTCTTGAGTGCTTCTTGGAAGAAGACTTTAGATGCTTCTTGGAGGAAGGCTTGAGTGCTTCTCGGAAGAAGGCTTTGGATGCTTCCCGGAGGAAGGCTGTGAGTGCTGCGCAAAGCGAAGACTTGTATGCTTTGCATGGCGAAGGCTTGGGTGCTTCGTATGGCGAAGGCTTGGGTGCTTCGCAGGGCGAAGGCTTGGGTGCTTCGCATGGCGAAGGCTTGGGTGTTTCGCAGGGTGAAGGCTTGGGTGCTTCGCATGGCGAAGGCTTGGGTGCTTCGCAGGGCGACGGCTTGGGTGCTTCGCAGGGCGAAGGCTTGGGTGCTTCGCAGGGCGAAGGCTTAGGTGAAGGCTTAGGTGCTTCGCAGAAGGCTTAGATGCTTCGCAGGACGAAGGCTTTGGATGCTTCGATGATGAAGGCTTTGATGCTCGAGGGCATAAGTTTTGAGAATTGTACAAACTTGTTGGTATGAATTCAAAATAACTTTTCAATCTTATTGATAATTCAAATGTACGATACTTGAAATTAAAAGGCAAATTGAAAAGAAAAATTGAAAACTTCATAGACTTCTATGTCTCTCTAACTTTGACATGCAGCTAGTTGATGCAGATCACTTTTGATACTGGCTCCTTAGGCTCCTTGTTCTCCATGTGATCTGCAGTCCTCTTCTTGATGTAGTCTGTGCAATGTCCCTCATTCATGAGATTTTGGAGATATCTTTCGAAAGATATACATGTGCTAATATCGTGCCCATAACATTCATGATAGGCGCACCATTTTGTTTTATCAGCTTTCTCCTGATCGCCCTTGACGGGTCCTGGGTTTTTGAACCAAGTCTTTTCCTTGATCTCATTATGAATCTGGTGGATTGGTATTGAGAACTGCACTTTAGGCTTCTCGATGGTTGAGTCTCTAGGAGTTTGGTTTGCCTTACGCTTGTTGAACCCCCCATGTGAAAATTTGCCACTAACATCCTCTTTGCGTTGTGGTGTCGATGCGGAGGCTTTCTCGCTTGTCTCGGCATGATCTAGCGCATGTGCAGCACCATTTTCATCCTCCCAGCATGCATGTCGCTTAGCTAGAGTGAGCATCTTGGTGAGACTTCGTGCATTGCCCATGACAATGTCTCCGTAGAGCTGGCCGTCCCGAGGGAGTCCTTGTTTAAATGCCATCGCTGCAACAAGGTCACTGCATCCGACAATTCGAGACTTCTCCTCGCAAAATCTTCGTATGTATTGTCGTAGAGTCTCTTTTGCTCTCTTTCGGACAGAGAAAAGATGGTCATTCTTCACCTCGATTGTCCGAAGTTGTGCGTACTCTTTCACAAATGCTAGAGCCAACTCTTCAAAGGATGCAATAGACCTCCTGGGGAGATGATTAAACCAAGTCATGGCTTGGCCTTGAAGAGAAGCTTGAAAAACTTTGCACATGAGCGCATCGTTATGCCTGTGGGGGACCATGACTCCCCGGTAATAATCTATGTGCTTTATCGGGTCAGAGGCTCCTTTGAATGGAGTGAAGTTTGGTGTTGCAAACCTTTGGGGGAATGACTCCTCCTCAATTTCCCTTACAAAAGGCGTTGAGAGCTGTATCTGGCGACGTAAATCGTCCTCTAGATCACCATCTCGTTGAGCACGAAGATACCTGTCCAACATTCTTTGAACATTATTAGCCCGCAACGTACCTTGCTGAGGCGGTGAGTCATTTCGTGCTAATCGCCGAGAACCTCCTTGAGCTTCTCTCCTTGATCTCTGGGATCGTGCTGGGAGTAGGCCTCATCTTCCCTCTCACTGCCATGGGCAGATCGTCTTGGGTCTTTGTGTTGAGGCTGAGGTTGCCCCCTACTTTCATGTGAGCGCTGTGAACGCTCCACCCGTGAAGTTGCCCCAATCCTACTTCCTAGCTGCTCATGTGCTGATGGCCTTAGGCGCTGTGGGCTCTTTGCTCTGCGAGCATGACTTTCTTCACCGGAGTCGCTTAGCGAAGTGTCTCGTGACATTGTTCGGCAGTGGACCGGTTCTTTCCCAGGTCGCCTTGGAGCACTCTCTTGTCCTCCTCGTGACGTGGAATGTCTGTCTGGCTCTTGGACTGGTCTTTCTGCCAGGAGTCGCTGTAAGAGTTCTGACTGAAGTTGAACTTGGCTGCTCAACCTTTCTACTTGCTGCGCCAAGTTGTCCTGGGGAGGTTGGTGGTGACTTCTCCCTGAGACGTCGTGTCGCCCATCCAGAAAGTCCCTTAGGTCCATATTCGTTGTGGGCTGATCACGTCGTGATGCACTTCCCATCAACTGCCCGCCTGCCTGTTGCAAAGCCGAAGTTCTTTCCCCTAGCGCGGGCACTTGGTTAGCTGGTGAGGAGAATGCACCAAAGCTGAAGGTTGACCTCCCTCCTAGCGTCTCCATGGGTGCTTCTATGGACATCTGCCTGGGTCGAATTGGACGCTCCTCCGGTGTCTCTATGCGAGCCTCATTCCTCGTCTGAGCAGTTGAGGCAGAAACACCTTCTCCAGCTGAACGAACAGATCGTCGAACCCTAGTCATGCTTGATCATCGAATCTTGAATGGAAATTTGTCGAACGATGAACACGTTCAAGATCTTCGAATCAACGTTAAGAACGATGATCGAAGTAGGATGAACGATGAACAATCGTGAGAGCTTCTTCTTGAATATCTTCAAGCTCTCAATGAAAGCACCAATTGTTGAAGCTGAATTCGTCCTTTAAACTCAAAAGACTTAAGGATCCCTGCAAACAAGCAAAACAGTAAGCTATCGTTCGTTCAATGATCGAGACCCGGGGGGTGTTCGACCAAGAACGCTCCAATACTTAAGTCAGCTTCGAAAGAGAAATCTCAAGAGCTTAAATAGAGTTGAACATAATTACCTTTATTGAGAAATGTGTTCCTTTTATATAGGGGGTGAGTGAGATGCTCAATTTCCATAGTTCCGATGTGGGACAAATGCTCCTTGATTTGTGCGCTAACACGTGTTACACAGATCGAGAGTGAGAGGCTTCCACGTATCATCCCGGTTTGGGCCCAATATTTGGGCTATATAAGCATTGTGGGCTTGAGCCATGTTCGGTGCTTGGACTTTAAATATTATTGCCAGGGGCAATTTGATCATTTTGGGAATTATGGACCACGTGGTAGCTCCACATTCTTCCGGTAGTTTTGAGTTCCACAGTATGATATTATTTAATAATATTTTTTTGTCCATTAGCTTCAATGTCATCCTTGACGCCTCCTATCGACTCCACTTTACTTATTCATATGGGACTCTCCAAATAGTCCAATCTACACATACCTCCAATTTTTTGGTTCAGCTTTACAAAAACGTACTCCAAAAATATTTGTCCCCTATTTAATAATTTAGAAAAGGAATATTTTAAAATATAAAAAGATTTAAAATTACTGGACTGGACAGATGATGAGACGGGGTTTTGGCATCCCATCACCTGAAGAGTGAAGACAAAACGGGGGTGAAAAGAGAAACGCATGAAACAAAAAGGAGCGGTACATGTGGGCCCCAACTAGAGCGTTTTCTACGCGGTTTCGCGCCTGTTTTATTTCGGTCAGCAGTCAGCAGCCAGCCGTTGCTAGCGCTGCTATTTCCTAACGTTTTAGCATTTTTTTTATTCGAAGATTTAACCGACACTGATAAAAAAAAAAAAAAAAAGATTTAACCGACACAGTTCATTGCCGCCGCGATGTGGAAGAAGGTACTAGACTACTAGCCAGATGGGCCCAAATGGGCCAGTCCACTATCTATTTTCCACGTGAAGAGCCTCGTTTACGGTCACATGCATCTCACGTGATACAAGATAACAGAGCTTTGATAGGAAGGTAAATATTGAAATCCATATAAAGGAGAATTCTTACAAGATAGTCGGTCTTTGATTACTTAAAGTAACCACTAATGAGAAGTATTTAACCTATCACAATTTAGCTAGCTTGATTAGACTGTAAAGAAAACATTTTGTTAATTTGTGCTATATATATGTGAATTTATTGTACCAAATAGTGGGTTTGATCTTGGCAAGTAATTTAAAAATTAAAGAAAAATCTTGTCAATATTTTTTAATTTTATATTATTTTTAATTATTATTTATAAATTTATTATTAGTAGTAGACGTTTTTAAAATATATATACAAAGATCATCATTCTGTAAAATTTCTCGACTTTTGTTAAAATAAGAGTATAATTATCATATCAGATATGGCAAATATAAAGAAATAACTGTTTTTATATATTTAGATATAATTTAGAAACATCTGTTATTAATAATGAAATTTATAAACGATAATTAAAATTAATATAAAATTCAAAAACACCAACCACTGTTTTCCCTTAAAATTAAGGTAACACTTCTGATTTTTTTTTAATATTTTTTTTAGACTTCTTGGTTTCCACGAACACTATACAAACCACAAATACACATGTTCCACGTTTGATTAGGTCAAATTTTCTAGGTAGTTCTTTCCAGCTAATTAGCTAGCTAGAAGTCTTCCAAACCACCTGCATTCGTTAACACGTCCAACTCTATTGACCATGTTCAGAACCAAAAAAAAAATTGAAATTTGAGGTTTCAATTTGGCCACCTGAAGAGGCACTAAGCATATATACCATAAGAAATTAACATTGAAGTCTTGAACAAGTGTACATGCACATTGCAACCACCACCTTTTGCCCCAACAAGTTACAACCAAGTCAAAGTGACGAAACCCTAAAGCTTACATTTCATGTGCCCCAAATTCCAAATCGAAAGAAACTAGGACGGCACACGCTATGGTGGTGGATGATAATTTCTTGAAGAATGTAAATGACAATATTTTCAGATGGCTTTCAAATTGTTTATATATTGACGGTCTAGCATTGATTAACATTTACGCGTAAGAAGGAAATTAGGCAGCACACCATATATTGGTAGCAAATGATAATTTCTTGAAGAATGTAAAGGACAATGTTTTCAGATGCCTTTATAATCGTTTATAGAGTGTCGTCTCACATGCATTAAAATTTAAGTGTGAAAAAGAAATTAGGGTGACATACTGTTGGTGGTGGATGATAATTTCTAAAAGAATATAAAGAACAATACTTTCATATGATTTTTCTAATTGTTTATATAGTGTCGGTCTCACATGCATTAACATTTACGCTTAAATGACCGTCTCTCACTAGTGCTATATGATGTTATTTCTTTCTAGCCCGGGAGGGCCAATCATGGTTTTGAAAAGTTTGGCGACCAAGCAAAGCAAAGAACAAGTTGCTGCATGTTGATGTTGTCGTTTTCAAAGTGGTTTTCATGTCATTATAGCTGAAGATATTTCAATGGATTTGGTGGGTGTGAGAGTCCTGCCTGATCATGGCCATGTGTGTATATATATCATGAAATTAAAGGTTTTCTTCAAGCTTCTTCCTCTTCCTAGTGTGAATTGCCTGAATTTGAGGTACATAAACAGTAGAATGGTCGAGTCATTTTGAATACGATGATAATAAGACGAATTAATATAGGCCCTGGCTAGGTGAGCATGAAGACTTATGATCCTCAGCTTATTTAAAATAATATTTGATTAGACAAGGAGAAGTTTGAGGGCCTTCCTCTTCGTTGGAATGTTGCCAGAAAGTGTGCATATATTGAAATTTCAATTTCCAAACTTTATAAACTATCTGTTTTCCTTGTCTTCCATTTTCATGATTCTTCATATTTATTTTCTTCCTTGGTCATTCTATTTAATTAGAAGGATGATTTTATGACTATTGTATGTATATATTATAGATGTTCAGACAAAAATTACAAGATGAGGAGAGGCACTTTTTCTTGATTGAAAGCCAAATTTGCCAGCTTTTTGTGAGAAGAACCATTTGAATTGAGAAATCAAAATGAAATGTATTATAAATGGTTAATCTTCATATGGTTTTCATGAAGTTTTCTTATATATAAATGTATGTCGTTTTATATATTTATTCATCATGCCAAATCCAATTTCGTCAATAATTGGCCGTTTTGATATTTTGGAACAACTCAATGAATTTAGTAGAGGCTTTAGTAACTAGCGATAGAATCTATCCAACTTTCAGAGTGGGATTGTTTGTTGTTTACGGAGTAGCTAGCCGACTAAGTAAGCTTTATGTAGTAAGATTAGTTAGGAACCCTATAGATACCATCAAATATAGATATATAGTGAAAGGCCTGATCCACCAACTACCTAAAATGCTAGCAAAAAGGGCTATGTTGACACACCCTGACCTAGATATTTCACATGGACACTAGAATAGAGACATGATGGCTGAAATTTGGACATCTAAGAGCATTAACCAGTAGATCATCTTACCAATGTACATTATCTTGAAGCTGGACTCCAATTTAACTTTGTATAAGTTCAGCTTGCAATAGCATTAGTTAAGTAGAAAGAAGCTGTCAGAGATTTGAAGTTTTGATATGTAGGGCTCAATAAAATTAGTTAAGTAGAAAGCAGTAAAAAATTTGAAGTTTTGATGTGTTGGGCTCGTATAAATTATGAGTGGGTAAAATATAACTGGGCACATTCAAATGATTATTCAGTCATCTGCATAATTTGTTCGGATGATCCAGAAGTTTAGAATATTTTTTTTATTATATTAATTACTATATCTTGAAGCATGAATCCGTAAAACATAACTAGTTCAATTATCACTAATGGATATCAAGGTTTCTTATCATTACTAATGAATAACGACTGCTTGCAATTATTGAGGGAGGAAAGCACAAAAGGCCTCATCACTGGAAGCCCAGCTCACGAGACGACCCTCTAGCGGTAGGGTTCAAAACCTAGCTTCGCTCTTGTGACATGTCATGTTTCTCCTCAACATTTCCAAGTTAAGGGTGAGTTCCATGCGTCAATTTGTGAACCGCGGTCTCCATACTGTGCTAAGCTCATTTCTCTTCGTAGGTCTTATCTTTTGTATTCTATAGATTTTCAGATTGCATATCATGCAAGTAATTCATTATTTTCGGATGGTATTGTTAACATAATATTATCTAATATAAAGCTTTATTCTCGGCAACGGGAGAAGAAACGCTGTCTATTCATTTCAGTAGTGCAAAAGCGAACTCTGTTCCATATAAGATGGAGTCGGATCTCGTGGGTCTTCATTTCTTCTACTCTCATCTTTCAGTTCTAAGAGCTGACTGAATTTTTCTTTCAGTTTTACCAACCCCTCTATAATCAACTACCTTCAACTGTCCCAAAAAACTAATCCCAACTTTCAGGCCACAAAAATAATATATTATATGCTTTCTTTGAAGCTTCTTCTTCTTTCCAGTACGTGTGAATTGCCTGAGTTTGAGGTACAAAAACAGTGATGATAATAAGGCCAATTAATATAATTAAGTGACAAACCCTAGCCAAAAATAAATATTAATTAAACCAAGAAAGAAGTTTTCGAATGTTGCCAGAAAAGTGTGCATATTGCATTCAATTCTTTTGTTTTCTCTATGATTCTTCATTTTTCTTATTCTCTATTATTCTCTGGTCTTTCTGGGCTATTTCCAGTAACATAGCTCGCTTGTTGAAGGTGATTGGAAGATTCTCATCAACACTGTGAACAGAGTTATCAAAACCTTTTAGTGGCTCCTAAGGATTACTAGTAATGTCACTTGTCAAGCGCTTAAGAAGATCTTTTCAAATTTTATCCTTCGTACACATTTATAGCTAGGGAGGTTAACTTTGTGGTTGATGTCGTTAAAGGACTTGAGTACAATTGGATGGACTCGATTTCGTAGTTTTGCAAGGTGCCCTAGGAATCTATCAAGGCCGGGTGTCATTATGGACGGGAGCCCACCCTAGCCTAAGGGTGGCTCTGCCCTTGACATTAGTAAAGTAGAAACAAGTCAAAATTGAAGTTGTCGTATAACTCGTAAGCACTTAAAACATAAATGATTTCATTCAAAATAATTATTCACTGGTATGCATAATTTGTCTTTGTCAACGTCAAAAATTTAGAAACACTTTGTTTATCACTATATTTTAAAGCGCGAGTCTATTTCAGTCTTCACTAATAAATTTTAAGATTCTTATCATCACTACTGAATGCATAAAATATTTCAAACGATTAAAATTCGTGTAAGCAAAGGATCCCTATTTTTTCAGATGATGATTGATTTATTTTAAAAAGTAATTCCATTTAGACTTTTTTAAATTGATCTAAATCATTTTATTTACTAGAAAAATACAAAATAATTTAATTTATTAAAATAACACTAATGTAATGACTAAAAATAGTAAAATAATTATTTAGTATGTCTAAATAATATTATTTTAATTTTAAATAATAATATACCATTTTAATTTTAACAACACGATTAAAATACCATCTATTAATTTAGGTAGAGCCGAATCGAACCCTCTTCCATATAAGATGGGGACGGATCTCTTGGCTTTTCGTTTCTTATACGCCAAGTAATCTATATTCCATTCTTATTTCTTGAGGTCTAACATTCCATTCAACCATGTCTTTTTAGCAATTTATATCCTCCATTCAAACAGTTGACTGCATTCTTCTTTCACCATGAAGATCTCCAACCTAGCTCACCCTCAATTTAATATTTACTCTCATAAGAAAAAATGTCAGGTTTTTTCTGTTTTACCAACCGTTTTTCTGTTTTACCAACCACTTTAAATTCAACTACCCTCCAACTGTCCTGAAAAATAAAATAATCCCAACTTTCAAACCTACCACTAAATTTTATTAAGTAAATATCAGGCGAACTCTGATAATAGACAATATTTCTACAAGAAGATCAACTGCTCAAAAGAATAAATAATACACTCTCTACAAGAAGATCAACTGCTCAAAATTTTGAAAAGAACGAACATATTTGAATAAACCAAACATCTGTTTACCATATACATACACGTTGACTAAAATGAGCTTTACGAAGGCAAAAGTTATTTCCCATTTCTGTTTGCTCAAAAAAATAGCTCCAAAAACATATTTTTTTAATCTCAAAACCTGAGGACTATCTTACCCTGTGAATTATGGACTTGGAGGCCCTCAACTAGAAGATTGCTTCCAGGTAGCGATTATGATGCCTCCTACTGAACTCTAGTAAGCTACCGTATGTGCGGTCGGCAACCCCGACAAAGAAAGCTTCATCGTCAGGGCTAAAGGATATTCCGGCAACTTCACCAAACAGATCTATCTCTTGTTCCTTGATGTACCCAGATTGAGTGTCAATGATGTGAACAAAGTCTGCTGGCTCAGCCATGGCCATGAACCGGCCATCGGAGCTGAACTTAATGGCTCTTATTGCTCCCATCTTCCCCTTTAACACACCTAGAGACTCTGAGAGGTTCCTAATGTCCCATAACCTGCAAGTAGTGTCTTGGTTTCCGGTAGCTAAAATTTGTCCATTTGGGTGCCATGCTGAGGAAAAGGAGTAGTCTAAGTGTCCTTTGAGACTTGCAATGGCCTAGTATGTCAAGATCAAAATCAGAACTTTTCATATGGCAAGGAAAAATAACATATACCTAAGTGGCGCAAGCAAAACAATAGTGGGACTTACTTTTCCAGACTGAGCATCAGCAACCAAGCAATCCGGGTAATCCCCTAGTACTGCAAACAGCTTACCATCGGGACTAACAGAGGTGTTCTGCCAAGAACCATAAACAAGAGATGCAAGCATAAGAAATAGAGCAAATATGGATCTAATTCATAACGGATTCATTTAAGTAAAGCGTTACTCACATTTACGGACCAATCATAGGAGAAACGATTGAGGCATGCAAAATTCTGGACATCAAAGACTCTAACTTGTTCATCATTGTTGGCAGTCATTACCCTCATTGAGCCGCTACACACAAAAGGGTTAGTTATATGGCTTCCAAGTCAGACAACCGTTATAATTTTAAGATGTAGAACTTACGCAGGGTCATCGAAAATGTCCACGGCATTTGTGATGGCATTCTCCTCTGTTGTTAATTTTGAGCAGAAAGCAACCCCAGGTTGATCAATGTGCTGATCCACAAAACCGGAAGATTAGAAATTGGGAAAAAGGTGCCGAGATGGGTTCATTAGATACAAAGGAAAGTTTATTTCACCAATTTCATACCTTACATATTAGTTCACCTTGGAAGCCGCCAGCAACCAATAAATTTTCCTTCACAGCCATCGTACTTATCTGTACTCTAGAGAGTGGCCGAGCCAACAACCCAGCTCGTTTCTGAAAGAATAAACCATTTTAAAATCAGACCAGCCTCTAATATTTCCTAGAGAGTGGCCGAGCCAACAACCCAGCTCGTGTCTGAAAGAACAAACCACTTTATTTCAGACCAGTCTTTAATATTGAGATCAGAAAAAAAAAAACCTGATTGATCAATCAGTAGATGCACACCTCAGTAGACACAACTGGTTTTGATACGTTGAGTACTTCTTTGCCTCTCTTGAGCATGGAGGACCAATGCATTACTGAAAAGTTCTGCATAAGGTATACATCATGCTTGGATGTAGCCCATAACAAATTCCTCAGCTGCACAAGGGAAAAAAAAAACCAAGCCAATGGGAGACTTAGTAAAAATATTTCACGCAATTCAAATATAAAAATCACAAGAATCCTATAACTGTTTATGCTAGAGGATATATAATTAAAATTTCAAAGAGGCATCCACTACTTACAAAGTACTTCTATATCTGTATCTCCCTAGAGTATCTTTTAGATATGGTACCTTTATTACAATTGTGTTGTAAGCTTATGCTTCTCCATTAAAAAACATGTTACAACTGATCTGATTACATAATTCACTTCTGAAGCCAAAACACACGAGCCTATCTAAGTATCGATGCAGACAGAGAAATACTGGTCAATGAAACAGAAACGCCACTGTAACCAGCCACCAGACAATAGAGAAGTACAAAACAAAAATACATCAATGTATTACTTACAGGTCAGTCACCAGTACATAAAAAGAATGCAATATTCAGTCTTTATTTCTATTAGACTGGAAGCACCTCAAGAAAAAAATAAAATAAAAACTCCAAAACAAAATATAAGAAAAAACCTAAAATAAAATACCTATTAGACTGGAAGCACCCCAAGAACAAAAAGTAAAATAAACACTCCAAAACAAAATATAAGAAAAAACCTAAAATAAAATAGCTTGCTCCTGACTGGTATAGGTTTTTATAAAGATCTAAATTGGATGCACATGCAATGAAAATTTGGGGATTAAAATGATGTTAGCATCAGTACAAGACAGGCGCATCCAGCCATGCAGAAAGTGCATGTAAATGGAAGAAACAAAATGATTATGATCAATCCAATGGCAATCCAGTCACAAAGACAAACAGTGTATTACTTGAAATGTAACAATTCCAGTTACCAAAAACTAATATCCCCAAGAGTAATAAGAGATGGCATGTAACCACATCAACATAAATAAAAAATATGTTAAAAGGATGTAACTGTGAAGGCCCTCGAGGCCTCGAAAAACTCTAATGCATTAATCGGCCCCCGGATTATCAGAACAAATTGACACTGAATTTCACAAATTTCTAGTTTGCCAGAGGCCTCTTAAATGCTCGGATATTTTCCTATCATACCATATGTACAATGTCGCGCCTGCAGCTCTACTCTCCACCCTGCTGAACAAGCTGAAAAAAAGAGAGCGATAGCAGTCCTAAATGCAAAAGATGGGTTAAGTTGACATGCTATATCCAACAGTCACAGAAGCAAAACATTTACTACAGCAAATCAAAATGAAAAGATCAATAACACACAAAAGTAACAATGACCAAATGCAAAATAAATGGGAAGAAGGAAAACACAGAAGCTGCAAAAAGCCTATGAACAATTTACAAAAGTATTTGAATCATGTGCAACCACATTTAATTATGTTAGAAACAAAACTTAAGAGCTCTAAACCATCTAAAGTTCCTTATATAGACCTCCAAATGTATGTGATGGTAAAGGGTTAGTTATTGATTGAACTTGAAATCTAGCTCCTATACTACCAAAACGTAAAATCACCAACATACAGCTTAATTTCAATTACAGTGCTTAATACAAAAAAAAAAACCTATGATGTCAACGATATAAAACACACAGAAAATTTGTTTGTACAGTGATTTCACACCAATTTAGTCACCTGTTGCCTACAGTTCAAGCGGATCGTCGTCTAACTTTATGTTAGGTGTTGGTTATTTCAATCTCACAAATGATACAAGATCTAAGGGCAGCATTACGAGCTGCATACCTTCCAGTGAATAGTTGAGGCACAGAACCATAATCATAAATTAAGATATCCTTCATTAAGGATAAAACAGTTTTCTAATAAAACCTGCAAAACTACGAAACTAATAATATAGAAATCAAAATAAAGCTATAACACAGGCTTATTTCAATCGGCAATTACAACGTAATAGGATCTTAGTTTTATGCACCAAACGTACCAACTACAGTAAGTGACAAAAATAGGTAGGATATGACGACCGATGCCCTTTGGAAAAGGAATGAACTACATTAAAAACTTAATATCGACAGTAGTATAAGAACTAAAATTATGCATATGATCGCAAAGCGAGTACGAATACGAAAGGTATACAACATATTGCCCCACCCCATATGAATGAAATTTGGGTAAAAATAAAAACTAGGAGTGCATACTTATACAAACTCAACACAAAAGAACCCTATGACTTGGCTTTGAATAAAGCCACCCGCATATTTACTTGGCAAACGTTTCAAATAGTTCAGAGAAGCAGGAACAAAGTCTATACCTGAAAATGCACAATGGTGGACTTGACAATCCTTGTATTGTATTCAAAGTCATAGTAGCTCTTCCCCGTTTCCACTTGCAAGAACTCCTGTCAAAGTAGAATGTTCATTAACAAATATATTCACAAAACTTTTTAAACAAAAAACACAATGGATCGTCCCGGCTTACGATGGATATACAACCTAAGGAAAAAAAAAATACCATAGAGGAGAGAGGTCCTGCTATGATGGGTACCATCATTTTGGTTCACAGAGAATCAATAAAGAAAAGCATATGAAAAGATGAAGCCTTAAAGACCGATAAGGCATTTTTTAAAGCCAAATAAGAGGAATCTAGAGCAAAAATTAAAATAAAGGAGGCGAATCCAGCTTATGATGAGTAATTTTATTTCTAGATCGACATCAGAACATATGTAAAGATGAAGCCTTTTATAACAAGAAGCCATTTCTAAATCTGAGACATGCAGAGCAACGGGTACAAAATAGAAACCTTTGCGAGGTCTTGGCGAGGCTGAGAGAGGCTCTCATAGTTCTTATATTGCTTCAATCGCGTTTCTCGGTATCTCTCTCTGGTGAAGTTAAGCCTCTCCCATGGTATTCCCTGTATGTCTTTCCCGTTTCGAGCTTCCATTGCTGAAGTATCAGTCTTCGCCTTGCTCTTCAAATTCCAAAATTTCAATCCTCAATTATCGGCTCAATGTTATACCAAACTCTACATGAAAGAAACAGAGCATACCTCATCAAATTCAAAGTTGTCCTCAAAGTCTGAATCGACATCGTGGGTTCCATGGAGTTGGCTATCAGCAAAAGCGTCGTTCTCGTCGAACTCGGCGATGTCAAAGTAGTCATCGACGACATATTCAAGCTCGTCGTTCAGAAAATGAGCCATTCGCCTATAAAAACACCCACAGAACTTCAGATTCTTCAAAATCACACAATTCCCAAATATAAGACAAGCATTCAACCCTGAAGGTAATCAACAATGGCCGAACATTGAATCAAAGCCAAAATTGAGACGTACAACGTAGTAAGTAGTAACCTTGAACTCGGGTAGAAATCAGCTGGACGGGTGAGGAAACGAGTGTGTAGAGTCTTCCCGTTAACCAACCAGAAAAAGTATGCGCTTTTTATTTGGGTAAGTAAGAAAATCAAAGAAATCTAAAAAAATATTGGTTCAAGAGAAACAAAAGGAGAAGAATCTGGAGGCAGAAAGAACGAGGAATGCTCAGCCATGTTGCTCTACTTATTTAGTCGCATTCACAGAGACAGACGGTAGCCCCCCCCCCCCCCCCCCCCCCCCCCCCCCCCCCCCCCCCCACCACAAAAAAAAGGATAGAAAGTACCAGCCTGTACAATTACCACCATGCCCTTGCATTGATGGAAATACACACCTGTTGAAAGTAAATACACAACGTAATAACCACGGTTGAAAATGTCACCAATATCGGTGATATATCACCTGATATATCGCATTTTTCGGCGACCGACAGCTAAAAAGGGGGTGAAGCCATATCTTCCTTCAAAATCGACGATTTCGGTCAATATCGGCTAATATCGGCGATAATTGTCGATATTGGCCGAAATCGTCGATTTTGAACCAAAAAAACCTCAAAAGCATAAATTGAGGGCAAACGAACCTTGAAAAACCCTCCAAGCACTCTGATCTTTCGACGATGCTCTCTTGGTGTTCTTCCAGCTTCCGACGCCGACCGGGATGTTTCTCAGAGCACTGTCTTTGGTCCAATAGCGCTTACCGTTCTTGCAGAAGTGGCGGGGCTGCGAGAGGTTGTAGTTGTTGTAGTAGCAGAACTTGGTGTTTGAGGAATCGCAGCCCGGACATTTCAGCTGTTCTTGGACTTCTTGCTCAGAAAATTGGGGCTTCAGGGGTTGAAACGTTGCTGGGTCTTGAATTTTTTTAGAACCAAGTTTCAATCTTCGAAAAAATTCGCGGGGCTATGGAGGATTAGGTGAACTGGGTTTTATATTTCAGATAGGTTTTTTGAGCTATGGACTGAAAAATTGGTTCTTGGAGTCTGATTTGAGACCAAAGGCGACGGATAACAAAATGAAGAGATTATAGATCGATCTGGGGAGGGTGGGGTTGGTTGAGTAAATAAATAACAAAATGAATGAAACGGCTGCGTTTCATTTTTCGTTTGTTTTAATTTTTTTTAACCCCATTTTTTATATGCTTAAACATACAATTATATTTTATCAAATTTTGCTTAAACAACATATATTAGTAAATTTAATTTTTTTTTTGTTACTTAACGGTTAAGCCTTAACTTTTTTTTTTTTTTTTACCATATATTACCAAATATCAAAAAAATCAAACATATATTATTTGGTAAAATATGTTTTAGTATTTGGTAAATATCAAATATCAAACATATATTACCAAATATCAAAAAAATGTTAAGCCTTAAAACTTTTTTTGATAAAATTCCAAATTTATTATTTGGTAAATTATATTTTACTAATATATATTTTAGTATAAAATATGGTTTAACTCATATGTTTGGTAATATATGTTTTAATTTAGAATATATATTTTATTTTAGAATATATGTTTTATTTTAAAACATATGTTTTAATTTAGAATTATTATTATTATTTTATTTGTATTATTATTATTATTATTATTTGTCATTATCAAAATCTAATTATTTTTCAGATAAATTAGACTTCGTAATATGGCTAGTGGAAGTGCATGTAAAAATCGCCCAAGACCTGGTCGAATTGGCCAAATATGGAAATATGTCATTGCCAACGTCTGATTATTTTTCAGGTAAATTAGACTTCGTAATATGTTTTATTATTATTAAGGTTTTATACTATTAGTTATCGTCAGATCTATATTCTATCATATAATTCATCATATATTTATTATATCAAGTCATTTTATAGTTTTTATTAGTCCTATATAACTATAATTGGGTACTTAAGTTTTTCCCAAAATTTCATTGCAAAATTCCAACTTTTAGACTGAATTTCCGTTATTTTTTTGACCGTAAACGATATCGATATCGATACCGATATTTAGGGCGAGATATCCGTAAATTCGATTAACGATATATCCGTCGATATCGATATTTTCATCATTGGTAGTAACCTTAAATCAGAAGATATTGAATATCGACAAACAACACTTTTTCCATTCTCTTTAGTTGAAAGTATAAATTCCTTATTTTGTGTAAATTTAAATTTAAACTTTAATTTGATTCAGAAATAAAATAAATAAGTTATAAAGATTATTATGTAATTTGAATATATTAATAAATAAAATTAATTTTTTTAATTTTAAGTAAAGATGTATAGTTTCTAATAATAGCCTAACATTAATAAAAAATTGTTTGAAAATTATATTTGTGTAAATTAATCGAAAATTTAATTCTAACGACAATATTTTCTTCAGCGGTCGTAAAAATGGTCGCCATAAGGCGCAGAGACAAAAAGCTCGAAACTTCAGAACAGAGCCTTGTATATACCGTAGTCCTGACAGCTGCGATTCGGTTAGAGAGTTGGACGTCATCTCCTTAAAAAATACGACGGTCCTTAACACCGGAGCATCCAAAATAAGGTGAAATCCACCGGGTACTATATGGGGATTCCACGTGGTAGGCTCATAGCACGAGCTTCTCAGTCTTGGCAAGCCGTGGAGTCACCACGTGGTATATGCTGCCGACGGGTCCCCCGTCCCTCGATTGACGCGAAGCATGTACTACAATTTTCCTTTGCGAACGGCGTCGTTTAGGCTTTGCTCCTATGGGGTCTATCATACACCGCTTTTTCTTGTCGAAAACGTCGGTGAGATTGACGATAAGGGTCCCAGTCCCAACTTAACTCACAAGGGTCGCACTATGGTGCTTTTGTTTCGGTAGAGGCTGTCGGTAATAACGATTCTTAGCTTCCAAATTTTGAGGTCGTTTTCGAACATTTTTGCTTTAGGGTAACATTCTCGTAGGAATGAGGCTGCATTTGTTTAGTTAGTTAAGAAATTACCTGGAGGAGGAGATAAGGTGGTGGGAATGGTGTAGGGCAGGTTAAGTGTCAAACTCCGGCCACCCAGCCAATGAAGAAGGTGCAGATGGAGGGGTAGATTATATCGGATTATGGAGGCAAAGGCTTGAGGGTCAAACTTCAGCCAACCACCCAATGAACATCACTTTTATAGGATTAGGTTTGACTCATGCATAAAGAGATTTGGAGCTAGAGATTAACATGGACCGTAGAAAACAGTCATATACTGTCAGTATGTTCGTGAAGTTAGTTTTTTTGCATAAATACGTACCGTTAAATTCGTTAACATTTAATAAAATGTTAGAAAATTTAGTTAAAAAATTAAAATTTTTGAATAAAATTTTATAAAAAATTTAAGTATCCAATAATATTTATATAATTAATATCTATATTATGAAAAATTTAATGATGATTTTTCTCTCTCCTTTTTTAGTATAGCAGTTGATTTGCTGGTACCAAACCGCATTAAAAACACTAATACAAATCACATTTAAATTCTTAAATGGTTGAAATTAATTACCATGCAGAGAAAAAAACTCGTATTAAGAAATAATTGGATCTAGGACTTTCTAAGACTAGTTTTTCTTTTTATTACAAATGAGGGGGGAATTTTTGGAAATTTTTTATACATTATATCGTCTGGATTCAAACTTGATACCAATTATCTAAAACTCCACTGATTCATTTTTACATCCCACAGCTTCGGCATATCGCTTAGCCCCGTTCATCTTTGGAGCAAAAGCGCTCGATCAGTGAGCTATTACACACTCTTTCAAGGGTGGCTGCTTCTAGGCAAACCTCCTGACTGTCTCTGCACCCCTACCTCCTTATCACTGAGCGGTCATTTAGGGGCCTTAGTTGGTGATCCAGGCTATTTGCCTCTCGACGATGAAGCTTATCCCCCATCGTCTCCTTTAACACTATATTAACTGAACTAGACCCATTTGACACTTTTTAAGACTAATTCAACATAATTTCTTTTTATTTAAAGAATATGTTTTTTTTAAAACACCTAAAAATAATTTTTTAAGACTGATATTTAATATTTTTATTTTATATTATAATAAAAAATGTTTATTTTATATTATAATAAAAAATGTTTATTTTATATTATAATAAAAAATGTTTATTTTATATTATAATAAAAAATGTTTATTTTATATTATAATAGAATAATGTTTATTTTATATTAGAACAACGTTTGTTGTTTCATATTGGATTGTTGTTGCTACTGGGAGACCGAATTTAAAAAATGTAAAGATTTAAAATTGCACGAGAGGCACGAAAAGGGAGGACGTTTAGACCCCAATCTTGTGCCACGTATTTTTTTATCAATGGCTCTGGGCTTGTCGTGGAGACGCGGGAGACACGGCAGACGTTCTGGATTCTGCGGATGACGGACCACGGCGTTGCTGCTGCCGCTGCACATGCTTGGAATGTAAGTCATCACCAAAACCACCAATAGCTTAATTATAAACAAAAATTTTCCTGATAAAAAAAAAAAATTAATTTTTTTTTCTTCCTCAATATTTGTGTTACATTTTAGTAAATAATTGATGAAATATTATATTTATTTAACGATGAAAAATACAGGATATAATTCTTTATCACTTCACTTAATTAAATTTCTGTTAGAATTTCTTTCAATGAAAATTTGAGTTATTGAAATTTTAATGATCGAATTTTTAGCTTAATTAATTTCTCAATTGGGTTTTAATCAGTAAACTGTTTGAAATTGGTTTTGTCAGTCAGAAGCTGTAATTTATTCATGGAGTGGTGAATCTCAAGGACTAGATTGGGTTTTAATTGGTGGAAGCAACCCCGTAAATACTAATTAGGTTTTTAATCTGAGGTAAAGATTTCCCCATGCATGCCTAAACAATTCAGGTTAAACTTTATCTTTCTCCGCATCTAAACATTATAATTTATTACTCTATAATTTACATAAAAAAATACAAGCATATAAACAAAAAAAAATATTTTATTTTATAAAGTTAAAAATAAAAACATAAAAATTAAAATCTTTATCTCATCCAGTCATCCACCACCATCCTCGTTCACCCCTTCAATTCATAACTCAGTCGGTGTTCCTCCATTCGTCAGAACTCGGTCGACTCAGTGAATGACTCCCCTTCTGCAACTCTTATTACATTATTACTCTTCTTCACGGCAAGAAACTCACAATTCTAATACACAAATCCATGGAAATCACCGAATTCCTAATTTTAGAACAAAAAATTCGCTCCAATTTCAATTTTAGAGCATGTTATGAAAGAGCATCGTTTCTTCTATATCTCCCAACATGTTATGAAAGAGCATCGTTTCTTCTATATCTCCCAACATGTTAAACGATCCTTTCCCCCTCTATGCCTCACAAGAATGTCATTAATAGCTGCCATTTCCTCAGTTGAGATCATGTTTGTAATATTGTTAAGATTCCAGCAGTCCCCATCCTCGTTCATAAGAGAGCACACACGACTACTAAGATCGAAACCCCCAGGGCTCACTGGATTAAGCTTTGCCCCAGAGACTCCTAGAACCCATCTAGCCTGCCTTATTCGAACTCGAGACCCATCGATGACTTGCCACAAAGCACCGCATTTAACAACTTCTAGCCCTTATAGAATGCTAACCCAAGCCCAAAATGCCTTGGAGCCTTTTTTGTCCTACAATAAATTACAAGATGGAAAATACCTGCTATTCATAATCTGAGCCCAGAAATAGTTTGGATGGTTTAACAGTCGCCAACATTTATTTTCCAAAAGGACACGATTAAAATCAACCAAGTTACGGAAACCTATCCCTCCATCCATTTTAGCCATTCCCAGCTCCTGCCAACTGACCCTGTGTATTTTGTTTCCTCCCTCAGATTGACCTACCAAAAATTAGCCAAGATTGAATCAATTTCAGAGCATAAAGTGATAGGAAATTTAAAAACAGCCATCGAATAGGCTGGCACAACCATGGCCACAGATTTAATAAGTACCTCCTTTCTAGCTTGATTTAAAAATTTATGTTTCCATCCACCCACCTTTTTCATAATTCTTTCTTTGATGTCCACTAGAGTCTCCTTTTTTATCTCCCCCACACTGTTGGAAGACCCAAGTATTTTCCCGGTTCTTCAGTCATCACAACCCCCAGAACATGGCCAATTTGATCCTGAATTGATGCAGGAGTGTTTGGACTAAAAAATAAGTTAAGACTTCTCAAAGTTAATCACTTGACCAGATGCATTGCGGTAGACCTCCAAGATCTTTGCAAGTGGCCTACAGTTATGACCCGATGCCTTAAGGAAGAAGAGTGAGTCATCTGCAAATAGAAGATGTGAGAGCTGAGGGCCATTTTCATGAAATCTCATACCTTGAACAAAACCACGATCCACCGCCCCATTGATTATTGACGAGAGCACATCACATACAAGGACGAAGAGGTATGGGGATAATGGGTCACCTTGGCACACTCCGCGAGAAGGAGAGAAACGAGCACCAGCGTGGCCGTTAATCACAACGTACTGCAAAGCTCACAGCCTTGACACACTTCATAATCAGCGACACCCACAATTCATAATCAGCGACACCCACACTCTACACAGGCCCAACCTTTCTAAAACGAACTGAAGGAAGTCTCACTCAATGTGATCATACGCCTTATTCATGTCTAACTTCAAACCCAATTCGTAGGTCTTCGTTTTTTTTTTGAAGGTTTAAGGCATGGAAAGTCTCGTAAGCCAAAAGGATATTATCCTGGATTTGTCTGCCATTAATAAAGGCGCTATGTTGTGTAGAAATAATATTGGCAGTATGGACTTAAGAGTTAAGACGATTAGCAACAATCTTGGATTTGATGCCCCATTCTTATATGTTATATAGCTCACATCAATCTTACAAAGCCAAACCCAAATATAAAACTGTAAAAAGTCAAAACCCATTCTCCAATCCCCTATCAACTTCTAGAATTCACGTAAACTTCATAATTAAAAAATTCAATCTCAAAGTTCTTATAAAAATGTGAATCTGAATATGCCATGCCCAAATTCAAAATTGAAACATTTAAATGACTCATTCACCAATTCTCAATATTAATGTTCATATAAGCCTCACTCTTGAAATTCTGAAGAAAAGAAATCATTCTCAACTCCCCAATCCCATATGTACTTTATAGCTCACGTGAATCTGAATATGCCATACCCAAATTCAAAATTGCAACATTTATTCTCACTCTCCAATTCCCAATACCAATGTTCATATGAACCTCACTCTTGAAATTCTAAAGAAAAGAAAAACTCATTCTTGAAACTCCAATCTCATTTGTAAGTAACTCACATGCTTTTATCAAATTTTATCTAAACTGGAAGGTAAATTTTCTACATTAAAATGAATAAGGGGTCAATATTTTCTACATCAAAATGAATTAAGGACTATGATGTATTGTGCTTTATATGGTTAAATTACATGAATTGTTAAAATATAATTAAATACATATAAACGCATACTCTTTAAATGTCTTAATCTCTATGATGTTGATTCACAATCCTCATCATTTGTCGTCTATAATGTCTCATCTGAGATTCTGACAGGGTGAGATTGACAGGGTCTTCTGGGGAAATGGCAGGTATATATATCAGGATATGGAAAGGCCTTCAGGCATGGCTTTGGATGTCCTCATACACAACATAGTAATATCCATTTTGGGCGGCAAGTTGTAGATGACAAGAAAAGTATGTGATTAAAATGAAGCCCCAAGTTTTGGAATTTTAGTTAGGGTTTGAGGTGGGGAATTAGACAAATTAAGATAAAGAGGCTGTGTATAGAAAACAGATAGATTGAGTAACGCTATTATAAAAGCTGTGAGAGTTTTTCCCGTTTGATTCTTTTTTTGCGGGTCCTTATATTATTATTATTATTATTAGAAATGCTCAATCTTTAATTTATTTACATTTTCGGTGTCTGTGTATAGGCTTGAATGAGAGGGTTGTGGCTCTGAGCGTCTCTTTTAGATAATACTACTCCCTGAAAGTGAAACCTCATTTAGAAATATGACATGTTTCTTTCTACATAAAAGCCTCCTGTATTATTTCAATTACTACTTCAGAGTTTCGTTTTTATAAGCCAGCGTTTTTCACATGATCCTAATTCCCAAAGGAGGCTTAACATAAGCGTATATCCGTACTGATATGCATCATGCACGAAAAGGAGTTGAAATTGTATTTTGAAGCCATTATTTTTGTGTGAATAGCATGGAAGACAAAACTGGATCTTTAAGGACTACGTGGAAAGTAAGTAGAGGGAATGCGTGAGTCTTTGAGCATAGCATTGTTTTGGTCTTGGCTCTCATCAAAAAATTTGGAACTAGCTTTTCCTTATTCATGCAAATTGGAGGGCCGCGGTTTGGTTAAGATTCTTGCTGCTGGGTTGACATGTTTTGTGGTCTGACTCATACATTATTTGGAGGTGGTTTTGAAGTGGAGGTCTGGTTACGGATGTTGTTAGTTTTTTTACTGTAGTATAATACACCTTGCCCATGCATTCAGCTTGTTCTATTTTGGTCTATATGAATGAACTGAATTATTACATGTGGTCTGAAGCGTTTTTAGTATATGTATGTGATGTACTATAACAGTATGCATATATCTTCGATGTGTCCCCGGACTTGGTAATCTGTTTATTCTGTGTGTGTGTCCCCGGACTTGGTAATTATATCTACTTGTAGGCCAGTCAGTAGCATTAATATTGGAAGAGTTGAGAGCTAACAAAGATTTGGGTGTCAACTTGGAGGATGCGTGATATGTATATATATATATATATATACTGTTCATTTCAAATTGAAATCAATTGTAGAAATTGTAATTCTTTATGTGGTATTGTTATTTGCTCATAATAACTTCCATTACACGAAATTATGTAGAATGTATCTACTCTTTTGTTTTTTTTGGAGCATACTCTTATTATGTTAGTTATTTCATTCTTATATAAATAAATAAAATCATTTCTAATCAATTGTTTATTGTCGTAGTTATAATCTATCTAATCATGTTACACATAGGGTGCTGAAAACAAAAGCCAAGGACACATCTTATTGTTTTTGGAGGATTTACTCAAATGTATTGTTGTAGGGAAATAATGGAATGGAACCGCTACTGATAATTGAACTAACAAAAAATACTGGCACCACATGCCGACAAATACAGAGACAACTCACAGTACATTAAGAAAACGCAACTCGTGTTTAATTATGAAATTATTTGAAGTGCCTTGCCATTTTCCAATCAAAATATTTGCAGATGTTGCAGATGACAGCTGCTACTGTACTCAACTAAACACCAGGAAAAAAACTTGGCATTCATTCATAAATCATGACAAAAACAAGCCAGGAAGCTCAAAATATGGTAAACAATGACCAAAATAGAAAGTAGCCCAAATGAAGGAAAAAATTACTCTGTCAGTTTCTAGTTGCTACTAAATAGTAAATACAACATCAGATACTGGGGTTCAGTGATCAGTATTCATCTCTATAGTTTACAAGATTCAAACGTATCTCAAATTACAAAATTAGGGAGATGGGAGCCCACCGCAGGTAAGTTGCAGAGGGATTGGCTTCACCGCACTTTGGATTCGGCGAAA
This sequence comes from Prinsepia uniflora, assembly GCA_032719365.1. NCBI lineage: Eukaryota > Viridiplantae > Streptophyta > Magnoliopsida > Rosales > Rosaceae > Prinsepia > Prinsepia uniflora. The sequence continues at coordinate 75,098,929 of CM064872.1, forward strand.
TGCTGTCCTTACTCTTTCCTTGAGACATTCATTTCCACTCTCAACTTCCCCCCTCTGTGTATCAAGCTCTGCCACATTTCCATCAACACTAATCACTAGTTTCCCATTTTCTCCAACCTTCACATCCCCAAAGAGCGATACAAGAAAGGCATGCATGACCTTTTCTGCCTTCTTCCCATTCTATTGTTCGGTTTTTATGTCCTCTGACTCAACAACTACCTTGGGGACTTCTCGATTGATATTCAAAACAAGAGCCACAATGGAGTCTGATACCATGTCACTTATAGGATCTGACGCCCAATGCAGTGAAATGTGTTCATCTGTATCCTGCTTCAGAGTCACTCGATCATGCACTCGCAGTGTTGGTACTCCAGATTCCTCATCCACTGATGACTCTACACTCATATATTCTCTTAAGCCGATGCTTGATCACAGCAAAGCCATTAGCATATGGGATGGTAATCCGTTGAGTGATGTTTTCTGTGCACAGCTGTGAGAAGACATGAAGATCATCAGGAGCCATTATTTGATAACTGAAGCCTTTTTTCACCAGTAAACCGCTGACGCTTTCACCAACTTCCAGGGTCTTCTCCGCAAGCCTTCCAATAGCTTTTGCCATTTTCTGCGACTTAAAATACATTTCCACAGACTGACAATTCTTCGGGGTGAGGATTTTGGTGTTACGGTCAGCAAACTGGGTCATGAGCTTCTGTTTTAGCCTTCCCATCTCATTAGCTTCGCCATGAACAAGGATTATGTTAGGAGGCCTCAGCTCTTCCAAAAATGCTGTTGTCTGAACAGAGTCCGCATGGGCAGAGAATGAGATGTAATGGACCTGCATATTGAGAGGAGCAGTAAGTCCACTCATAAGAGTCACCTCTTTTGGTTCATTGATGATTGTTTTAGCTAGCGTCCCTTCAACCACATAACCAGGGATAACACATGCATTTTCTTATCAGAGCACCACTTATCAAATAGCTGTCTTGAAAGGCCACCCTGAAGACCACCAGGGCTTGCCATCACCACAGAAGGGCCTACATCTTTGAAATTCTCAATGCTCTTCAGTGGTGAAATGTACTTGAAGATGAAGGGATTTGACTTTGCATTGCGGATCCTGTCGTTCATCGAAAGAGTGTATGTCTCGTACACAGACAAACATCTTTTTGCAAGTGGGGAAGCATAATAAATAGGAATGTTTTGAAGCTCAGGATGGTTTGACCAATACTCATCCAGGATCAGGAGAAGTTCTTGGGCACGACCAAGTGCATATGCAGGAATTAACACATGACCCCCTTGAGAGATGGATGAGTGGATAACATCAGTGAACCGCTTCTCCCGGATGTGCCGTGGTTCATGGCGTTGAACACCATAAGTGGATTCAATAATGCAAACATCAGGGGAGAACTGTGGGGTCTCAGCAGCACAGAGATGCCGGTCTTCTTCACGTGAATAATCTCCAGTGTAGAGGACTCTAACACCCGCAATATCAACCATAAACATAGCAGCACCAAGAACATGACCAGCAGTGTAACACCAAAACCGAATGCCCTCAACCTCTACAGTTTGATGGAAATCAATAACCTGCAGTAGCAAGCACTATTAGACCTTATTCATGACAAAACTATTCACATCTTATTGGGTATAATAAAATAAAGGATCCAACAATAGAAATCAGCTTAAGATTGTACTAAAGAAAGATAAATGGAAAATGATGTAAAGATGGTGAGAATTGAGAATCCATCGATGACTAAAATATTCATCAACTCAAAGTATTAATATCACAACTCATCCAGACCAAACTGAATGTAATCTTGTGAACACTGATTTTCTGGAAAAAATAGTGGCAGCGAAATTTTTTGGGGAGAGAACATGCATCCCCTATGAAACACAGCAACAACTAGAAGATCTAGAAGTGATGGAAAATCTGGTTGGTTCAAACAGGAATCATGGACAATAGGATTAACTCATATTCATATATTTCTGTGATAAGTTGGTTCAAACGGGAACAAAAATAAGTAGGAATAAAAATGTAGATCATGGAAAAAGAACAAACCTCAATTTTATCCATCGAGGAATTTATGCCCTGCTCATCAAACAACATATCTTCAACTGAAACTTTGCTAACTTTTACATAATCTGTCAGAAGCAACTTGTAGATAGCCTTTGTTGCATACGTCATAAACACTCGGCCTTTGAATGTGGTCTATTAAAGGTTATAGAGATTAGTTCCTGAAAATAAAATAGATACAATGCATAAAACTTAGATTTGGAAAGTGGAAAACCTTCTCAAGAAAATAAGGTAGGGATGCAGCATGATCCAAATGAAAGCTGCAGGAAGAAAGTAGGACCTTATATCAGTATAATTGGAATAAGAGTCAAATAACGAGGTGACACTATTTTTACTAAAAACTAAAAGGAACTAAAGAGAACAATACAAGCACTTCAGCATTTGAATTTGGCAGAAAAGGTAAAAGCCAGACACCCACATCTATGTAGCAAAAAAAAGTATGATTTGTAGGATCCAACTGTTGTCTTAAAAACACAGCCCTCGCAAATCCTATCAACAGCTTTGGGATAGTGAGTGGTGCATGACTTCTTACACACAACAAAAATTTTGTATGTAATTGTGAAGAAGACTAGAAGAACATGGTACAACTGGTCTTAGGAAGATAACTTTCGTTTTTATGTTTTCTACATGGTGGCGGCTTTCTCAGTTATTTTGCAAGTATTTTCTTTCTAAATGTATAATGTAGGATGAGGTTTGCATCTTTCGTGGATTGTGGGTTCACTTTAATTATATTTCCAATTACCATTTAGTAACTTTTTTTAGAACTGCCAGACGCTACCTACAACATCGTATTAATAAGCCATACCTATTCTTCGCAACTGAGATGTGCCGCATCAAATTGCAGTCCTATTAAGTAATAAAGAATCTAGTAACTTTGTACATCAGAGCAAAAGCCATCAAAACATAACTGGTACTAAAAATGGTTAGCTCATAGCCTCATTGTATTCAACCATTTCAACTAACAGTTTCTTGACTCAATGTGTGATGTCTGATATAATAACATAGCAATAGCTTTTCACTAAAGCTCCAAACTTTGTTTGTCAGTTCCTGACAAACAATGGACACATGGAAGCCAGGACATAATAGCACTTAAGTTAGGCATTTGATTTTACAACATTGAGAAAACGAAATGCATATACTGAGTTATGAGGAGGACAACAACTGTTGAAGGATCAATCTCGTCAAAGTACGGCAAAGCAGCCATGCCGGAGTAAGCAGGATGGATTCCACAATCAAACTATCATTTACAGAAAGGCAACCAAGAATCACATTAAGCGATTACGAATTTAAAAAAAAAAAAAACCTAAATTCAATACTGAAGAAACAACAAGAATAATAAAATGCATTTGGGTTGGTGGCATACCAAGACAGTCTTGCCTTTGTAGGACATATAGACACAAGAGCGGCCGACTTCATTACCGGCCCCGAGAGGAGTTATGATGAGTTTATCGTCTTCCCTTGACGCAGCAGAAGAAGCCTCGCGCCGCTTAAGAGGCGAAGGTTGTCCCACTGAAGCCATTTTTACCCAGAACGAGCAAAACTCTCTGCGCAAAGCCCTTCAATCAAACTAAGGTAGACTTAAATATCTCAGATGCCTTCAGACTCCAACTAAATTATTTTCATAAAGTTATTCATAAATCCGAGACTACAATCAAAATGAAGCACGCACTCACGCCCTTTTTCCAATGTAAGAAAATGAACCCTAAATTGAAAAGCACAGTGGGAGTCGAACCCGACCTTCTGATTCAAAGTCAGACGCGCTAATCCACTGTGCTATGCGGTCAGATAACAAGACTAATGAGTTACACTATTGTCAAAGTTCAAATTTATTTTAAGAATAAATAATTTCAAATTCAGTCATTTTTAGCTTGAGTGTATGTACGGCTGCACTCATACCACAACACTTACAACAAGGTCAGCTCTTCCCAGATAAGTCCCTTGCTTATTTGATTCTTCTCATCAAGTGAGGGCTTTATATAATATACAAAAGATGTAAACTCTAAACTACGTATAGGAAATCTACTAATTACAAAGTCCTAAAAGGAAAATGAATCAAACATACAATTGCATTCAACACTCCCTCTCAAGTTGGTGCATAAATATCGTTCATACCCAAATTGTCAATACAGTTGTGAAATATCAGAATGGATACTGTTTTAGTCAATACATTTGCTAATTGTTCTTCTGATTTAATCTCAAGAATTTCAATGATTTTCTCCTCTAACTTTTCTTTTATGAAGTGTCTGTCTACCTCCACGTGTTTAGTCCTATTATATTGCACAGATTATGAGCAATATCATGAGCAACCTTATTGTCACAATACAATCTCATTGGTGCTTCGATATGGAAGCCCAATTCACTCATCAAGTTCTTCAACCACAACAACTCGCATATTCTTCCGACATTCCTCGATACCCAGATTCTGCACTTGATCGAACTACAACCTTTTGTTTCTTATTTCACCAGGTTACCAAATTACCACCCATAAACCTAATGTTTTTTTTTTTGTCAAAATACCCACCATAATAATAGATGCCACTCAACTATGTAATACACAACCATAAATTGCATGCATGCTACTTTTAGTTAAATTCAAATCTGCCATGCATGAGCGAATGAACAAAATTTTCAAGTGATTAAGTTAAAGATGCAATTATAGTTCGAATTTAGTAAATGTTGAGTTTAGCCTTCAACACATGGTGGTTGAAGGTTTTTGTGCAAAATTAGAAGTCATATGATGTGGAACTCTACATTTTAGCCTTCAAGACATGGTAGTTGAAGGATTTTCTGCAACTTAGCAAGAACTAGAAGTCATATGATGTGTCACATCTCATTTGAGAACTCTTTTATTGTTAGGGTATGGATCTTTTATAGTCATATTCCCTCTTGCAAATAAATAAATAAATATATATATATATATATACATATACGATTATGAATAATGAGGTGAAATTATTTCAATTTAGATATATATGATTCTGATGAACAATGAGGTGAAATTGTTTCAATTTAGATTAGTAAATTAACATTAAACCACAAGTGTCAGATATCGCTATGAACAATTTATTGTATAAATTCACGGTTATTTAGACAACAATGACTATGATTATGTGCAAAGAATGTATATGTGAGTATCATAATAATTAGTTGTATTATTTTGACGAGTGTCAAGTCTAACCATTGAAGATGTTTAACCCGACCAAATGCATTATCAATCTATTTTACAGTCTACATTATTTTACCTCTTAAAACTTATTTTATCAAGGAAATAAGGACTACTAATTTTGTGGGTAAGAGTTTCTAGTACTTGACTAAAAACCATGTTGGTAAAAAAGCAACGAAATTTCTAATTAGACTCACTCTCTTGCTGCATCTAACCAACTTTTTCTTCATCGGCGTCCTCCTCTTCCACCTTGACTCCGTCGAGTCAGCTCCGCCACCATATGCATGTGACTCGTCCAACCATCAACCACGCCATACCCTTTTTGCAAAACCTGTCAGGACCCACCCCTAATCCCCCGGGATTAAGGGCTAAATCCTGCTCCCGTCTAACTTACGCATGACACGAAGGCTAAACTGACGTCCAACCTCCATATGACATGTAAGTCGGATAAGGAATTTTCGATCCAACCATCCTAAAAGCAACCGGAATTCCCAGAGTGCACTGAACTATTGTGGATCGTGGGTGTGATGTCTCCGTTTCTCTCGACCAACAGCCCGTACCGCAACAACCTGGAGGGTATCGAAAACACGAAAAGACTGTGAGTTGACAAAAATAAAGTATAAGTTCAAAAACAGTTTAATAAAACAATTACATTTATACCCTCCGTGTAAAAACCAATGCATGCATATCAGAAGTCATGAAACCATTCATATCAAAAACCATCTTTGAACAATCATTTGAAAACCCGAATCAAATCCGCTATTCAAATCCAGGCCTCAGTCTCAAATCACAAATCAATCTCAAATCCGGGAACTCAGTCTCAAAACTCATCAAATCCAATTCATCCGGGCCATTGCCCAAAACATCTGAAAACCAGTGAAAAACCAGTGAAAAACAACAATCATACAAGTTTACTGGATCTCATGTGCGCTCGAGTTTTTAAACTCAAAACCATGCGCAAATAATCAGGCCTTCCCTGGATATCAACGAGTCTTTAAACTCAAAACACAATCACAGGCCTCGAGGGGTATCATAATCACCGATTTTTTAAACTCAAAACATATACCGAGTCTTTAAACTCAAAACATATCAATCCAGGGCCCTCCCCCCGTCAATCAATCTGAGTCTTTAAACTCAAAACCAGATCCAGTGGGTTTTTCTCTTTTTCCGGGTCTTTAAACCCAAAACTATTTTTCATTCAATTAGTGAAAACCACAGAACATCCACAGTCGAATTCGCAACAATGATTCCGTAAGTCGGCATCCGGAACCATCGTCCCGAACCCAATTCCAGACTTCCTTTCCAAATCTCGAAATCTCATTTCCAAAAACCAATTTCAAAACCGAAATCTTAATCACATGAACAGGGCTCCAATCCTGAAACCACTTTTCCGAAATCCTTTTCAAATCATTGAAATCAAACCATATTTAAAATCCCAAAATCAAACCATTAAAATAATGCTCAAGTCACAAAGAAGTCGAAACCTCGTAAAACGTGCAAATAAGTAAATATCTCGAAAAATGTGCAAAACCGTAAATCATCAAGATCATAAATCAAATCATAGAATCACGTATAGAAAACATATAAAAACATATATGCATGCATCATAAGTTTGAAAGCAAAGTCCACTCACAGACCATTCCGACGTCGCCTCGATACTTGTGCACTTACGCTGTTCCCGGCCATTCCGCTATCCTCGGCTTTCCCGAGCCTATCCAAATCTCATACTAAGGTCACTAACTACTTCAAAATACTCATACTAAAGCCCCATAATTTTCCCTTATTTTTAACTATTTTTAACCTAGCCTTCAAACCTTCGGACATCCCGAAACATATCGAGACGATGTCTGATTGACTCAAAACCAGCGCCAAAATGTTCGTTACATCGAATACTTTAAAAGTCATGTTGGAACCTTCCTCGAAATTTATGCCACGCGCCCACACGCGTCGCCCAAAGGGGCTGCGCGTGGGGGCCACGCGCCTGCTACAGTGTCGTCTTCAACCTCTGTCCAAACCGGCTGGTTCAACTGGACCGGCGCACACTGTTTTCCTTTGTTTCTGGTCCAAAATCGATCCTATTTCTTTTCTTAAGTTTGTCCAAGTCTCTATAATTATTCTAACTAATTAAAAACACACAGTTGGGCTAGGTGATTACCTTCCCGATCATCCTTAATTTCCTCTGTTTTTCCTCCCCTCTGTCCGGCCAGTACAGACCACCATCAGCCACACGGTTGATCTTGATTAGCTCCCCTAAACTTCCTAAACAAAATGCTTTCATCAATATCGATCAATACCCACTTAAACTCATAATCTCATTTTCGAATTTAAACTAAAATCGCACAGGACCTTACCTTATCACCCTGCTGTGGTTTCCACCACAGTCGTCTCACCTCCCTTTTTTCATTACGAGTCACAATCTAGGCACAGAAGATCACGTTTTGAAAGTGTTTAGCTCTCTAGTTTCTCACAGTTGTTTCCTCGGCTCTATGTTTTTCTTCACAGTTCTAGGGCCGCCGTCAACAACAGTTTACCACGGTGGCACCACCCTCACCGTCTAGTCTTCCACTTGCTTCACCTCACTCAACTCACACCCTATACTTCTTACTCCTGGACACAGAGCACGGTTACTCGGTCTGACAGGACCCGTCCCAACTGGACGTCAAAAACCGTGCCCGGTCCTGCTCCCGTCTGACAAGTCAACCAAAGGTCTGAAACTACCCTTCAGTGCTTGCCAGACAAGGGATGTTTGCGCTGATTTTTGCTGCTGCCACTGCCTCACGATCAGTCCCGAACGTCGTACCATGGCCTGGAGGGTCACAAAACAGAAAAGGTGTGAGTGGACAAAAATGACCTCTTATAAAAACATTTGCCAAAATACATTCTTACCCTCCAGTTTTCACAAACTTGCATGCATATCGTAAAACATGAGTAATAGTATGAAATCATTCAAGTATGAACAGTGGACCGATAAAATCAAAACATATTTTCACATGGTCCATAAAACTCATGTTCACCAAATCAGTTCATGTTATAAAACATCAAATCCCGGCTCTCAGGCCAAAACATGTGAAAACATAATCACCTAGCCACAAAGACCAAGAACCTGTATTCAATACCAGTACGTCATCACAAATAACATCAATTAACACTAATCACAAGTGCACAATAAATATATTAATCCAATCAATCTGCACTACTCACAAGTGCATAAACTATCACAATCACATCTGCACTACTCACAAGTGCACAATCAAACCATCAACTGCACTACGCGTAGGCCAATATCCAGTCACTCTCTCGGGAACAGACACCTCTGGGCTCAACCCCCTCGGGCTCAGTCACCTCTGGGCGAACACATCCCTAGGCTCAAACCCATCCGAGTGGTACATCCAGGCTCAGCCTCATCTGAGAAGCTGACTACTATAGGATCGACTCCTGATCCTACAACCACATCCCCCCAAGCTCCGGTCGTCTGGGTAATCCCCCTAGGCTCCAACCGTCTGGGAATATCACAATCACAATGAAAACCATCTCGGGAATTACATCCCAAAACATTTCAATCAAATCTTGTCTTCATACAAAGTCAAGATCATTCCCGACTAGGTCTCAAGCCCAAAATACAATTTACACGTACTTCTTTAAAATCACCTTTTAAAATAATAAAATAATCCAGAAATCATCATTGACTTACCAAATAAGTCAAAACATCATTTTAGAAATCATTTAGATTCCAGGCCTAGCCCAAAACATCATTTGCACTTTCCTCGTAAAACGTGCCCGAAAGACTAATTAAAATAATCATAAAATCACAATAAATCATTAATTTCATAAATTCACAAGTGACTCCAAATCCGAGTCAAAATCACTATTCACTTGGGTTCTCACGCCCAACATATCATTTTCACGCAAATCCATGCGTTGCAACCTCCGTTGCCATTTTCACGTAAATCCATGAAATTGACCCTTGACTCATTCCCGAGTCACCACATCATTTTTCAATCTATGACTCAATAATCCGAGTCCAAACATTATTTTCAATCAATTTCAATTCCGGACTCATAAACCAAGTCCAAACATTATTTTCACCAAATTTCGTAATTTCTCGAAAATCGCCCAAAAATAATAATATAATAATCATAAAACCGAGAAATTACCAGATTGAAATATCAACCATGCCAAAGCATATAAAATCATATAATAAGGAATTTAAAATCATATATGCATGCATCACGGTTAGAAAACAAAGTCCACTCACACACACCGTCCAAAACGGTCCGTTTCCGAGCTGCACGTTTTTCCGTAAATTCTGGAAATCACAACTCCTGTCCAAAATCATTATAGAGGGTTACTAACATCTCAAAATACTTCATATAATTTTCCCCAATTTTCCGGAATTTAAATACGTATTTTTAACGTAAAACAAAATTTCGGATATGCGGAACATTATCGAAACAATATCCGATTTCCTCGAAACTAGCGTCAAAATGTTCGTTACAATGAGAGGATCAAAAGTCATGTTGACCTCACCTTGAAACTAGGTCGTACGCGCCCTCACGCGCCGCCGTGAGTGGCTACGCGTGAAACCCACGTGCCAGCTACAGTAACCATCGTCCTCACCCGTTTATCTGATAAACGGGTTCCTTTTACCTGCGAGACGACCCGGTTCAATGTCTGTCAATTCTACACCGTTTTCATCAATTCAAACGTCCATTAGCATCAAATTAGTTTGAATTAAGGATCAGTGAACTTAATTACAATCGACCTTACCTCAATCCTCACGATCAAAGATGAACATTCGAAGAACACCCCGAACACTGTTCATCTTCGAAAGTCGTCAGTGTCAAGCTTTTTCCTTAAATTGATTCATCAAGAAGCTTCAATGGACTCAGTTAAACACTTTCCCTAACTCAATTGCATCAATTTGAGGCTCAAACTCCACGACTCAAGCTCGAACTTTGCTCATGTTACCAGACCCAGTTCAGAGTTAATTGGGCCTCAATTGCCTTGGTTCTTGATCTGAAACAGCTCGTCACAACCTCAGGAAGCTACTTCCAAGCTCCATTTCGATCCTTACGGCTCAATTCCTCCAATTCGAATTTCCCTACCAAAATCCAAATTTTCGAAATCCAGTTCCTCATCTCTCAATCAATCCCTCGTTTTTTCCCAAATCGATTCAATTTCATCAAACACTCAGTTTCACACTCTCAGGTTCAGAAATGGAAGAAGAATGAAGGTTGGGAGAAAATGGTATTATGGTTGTACACGGTTGAAGAAGGCTGAAGAGATTAATGGAGGATTAATTAATAATTAAACATAATTAATTAATAAAACATCATAATTAGGTCTCCCCCAAAAACATGGATCTGTGTTTAGGCCTGAATTTAAGGGATGAGTGACACTTGTCACTCATCCAGGTGTGTTCAGTCACCAGGTACTGTTTATATTAAAATATTATTTTAATCCCGATTCGTTCGGTTAATCGAGTCTGTTCCCGTGACCATAACTTCGTCATCGAATCTCCGATTTCGGCATGCCGCCTGTCGTTGGATTCGCATCGACGAGACCTACGTAACGGTCCTTGGCCCTCGTCCATCGGACCTCCTAGTCAAAAAGTCAACATTTGGCCCCTAATATGCCAAATTACCAAAATACCCCTCAACTTCTGAACACCATAACTTTCTCCTCGAATGTCGGAATCGAACATGCCACCTGTCTATGAACTCGTGACGTCCCGAAATACGTCACAGTCATCGGTCAAAGTCCATTTGACCGCCCGAACTAAAATTTAACATTTTGCCCACGCTAGGGGCAAAACGGTCATTTTGCACAATTCGTCCGATTTCACTCAACTAATCCCCGATTAGTCATTCTAAATCATAAGTAATTAATATTCAATCCCGACACTCGGGACGGGTCATTACACGGTCTCCCCTCTGTTTTAAATCGATCATAGTAGCTTAAGGAGAGAACACGGTGGAACTAACCAGAAGTGGCCCACGTGTCCTCATTCTCCCAATTGTCTGGTGACATATCTTGTACAGTAAGGACAGATGTCCTCATCCGGATGGGCACAGAGCCCTAGATAGTAAAAGACCAATTTGCTCCTTTAACTTCCAAATCACCATTTTACCCCTCAATTACCTAAACCCGTAAGTAAGCCGTCCGACGTCCGATGACGGCGTGCCACCTGTCGTTGTACTCAGGACCTCGAGACCTACCTAACGGTCCTTAAAGGTCGTGAAAAGTTCATGTCGTCTGAAAAGTGAACCTTTTGCCCATATTTGATCAAATTACCAAAGTACCCTTGAACGTCCGAACGTCATAACTTTTTCCTCGTGTGTTGGAATCGGACGTACCACCTGTCTATGAACTCGTGACGTCCTGAATTATGTCACCATCCTCGGTCAAAGTTCATTTGATCGTCCGAACCAAAAGTCAACTGTTTGCCCAATTTTAGGGGCAAAATCGTCATTTCGCACCATCCGTCCGAAATCGTCCAACTAATTACTGCTTAACCTCACTAATCCGTCATTAACCACTAATCTAATCCCGATTTATGAGACAGATCGTTACAAAACCACCCTTTAGCTTTATCGACCAGAGATCCCAAGACGTGGTGTCACGCCTCACACTGGACAAAAAAAATATCCCAACTCGATAACTTTGCCCCTCTGAGTCCCGGCTCGGCATCCCGAGTTACGAATGGTGGTCGGAGGCATTATGACAGGACCCATCCCAATCCCCCCGGGATTAGTGCGGGATGACCCTGCTCCCGTCTGACACGAAGTGTCAAACAAGGGATAATTCTGACCATTGCCCTCCCGGGCTATCAGAGAACGCCAGGATCCGGAGGAGGTATGTGATATCTCGGCCTCTGCTACAGTCCACACCCGATGTCAACCTGAAGGGCAGTCAAAACATTAAAAGTTGTGAGTGGACAAAACAAAAGTTTATAAAAACATTTCCATAAAGACATTTGTACCCTTCACTAAAAAGCATGCATGCATTCAAAAACCATTTAACCAAGAAACCATATGTAGGACTAATGACAGGACCCACCCCGATTATCGCCTCGATAATCGGGAAGCATCCTGCTCCCGTCTGACAATCGAATCCAAAAGACCGGAAAACTAAATAATATTACATCACACCCATTGTCAGACCAGGGAGATTAAACAAATACATCCGACTGGACGTCAAGTCCACAGTTTCACAGAGCATAATATTACAAAACAGGTTAAAGAACAAATCCTCCTATGTGAACTAACTACTCCGCAACGGAAAATTTTATGCCTCCGCCTCTGCCTCGGCGCTTGCCCCCGCACTTGTACCACGACCTGGAGGGAATTTAAAACAACAAAGTGTGAGTGGACCGAAACATAAGTTTTACAGGAAAACAGTTTTCGAAATCGGGTTCGCCCTCCAGTTTTGTAACACGCATGCATAACCGAATATTCAAAAATCACGTATTAAACCTTTGAAAACTCTTTTTCCGAAACACATGAAAAACGTTACAGAGATTCGTCATAACTCATGTAAAACAACTTAACATTACCAGAATCCAGAAACCGTCATTTTGAAACATCAATTGCACAAGTCAAGTAAAAAGTGAATTAATAATCACAATTATGCCGTTGGATCCATCCGAGTCTTTAAACTCCATATCCGGCCTTCCCGGGATATCAACGAGTCTTTAAACTCAAAACATGATCAATAGGCCTCGGGGGTATCACAATAACCGAGTCTTTAAACTCACGAGTCTTTAAACTCAATCTGGGTCTTTAAACCCAATTTCCGGGCCCGCCCCCGTCATCAATAAACCGGGTCTTTAAACCCAAAACCGGATCCAACAATCAACCAAGTCTTTAAACCCAAAACCGTTTTTTTAAACACATTAAACCAGGATTTATCATAAACCGTTTTTCCAACATCATTCCGAAATCATATCACGTCATAATAGGACTTATGTCCGAATTCACATGCAAATTTCCAGAACATGCAGTTTTCGAAATCACTTCACAATTATAATCAAAACATCATAAATCCGTAACATGCATGATCATATCCAGATACTTCATCAAAAAATCATTCATGCATAAGCAAAAACTGCAACCTCGAAATGCGTGAAATACGATGAATATCTCGAAAAGCGTGAAAAATACGTAAAATCGGAATATCATATCACCATCATAAAATCATATGTAAAACCATAAGATAAATAAGTAAAATAGTCATGCATGCCCAGTTAAGAAATCAAAAAGTCCACCCACGGTTTTAGGACGCGTCAATCGCGTTCCGCGCGCTCCTCCGTAGCTTCGGAAGTGTCCGGGCCTGTAAAAATGCATAAGGAGGGTTACAAACATCCCAAAACAACTCGTAGGATTTTTCCTAATTTTTCCGGATTTTTCGGCGGAATTAAACTTAGAGACTTAACCTTCCGGACTCCCGAAATTATCCCGAACGACTCCCGATCAATTCGAACTCTAAAGATAAAATGTTAATTAAACTGAAAGGATTAAATCTCATGTTGACCGTGATCGGAGTTAACTTCACACGCGCCGTCACGCGCCGCCCAAAGTGGCTGCGCGTGAAGGCCACGCGCCAAGCTACAGTACCTTCGTCCTTACCCGAATAGACTGTTAAACGGGTCTATTACCCGCGACTCAACCCGACCAGTTCAAGTTCAATTCTCAATCAATTCTTCTCGTTTTCAATCCCATTACCTTCTCTAATCCATTAATTTTAGGTCTGTACTAACGATCAATCTCGACTAACATTAAATCGACCCAACTCGAGCTCAAACAGTCGAACAAGTCGACTTCTGGAACTCACCCAAACTAACTCTATTCTCAAATTAATTTCACCAGTAGCTTAAGGGAACTCAGACGAACACAATGGTACAATCAATTTGACTCGCCGTTACCTGGAAGTCGTCGGCCTCAACACTGGTTTTCCTCTGAAACTGAGACTCAGGTTCCCGGCCAACCAGTCCTCCTCCTCCTTCGATTTTTGCACGGTTGTGCTCGTAGTGACCCCAGAAGTCTAACACGGCCCTTGGTTTCGTTCAACACGCCTCAGGAATTGAATTCGATTTTTCCCTCCAACTGGTTCTTCCCTGAACTGGAACTTGGGTTCCTGGGCAAAACGGGCTCCAATCTCCAGAACTCTAGCACCGTCGTGTTCCTGTCACTCCCAGAAGTCTCTCAATGTGTTTAGATTTGTCTCTCAACCCGTAGAAGTCGAATTCAGAGTTTTCCCCCCAAAAACCCGAAACTGTTTTCTCACCGTCTCTCTCAACCTCAGCCTTCACACTGATGCACCAAATGACCCAAATGAATCCTCTCCTCACTCTCTTACACGGTTGATCGATCAATATGGCCAACAACTCGTGGGAGACCAACTGTGGTCTCTGAAAATGGGTTTCCCGCAAGCACAGACTCCCTGGCCATTTTTAATCCCAGCCGTGCTCTGAGCTCTGATCAAGCCTCCCATGCTGTGCTTCTCACTTCCTCAATTCTCTTAAACAAAGCCCAGGCATCAGTCCACTAAGCCATAAACAAATGCACGCACAAAACACCACGGCATGGCCGTGTGCTCTGTTTTTCACGGTGGTGCTACAGTAACCGCCGTGAAATGACCAAAATGCCCCTCTGTGCAATAATTACCAAAATGCCCTCCAACTTCCGTGACCCGTAACTTGGTTACCCGACGTCCGTTTCACGCGTGCCGCCTGTCGTTGTACTCAGGGCGTCGAGACGAACATAACGGTCTTCGAGTCAAATGAATACCAATTGTCAAACAAAAAGTCAACTTTTTCCCTTACAACGTCCAATTTACGATAATGCCCCTGGACTTCCGCACTTCATAACTTTCACCTTGTTCGTCCGAATCGGACGTGCCACCTGTCTATGAACTCGTGACGTCCCGAACTACGTCACGGTCATCACTCAACGCCCGTTAGACCCTCCAATAAAAAAGTCAACAATTTGACCATACGAATCACAAGGGTAAAACCGTCATTTTATTTATTATTTTACAATATTACATTTCCCGAATTTCCGGGGCGTTACAATCTCCCCCCCTTAAGAAATTTCGTCCCGAAATTTCAAGGAAGCAAGTAGGGGAACTGTTCTCGCATCTGCGCTTCGGGTTCCCATGTGGCTTCCTCCACATTCTGGTTCCTCCAGAGAACCTTTACCAGAGGAACGGTCTTCCGACGTAGTACTTTATCCTTTCGGTCCAAAATCTGCACCGGCTGTTCTTCAAAACTCAGATCCTCTCGGAGTTCAATGGGCTGTTCCTCCAGTACATGAGATGCGTCGAACACGTATTTCCGCAACATCGACACGTGGAAAACATCGTGGACCTTCGAAAGCTCTGGCGGTAGTGCCAACCTGTAGGCCACCGGGCCAATCCTCTCAGTGATCTCATAAGGTCCGATGTAACGAGGGCTCAACTTCCCTCGCTTGCCAAATCTCACTACACCCTTCCAAGGGGACAGTTTCAGAAATACCCGATCTCCGATCGCAAACTCAAGATCTCGAATCCGATGGTCCACATAGCTCTTTTGTCTGTCCTGGGCTGCCTTGAACCGATCTCTGATGAGTTTGACCTTCTCGGTTGTCAGTTCCACCAATTCGGATTTAGTCAGCTTCCTTTCACCCACATCCGTCCAACACAACGGAGTTCTGCACTGCCGTCCGTATAAGGCTTTGTACGGAGCCATCCCAATGCTCGCCTGATAGCTGTTATTGTAGGAAAATTCCATCAAGGCTAGATGTGACTCCCAAGTGTCCTGAAATTGCAAAACGCAGGCTCGCATCATATCCTCCAAAGTCTGGATGGTCCGCTCAGACTGGCCGTCAGGTGATCCCATTTCCATTCCGGGATCGGTAGTGGTTGCAAGGCTCCATAAGGTCGTTGTCTCTCAGCCTTCACTTGCTGGCAATTCAGACACCTGCTGACAAACTCGGCAATCTCCCGTTTCATACCCGGCCACCAGTAGTGTAACGACCCGTCCCGAATTTTTGGATTAGTTTAGTCACAAATCTCGTTTAGTGAGGTTGATCGGTGGTTAGTGGGTTGAAATCGGACAAAATGTGTAAAATGACCGTTTTGCCCCTGGTCGTGAGCAAAATGTTGACTTTTGGATCGGGCGGTCAAACGGACTTTGACCGATGACCGTGACGTAGTTCGGGATGTCACGAGTTCATAGACAGGTGGCACGTTCGATTCCGACATTCGTAGAGAAAGTTGTGGTGTTCGGAAGTTGAGGGGTATTTTGGTAATTTCGAGTAATAGGGGCCAAATGTTGACTTTTTGACCGGGAGGTCCGATGGACGAGGGCCAAGGACCGTTACGTAGGTATCGTCGATACGGATCCAACGACAGGCGGCATGCCGAAATCGGAGATTCGACGACGAAGTTATGGTCACGGAATTGGGCTCGGTTAACCGAACGAACCGGGATTAAAATAATAATATAATATTGAATAGTGACCGTTGACCCTACACACCTGGATGAGTGACAAGTGTCACTCATCCCTTGAAACCAGAATCCATGTTTTGGGGGAAACCTAATTATGGTGTTTATTATTAATTAATTATTAAATCATTTTATTATCCATTAATCTCCTCTGTTTTCCTTAACCGTGTACAACCAAATCCAGTTTTCTCCCACCCTTAATTCCTCTTCCATTCCTGAACCTGAGTGTGCGATTTTGTGAGTGAGTTGAGAGTGAAGTGAGCTGGTTAAACACGAGAGATCGACAGAGGGAAGGAGACTGTAATTTCAGATTTTAGAATTTTGGGGGGAAAGTCGGGTTTTAAACTATAGGCCGTGAGGATCGAAATTGAGCTCACATTCAGCTTCCTGGGATCAACACGAATCGATCTGCAACAAGAACAAAGGGATTTGGGGTCGAATTGAGGAAGAACAGAAGGGAGGAGGCCTCTGAAATTTCGAGGTTGAGTCGTGATCGTGGAGTGTTTAGACGATGGAATTGAGGTGGGGAAACTACTTCTCATGATCCCACGATGCTTCTGGGTTCATCAATTGTAGGAAACCGATCGAGATCGATGAAACTCCATGGTTGAACAGTGACAGTGTTCGAGCTTGAGTCGTGACGATTGAGCGCAGGATTGAAGCAATTGAGTTAGGGGAAATGCTTAATGGAGTCCATGGAAGCTTCTGGTTGAATCAATTTAAGGAAATCAATTGGAATTGAAGGAATTCCATGAACGAACAGTAACCGGAGTGTTCTTGGTGTTCTTCATCGAATCGTGGAATTGTAGGTAAGGATTTGCGTAATTGAGTTTACAGAACTTAAATTAGACTTAAAACGAAACTAACCAAATGATCAATTGAAGGAATTAGGATCGAATTGATGGACATTGAACCGGGTCGTGTCGCGGGCAATTTGGACCCGTTTACCAGAGATACGGGTTAGGACGATGCACTGTAGCAGGCACGTGGATTTCACGCGCAGCCACTCATGGCGGCACGTGATGGCGCATGAGCACGAATCTCGAGGTGAGGTCAACATGACTTTTAATCTATTCGATGTAACGGACATTTTGGGATTGGTTTCGTATCGATCGGACACCGTCTCGATATTGTTCGGGATGTCCGAAGGTTTTAAATTAAGTTTAAAAATAAGTAAAAATTCGGGAAAATTACGGGACTTTGATAGGATGTTAATGATGAGGTTAGTGACCCTCTAATGTGATTTGGACAGGATTGGGAGTCCCGGTGATAGTGGTGTGGCCCGGGAGGGCCGGTGGCACGCGATACCGTTAAAACGGTCTGTGAGTGGACTTTGGTTTTATAAATCCTATGCATGCTTAAATGTGATATATGGTTTATATACATGATTTCTATGATGGTATTTGTGAGTATTGATTTCGGGTATGTTGCACGTATTTCGAGGTGTTTTCCATATTTCACGTGTATCGGGATTAACGGTTTATTTGTGGTTTTGTGTACTCGTGGTTAAATAAATAATATGATAAAACGGTTTTTATATTGGAAAGATGAATTCGGGTTTGAGGCCCACTTGTTTTGGAAATCTCGGACTTGGAGTCCATTTGAGTACGTAATCGGGCTGTGGGCCCAGTTGGTTTATAAGTCGGGCTGCGGGCCCAGTGGTTCATAAAGTCGGGCATGAGGCCCAGTTGGATTAAAATGATGATTTCGGGTCAGGGGCCCTATATTTAATAAATGTGGTTTCGGGTCAAGGACCCTAAATGGAAATGTGTTGTTTTATGGAAAATTCGGGCAGGGCCCATTGTGATGTTGTGAAATGAATTAATAAAAACTGTTTTCCATATACCATCTTGATACAAGGATATATGATGGTCTCCTCCAGATGTCTAGGACACTGGGGAAGTCACGGTGCATTGCCTGCGAAGGGTCACCATACGGAGCAGCCGGACCGTATGATGACTCAGGAGCAGGATTGCTATGATTGACGTCTGGGACGTCGGACATCAGGGATGTCAGATATATGGACCCGGAGAGACCCCGGGCAGCACGCGTAGCTTATAAAACCGTGAGATATGACGTCAGGGACGTCTAGCATCAGGGATGCTGGTGATGGTAATGGTAAAATACGAATTAATGAAATGGCTTTCCGGGTGGATTTGTGATTATATGATTTTAATGGATTGATGTTCATTTATGGTTTTGGGTGGTGACCCACATGGTTGTTTATGTATAGTTGTGGTATTTCACAGTTTTGGGCTGAGTTTCCACACTTGGTTTTTGGTTAACGGTTTTTGGGCTAAGGCCCTAATGGCTCGGTTGAGCAAACGTTTTGGTTACTGGTTTTTGTGGCATGCATACGTTTTTATTGGAGGGCATAAATGTCTTATAAATGTGTTTAATAAACTTATTGGTTTTGTCCACTCACAGCTTTTGGTTTTAATACCCTTCAGGTTGATCACGGATGCGATTGCAGCAGAGACTGGGACATTGCACACCTCCTCCATCGATGCTTGCGCACTCTGGATGCCCCGTTTGGGCAGTGGCTCTTGGTCACCCTTTGTCTGACACCCCTTGTTGGGCGGGAGCAGGGCACATTCCATGGTAATCCTTGGGGGATTGGGATGGGTCCTGTCAAGTAGTGCTCTCGCAAGGTACGATACATCTTGGTCCCACCAGGATGCATCGCGTAGGCCAAACTATGAGCCTCGTCCAAGATCTCCTTCTTCAGTGCCTCAACGTCGGGCACACACAACCGTCCTTCTTTTAGCAAAGCTCCATCCTCCCTGACTGTGAAATCTAGCCGCTCACCGGCTTCCACTTCAATCCGAAGTACACATGAGACAGGATCTTGAGATTGAGCCTCAACGATCCGATCGATCAAAAGTGGTCTCACATGAAAATTAGCCAGCAAGACACCTTGGCCATCCAAACCCAAATCAATGCTAGTCTTACGGAGTTCAACCAAAAGTGGTAAATGAACCGTCCGTAGATGTGCTACAGAATGCGTTGACTTCCGGCTTAGAACTTCAGCCACCACGTTGGCTTTTCCCAGGTGGTACTCAATTGTGCAATCATAATCCTTAATTAGCTCTAGCCACCGTCGCTGCCTCACATTTAACTCCTTCTGAGTGAACAAGTACTTCAGGCTCTTGTGATCCGTGAACATTCTGCAAGTCGCACCATACAGGTGATGTCTCCAAATTTTCAACGCATGCACAACAACAGCTAACTCCAAGTCGTGCGTAGGATAATTGCGCTCATGCGGTTTCAACTGGCGCGAAGCATAGGCAATCACTTTCCCATGCTGCATTAGCACACATCCCAAACCCTGTAAGGATGCATCACTGTACACCTCGAATTCCCCACTGTCGTCTAGAAGGGTCAGTATAGGAGCAGATGTCAACCTTTCCTTTAGCTCCCGAAAACTACGCTCATAATCGTCATCCCACTCAAACTTGACTCCCTTCCGCGTCAGTCGTGTCAACGGGGCAGCAATGGTAGAGAAACCCTCTACAAACCTCCTGTAGTAACCAGCCAAGCCCAAGAAACTTCTGACTTCAGTGACGGTCCTTGGTTGTTCCCACTTCGCCACTGCCTCAATTTTCTGAGAATCCACACTGATCCCGTCAGTTGAGATTACATGCCCCAAGAAACTCACGCTCGTCAACCAAAACTGACACTTGTTGAGCTTCGCATACAACTGGTTTTCCCTCAAGGTACCCAGCACCATCCTTAAGTGCTCCTCGTGCGCTTCCGCACTCCTCGAGTAGACTAGGATATCGTCAATGAACACGATGACAAAGCGATCCAAGTAAGGCTGCAACACTCGGTTCATCAAATCCATAAACGCTGCGGGTGCGTTGGTCAAACCAAACGGCATCACAAGGAACTCATAATGACCATAACGGGTCCTAAAAGCTGTCTTGGGTACATCCTCATCCTTAACCCGCAACTGATGATACCCAGAACGAAGATCAATTTTGGAGAAGTACTGCGCTACTCGCAGCTGATCGAACAAATCGTCGATCCGAGGCAACGGGTATTTGTTCCTGACTGTTACTTTATTCGGTTGCCTGTAATCGATGCAGAGTCTCAAACTCCCATCCTTTTTCTTCACAAACAACACCGGAGCTCCCCAAGGGGATACACTCGGTCGAATAAATCCCATCTCAAGTAATTCTTGTAACTGCGCCTTCAGTTTTTTCAAATCAGCTGGCGCCATACGATACGGTGTCTGAGAGATAGGTTGCGTACCTGGAACCAGATCAATAGTGAACTCGACATCTCGATGCGGTGGCGATCCCGGTAGATCCTCCGGAAAGACATCCGGGAACTCTCGTACAATCGGTATATCGTCCACCCTCAATGGTGCAGCTCGTGAGTCCATCACTTGAGCTAAGTATCCCTGGCATCATTTCCTCAACAACTTACTTGCCTTCAGGGCTGAAATCACTCCGACAGGAGTTGCTCGTTGTATTCCCTGAAAGGTGGTTTCCGGTAACCCCGGGCTCCGAAAAGTAACCTTCTTATCGACACATTGGATAGAAGTATGATGGAGCGTCAACCAATCCATTCCCAAAATGACATCAAAGTCGTGCAAGTCCAAGAGTATCAGATCTGCCACCAGACCAACATCACCTACCATTACGGGACACTCCCGCAACACTTGATTCACCACAAATACATCTCCTGTGTGTGTAATCACTCCCATGTCACAGTCCAATGCGGACAACTCTCTACCCGCCAATAACTCACAATCCCGCGATATAAACGAATGAGTAGCTCCGGGATCAATTAAAGCACAAACATCATGTCCAAAGATCGTGAGTGTACCTGTCACAACACCAGGCGCTGCCCTGACCTCCTGCTGCGTAACAGCAAAAACTCGGGCCTGTGGTCCAGCTGCTCGCCCACGGCCCCGGCCCCTCTGTCCATTAGCCGCTCCAGTACCACCTCCTCGAGTACTCCCAGTCCCAGAAACTGCAGCTGTGCTCCGTCCCTGCTCTGCTCCACCCCGACCTGCGCCACCACCCTGTGGCAAAGATGGGCACTCCCTCCGATAGTGGCCCCGCTCGCCACAGAAGAAGCAGATAACACTGGAAGCATCGCGAGCAAAATCACCACCCTGCCATCCTGTGGAAGCAACCGAAGTCGCGCTCGCCTGCAGAGCAGTCTGCGCCCTAGGCGCTCGGAATCCGGAACTCTGATAGTTACGAGGCCTGCCATAACGATCATTGCCTGCAGATGAGGCTCCACCATAACGTCCCTTCTTTGGGGCTCTCTGACCATACGATCCAGGATATGAACGCTCTCGACGTTGCCCACCACCAGAGTACTGTGGACGTGTCGGGAGACTGGCCTCAACCCGCACTGCGGCATCAGACAACTCCCTGAGAGTAGTAAAAGCTCCGGCCATCACAATGGCCCGTAT
Organism: Prinsepia uniflora; assembly: GCA_032719365.1. Lineage (NCBI taxonomy): Eukaryota > Viridiplantae > Streptophyta > Magnoliopsida > Rosales > Rosaceae > Prinsepia > Prinsepia uniflora. The sequence goes on from CM064872.1 coordinate 75,121,075, forward strand.
CTCACCCCGTAGGCCAAGCTCAAACCTACGACATTTCTCAGCCTCAGTAGATACAAAAGTAGGAGCAAAACGGGCTAGCATCTGAAATTTCTGCTCATACTCAGCTACAGACATGCTCCCCTGTTGGAGCTGCAGAAACTCGGTCTCCCTAGCATCACGGAATGAACGGGGATAATACTGATCCAGAAACCGTTCACGAAAGGTCTCCCAAGTCACTGTACGGGCATCCCAACCCGACAACTCCAAAGTGTACCACCACTCATAAGCAGATCCATCAAGCAAAAAGGTAGCCAATACAACTCGCTCCTCAGGAGGACAGTGCATCCTCAGGATCCGCTCCACCACTAAACACCGTAGCCCCAAGACGCTGGGCTCGCTCGATTGAAGCACTCTCGGCATCGCCATCAGGTCGTGGAGGGAGTTCGTGTAACGACCCGTCCCAAATTCCTAGATTAGATTAGTGACTAATCACTATTAGTGAGGCTAATCCGTGATTAGTTGGGCGAAATCGGACGAACGATGCGAAATGACCGTTTTGCCCCTGATCGTGGCAAAACGTTGACTTTTCAATCGGGCGGTCAAATGGACTTTGACTGATGACCGTGACGTAGTTCGTGACGTCACGAGTTCATAGACAGGTGGCACGTTCAATTCCGACGTTCGTGGAGGAAGTTATGACGTTCGGAAGTCTAGGGGCATTTTGGTAATTTTGGTTAAATGGGGTCAAATGTTGACTTTTTGACCGGGAGGTCCGATGGCCGAGGGCCGAAGACCGTTATGTAGGTAAGGACGATACGAATCCATAGACAGGCGACACACTGAAATCGGACTTCGAACGGGAGAGTTATGGGTCACGGATGTTCGATTTCACTATGCACGAACTTCGAGACGGGGACGGTTTGGCGAAATCTGATTTGGGCAGATATTTTGGTGGGCCCCATGGATGAGTGACAAGTGTCACTCATCCTATTGGCTAACTCCCCCAAAATGTGGATCTATATAATAAAATAATATTATTTAATTAATTTTTTAATCAAATCCACCAACCATTAATCCTAACCATCCATTTCAACTCATCTTTAAATCCTCACCCTCCATTTCTCTTCTCTCATCAGCTATCATCTCCTTCTCCCTTCTCTTCCACGACATCACCTTCATCATTCTTCTTCATTTTTCATTTTCTTCATTTTCTTCATTTTCTTTCAAAAACCGAAACACACACACACCATCACCATTCATTGCTTGGGTGTGACCGTGAGTGAGTGGAGGGAAGGACAGAGAGGCTGGGACGGCGAGTCACGGCGACGGACGACGGAGGACACGGCGGAGGAGCCGAACCCGTGAGGTAAGAAAACTTCAAAAATTCAAAATTGGATTTTAATGGTTTTTACTCGATTCCATTAATTGGGTAAGGTTTCTAGGGATCCCAGGAGATGAATGAGATTGGTTTCGAGGCGTTGGACGGCCTGGAACAGCCGTGAACGGCGGGAGAAGTCACGGCCGCCATGGCCGAATCGAAGGTACGGGTTTTCGATGTTTTTCTTCCATTTTAAGGTCCTAGAACTCTAGGTTAGGATTAGAGGATGAAAATGGGACAAACGGGAGGCATTTTGGTGGTTGGACGGTGGAGAACCGACCGGGTCAACCCGCGGGTCTGAACGACCCGGTTGTAGGGTTCGGGTCGACCCGTCGAGTGGTTGAAGGTGGTGATGTGGCATGATGACGTGGCACCTGTCAGACTATCAGGTGACGTGGACCACTCATCAGGCGACACATGTCACATGTCAGTGCACAGTCAGCACTGACATTTCAGTGACGTGGCCCAATCAGGGGCTGACACGTGTCACTGACGTGGACCAGTGCCGTGATGACACGTGGCACATGTCAGACTGCCACGTGGCACTGACAGCACGGTGACGTGGACCAATGGGAGAATGACACGTGGCACCTGTCAGAGTCTGACATATCAGACCTGACAGCTGTCAGATGACGTCATGCTGACGTCAGTGATGACGTCAGCAGGTACTGTAGCTGGCGCGTGAAGCCCACGCGCAGCCACTTCAGGCGGCGCGTGAGGGCGCGTGGCAGGGAATTTGGGGATATGTTCAACATGTGAAATCTTCTATTCGATGTAACGAACATTTTGGGACTGGTTTCGTGTCGATCGGACACCGTCTCGATATGTTTCGGGGCCTCGAAAGGTTTAGGTTCGGGATTAAAAATAGTTAAAAATACGGAAAAATTACGGGGCTTTAGTGGGAGGTTAATTAAGTAGTTAGTAACCTTCTATTACGATTTGGACAGGTTTGGGAGTCTCGGTGACGGTGATCGGCTCGGGGAACCGTATGGCACGCAGATCGAGGCGGCAGCTCGGACAGTCTGTGAGTGGACCTTGTTTTCTAAATTGGTGCATGCATAAATGTTTATTATATGTTTTATTACTTGTTTGATGATGCCATGGGTGCATTTGTATGTGGTTACGTATAAGCACGTATTTCGAGGTTTAAGCCTTATACGGTGCTTATACGGGTCTGTATTTCTTTATTGGCTTTAATGAAATGGTTTTGGATTTCCAAAAGGATAAACTCGGGTATGAGACCCATTTGGTTTTGTCTCGGGCATATGACCTCAGATTCCGGGCACGGTGCCCAGCTGATGTCATATGTTCGGGCACGAGACCCAGTCACTTTACGGTTTTGATTTCAGGTCAGGGAACCTTAAATGGATTCCCAGGTTCATGACGGTTTATGGGAACCGGCATGAACCCTTGTTGGTTATTACGGTACATGACGGTTCATGGGAACCGGCATGAACCCTTGTTGGTTATTACGGTACATGACGGTTTATGGGAACCGGCATGAACCCTTGTTGGTTATTACGGTACATGACGGTTCATGGGAACCGGCACTTGTTGGTTATTACGGTACATGACGGTTTATGGGAACCGGCATGAACCCTTGTTGGTTATTACGGTACATGACGGTACATGACGGTTTATGGGAACCGGCATGAACCCTTGTTGGTTATTACGGTACATGACGGTTTATGGGAACCGGCATGTTACCTAGTTATGTTATTACGGTACATGACGGTTTATGGGAACTAGCATGTTACCTGATTATGGATATTATGGATCATGACGGTTCAGGGGAACCGGACATGAATGTGTATGTCATGTATATATATGTTCATCTACCTTCCTTTACTTCTATTATCTCCTCCGGGGAGGGTCGTTGGCCTGGGTGGACCCCGGAGTAGTCACGGAGCACCGACTGAGTGGAGTCACCCCCCAGTTGGGTTCCTTACTCTCAGGAAGGCTATGGTTACTATTACCTCGAGTAGGATCAGTGGTCTGCGGACATTGACCTTGACTTTGAGAAGGCTTGGATTAAGACCCGGGTAGCACGCGCGTAGCTTTGGATACCGTGACAAGATTGGTTGTGTGACTTATATGTATATATATGATATATGGTGTGCACAGGTGTGCACAGGATTTGAGCAGTGGCTCGTGTGCTTGGTTTCTTTATGGTTTGGGGCCGAGTCCCTTATGGATTTGCACCATCCGTCCGAAATCGTCCAACTAATTACTGCTTAACCTCACTAATCCGTCATTAACCACTAATCTAATCCCGATTTATGAGACAGATCGTTACAAAACCACCCTTTAGCTTTATCGACCAGAGATCCCAAGACGTGGTGTCACGCCTCACACTGGACAAAAAAAATATCCCAACTCGATAACTTTGCCCCTCTGAGTCCCGGCTCGGCATCCCGAGTTACGAATGGTGGTCGGAGGCATTATGACAGGACCCATCCCAATCCCCCCGGGATTAGTGCGGGATGACCCTGCTCCCGTCTGACACGAAGTGTCAAACAAGGGATAATTCTGACCATTGCCCTCCCGGGCTATCAGAGAACGCCAGGATCCGGAGGAGGTATGTGATATCTCGGCCTCTGCTACAGTCCACACCCGATGTCAACCTGAAGGGCAGTCAAAACATTAAAAGTTGTGAGTGGACAAAACAAAAGTTTATAAAAACATTTCCATAAAGACATTTGTACCCTTCACTAAAAAGCATGCATGCATTCAAAAACCATTTAACCAAGAAACCATATGTAGGACTAATGACAGGACCCACCCCGATTATCGCCTCGATAATCGGGAAGCATCCTGCTCCCGTCTGACAATCGAATCCAAAAGACCGGAAAACTAAATAATATTACATCACACCCATTGTCAGACCAGGGAGATTAAACAAATACATCTGACTGGACGTCAAGTCCACAGTTTCACAGAGCATAATATTACAAAACAGGTTAAAGAACAAATCCTACTCTGTGAACTAACTACTCCGCAACGGAAAACTTTATGCCTCCGCCTCTGCCTCGGCGCTTGCCCCCGCACTTGTACCACGACCTGGAGGGAATTTAAAACAACAAAGTGTGAGTGGACCGAAACATAAGTTTTACAGGAAAACAGTTTTCGAAATCGGGTTCGCCCTCCAGTTTTGTAACACGCATGCATAACCGAATATTCAAAAATCACGTATTAAACCATTGAAAACTCTTTTTCCGAAACACATGAAAAACGTTACAGAGATTCGTCATAACTCATGTAAAACAACTTAACATTACCAGAATCCAGAAACCGTCATTTTGAAACATCAATTGCACAAGTCAAGTAAAAAGTGAATCAATAATCACAATTATGCCGTTGGATCCATCCGAGTCTTTAAACTCCATATCAGGCCTTCCCGGGATATCAACGAGTCTTTAAACTCAAAACATGATCAATAGGCCTCGGGGGTATCACAATAACCGAGTCTTTAAACTCACGAGTCTTTAAACTCAATCTGGGTCTTTAAACCCAATTTCCGGGCCCGCCCCCGTCATCAATAAACCGGGTCTTTAAACCCAAAACCGGATCCAACAATCAACCAAGTCTTTAAACCCAAAACCGTTTTTTTAAACACATTAAACCAGGATTTATCATAAACCGTTTTTCCAACATCATTCCGAAATCATATCACGTCATAATAGGACTTATGTCCGAATTCACATGCAAATTTCCAGAACATGCAGTTTTCGAAATCACTTCACAATTATAATCAAAACATCATAAATCCGTAACATGCATGATCATATCCAGATACTTCATCAAAACATCATTCATGCATAAGCAAAAACTGCAACCTCGAAATGCGTGAAATACGATGAATATCTCGAAAACCGTGAAAAATACGTAAAATTGGAATATCATATCACCATCATAAAATCATATGTAAAACCATAAGATAAATAAGTAAAATAGTCATGCATGCCCAGTTAAGAAATCAAAAAGTCCACCCACGGTTTTAGGACGCGTCAATCGCGTCCCGCGCGCTCCTCCGTAGCTTCGGAAGTGTCCGGGCCTGTAAAAATGCATAAGGAGGGTTACAAACATCCCAAAATAACTCGTAGGATTTTTCCTAATTTTTCCGGATTTTTCGGCGGAATTAAACTTAGAGACTTAACCTTCCGGACTCCCGAAATTATCCCGAACGACTCCCGATCGATTCGAACTCTAAAGATAAAATGTTAATTAAACTGAAAGGATTAAATCTCATGTTGACCGTGATCGAAGTTAACTTCACACGCGCCGTCACGCGCCGCCCAAAGTGGCTGCGCGTGAAGGCCACGCGCCAAGCTACAGTATCTTCGTCCTTACCCGAATAGACTGTTAAACGGGTCTATTACCCGCGACTCAACCCGACCAGTTCAAGTTCAATTCTCAATCAATTCTTCTCGTTTTCAATCCCATTACCTTCTCTAATCCATTAATTTTAAGTCTGTACTAACGATCAATCTCGACTAACATTAAATCGACCCAACTCGAGCTCAAACAGTCGAACAAGTCGACTTCTGGAACTCACCCAAACTAACTCTATTCTCAAATTAATTTCACCAGTAGCTTAAGGGAACTCAGACGAACACAATGGTACAATCAATTTGACTCGCCGTTACCTGGAAGTCGTCGTCCTCAACACTGGTTTTCCTCTGAAACTGAGACTCAGGTTCCCGGCCAACCAGTCCTCCTCCTCCTTCGATTTTTGCACGGTTGTGCTCGTAGTGACCCCAGAAGTCTAACACGGCCCTTGGTTTCGTTCAACACGCCTCAGGAATTGAATTTGATTTTTCCCTCCAACTGGTTCTTCCCTGAACTGGAACTTGGGTTCCTGGGCAAAACGGGCTCCAATCTCCAGAACTCTAGCACCGTCGTGTTCCTGTCACTCCCAGAAGTCTCTCAATGTGTTTAGATTTGTTTCTCAACCCGTAGAAGTCGAATTCAGAGTTTTCCCCCCAAAAACCCGAAACTGTTTTCTCACCGTCTCTCTCAACCTCAGCCTTCACACTGATGCACCAAATGACCCAAATGAATCCTCTCCTCACTCTCTTACACGATTGATCGATCAATATGGCCAACAACTCGTGGGAGACCAACTGTGGTCTCTGAAAATGGGTTTCCCGCAAGCACAGACTCCCTGGCCATTTTTAATCCCAGCCGTGCTCTGAGCTCTGATCAAGCCTCCCATGCTGTGCTTCCCACTTCCTCAATTCTCTTAAACAAAGCCCAGGCATCAGTCCACTAAGCCATAAACAAATGCACGCACAAAACACCACGGCATGGCTGTGTGCTCTGTTTTTCACGGTGGTGCTACAGTAACCGCCGTGAAATGACCAAAATACCCCTCTGTGCAATAATTACCAAAATGCCCTCCAACTTTCGTGACCCGTAACTCGGTTACCCGACGTTCGTTTCACGCGTGCCGCCTGTCGTTGTACTCAGGGCGTCGAGACGAACATAACGGTCTTCGAGTCAAATGAATACCAATTGTCAAACAAAAAGTCAACTTTTTCCCTTACAACGTCCAATTTACGATAATGCCCCTGGACTTCCGCACGTCATAACTTTCACCCTGTTCGTCCGAATCGGACGTGCCACCTGTCTATGAACTCGTGACGTCCCGAACTACGTCACGGTCATCACTCAACGCCCGTTAGACCCTCCAATAAAAAAGTCAACAATTTGACCATACGAATCACAAGGGTAAAACCGTCATTTTATTCATTATTTTACAATATTACATTTCCCGAATTTCCGGGGCGTTACAACTAAGCCCAAAACCATAATCAAATCAAATATATGGGCCACTGCCCAAATCCTGTGCACACCCGTGCACACCACATATAAAAGAATCATAAAGATTCAACCATATGGGCCACTGCCCAAAACCATACGGGACTCAGCCCAAAACCATCATGAAACCACCCATACGGGCCACTGCTCAAAACCTGTGTAACCACACATCACATCCATGTATCATATATACATATAAGTCACACAACCAATCCTGTCACGGTATCCAAAGCTACGCGCGTGCTACCCGGGTCTCAATCCGAGTCTTCTCAAAGTCAAGGTCAATGTCTGCAGACCACTGATCCTACTCGAGGTATAGTAACTGTAACGCCCCGGAAATTCGAAAATGTAATATTGTAAAATAATGAATAAAATGACGTTTTTACCCTTGTGATTCGTATGGTCAAATTGTTGAATTTTTGATTGGAGGGTCGAACGGGCGTTGAGTGATGACCGTGAAGTAGTTCGGGACGTCACGAGTTCATAGACTGGTGGCACGTCCAATTCGGACCAACAGGGTGAAAGTTATGACGTTCGGAAGCTCAGGGGCATTATCGTAATTTGGGCGTCATAAGGGGAAAAAGTTGACTTTTGTTTGATATTTGGTTTTCACTTGACTCGAAGACCGTTAGGTTCGTCTCGACGCCCCGAGTACAACGACAGACGGCACGCTTGAAACGGACATCGGGTGACCGAGTTACGGGTCACGGAAGTTGGAGGGCATTTTGGTAATTATTGCACAGAGAGGCATTTTGGTCATTTCACGGCGGTTACTGTAGCACCACCGTGAAAAACAGAGCACACGACCATGCCGTGGTGTTTTGTGCGTGCAATTGTTTATGGCTTAGTGGACTGGTGAGTGGGTTTTGTTTATGTGAATTGAGGCAGTGGGAGGCACACATGGACGACCGATCAGAGCTCAGTGCACGGGAGAGTTTAGAAAATGGCCGTGGTCTCTGTGCGTGCGGGAAACCATTTTCAGAGACCACAGTTGGTCTCCCACGAGTTGTTGGCCACATTGATCGATCAACCGTGTAAGAGAGTGAGGAGAGGTTTCGTTTGGGTCATTTGGTGCATTAGTGTGAAGGCTGAGGTTGAGAGAAACCGTGAGAAAACATTTTCGGGTTCTTGGGGGGAAAACTCAGAATTCGATTTCTACGGGTTGAGAGACAAATCTAAACACAGGGGGAGTTTTCTGGGAGTGACAGAATCACGACCGTGCAAGAATTGAAGAGTTTGGAGCACGGATTGCCTAAGAACCCGAGTTCCAGTTCAGGGATGAACTAGTTGGAGGGAAAAATCAAATTTAATTCCTGAAGCTTGTTGAACGGAACCAAGGGCCGTGTTAGACTTCTGGGGTCATTACGAGCACAACGGTGCAAAAATCGAAGGAGGAGGAGGACTGGTTGGCCGTGAACCTGAGTTTCAGTTTCAGAGGAAATCCAGTGTTGAGGACGACGACTTCCAGGTAACGGCGAGTTCAATTGATTGTTCCACTGTGTTCGTCTAGGTCCTAGCATACTCCCTGTGAGGTTAATTGGAGAATGGAACCGTGTAGGGTGAGTTCCAAACGTCGACTAGTCCGACTGTTCGAGTCTGGGTTGGATCGATTTAGTGTTAGTCGAGGTTAATCGTTAATGCAGACCTAAAATTAATGGATTAGAGAAGATAATAGGATTGAAAACGGGAGGAATTGATTGAGAATTGAGGGTTAACGGATCGGGCTGAACCGCGGGTATCAGACCCGTTTATCAGTCTATTCGGGTGAGGAAGAAGGTACTGTAGCTTGGCGCGTGGCCTTCACGCGCATCCACTTTGGGCGGCGCGTGACGGCGCGTGTGATGTCATCTCCGATCACGGTCAACATGGAATTTGTTCCTTTCAGTCTAATTAACATTTTACCTTTAGGATTCGAGTCGTTCGGGAGTCGTCCGGGATAATTTCGGGAGTTCGGAAGTTTAGGTCCTTAAGGTTTATTTCGTCGAAAAATCCGGAAAATTAGGGAAAAATCATACGAGCTATTTGAGGATGTTTGTAACCCTTCTTGTACGTTTTTACAGGCCCGGACATTTCCGAAGCTACTGAGGAGTGCACGGGGCGCGATTGACGCGTCCTAAAACCGTGAGTGGACTTTTTGATTTCTAAACCGGGCATGCATGACTATTTTACTTATTTATCTTATGGTTTACATATGATTTTATGATGGTGATATGATATTTCGGTTTTATGTGTTTTCACGTTTTTTGAGACATTCATCATATTTCACGCATTTCGAGGTTACGGTTTTCGCTTATGCATGAATGATATTTTGATGAAGTATCTGGATATGATTATGCACGTTACGGATTTATGATGTCTTGATTATAATTGTGAAGTGATTTCGGAAATTGCATGTTTTGGAATTTGCATGTGAATTCGGACATAAGTCCTATTATGACGAGATATGATTTCGGAATGATGTTGGAAAACGGTTTATGATGAATCCTGGTTTATTGTGTTTAAAAACGGTTTCGGGTTTAAAGACCCGGTTGATTGTTGGATCTGGTTTTGGGTTTAAAGACCCGGTTTATTGATGATGGGGGCGGGCCCGAAAATTGGGTTTAAAGGCCCGAATTGAGTTTAAAGACTCGTGAGTTTAAAGACTCGGTTATTGTGATACCCCCGAGGCCTATTGATCATGTTTTGAGTTTAAAAACTCGTGGATATCCCGGGAAGGCCTGATATTGAGTTTAAAAACTCGGATGGATCCAACGGTTTAATTGCGAATATTGATTCACTTTTACTTGGTTTGCGTAAATGATGTTGCAAATGACAAATTCTGGGTTTTGGTAATATTATATTGTTTTACGCGAGTTGTGATGGTTTTCCTGTAACGTTTTACATGTGTTTCGGAAAAAGAGTTTTTCAAAGGTTTAATACGCGATTTTTTTTGAATATTTGGTTATGCATGCATATTGTAAAACTGGAGGGCGAACCCCGATTTCCTTAAACTGTTTTCTGTAAACCTTTGTTTCGGTCCACTCACACTTTGTTGTTTTAACTACCCTCCAGGTCGTGGTACAAGTTCGGGGGCTAGCGCCGAGGCAGAGGCAGAGGCAGAGGCATAAAGTTTTCCGTTGCGGAGTAGTTAGTTCACAGAGTAGGATTTGTTCTTTAACCTGTTTTGTAATATTGTGCTCTGTGAAACTGTGGACTTGACGTCCGGTCGGATGTATTCGTTTAATCTCCCTCGTCTGACAATGGGTGTGATGTAATATTATTTGGTTTTCCGGTCTTTTGGATTCGATTGTCAAATGGGAGCAGGATGCTTCCCGATTATCGAGGCGATAATCGGGGTGGGTCATGTCAGTAACCATAGCCTTCCTGAGAGTAAGAAACCAAACTGGGGGGTGAATCCACTCAGTCGGTGCTCCGTGACTACTCCGGGGTCCACCCAGGCCAACTACCCTCCCCGGAGGAGATAATAGAAGTAAAGGAAGGTATATGAACATATATATACATACACAAATATCCATGTCTGGTTCCCCTGAACCGTCATGATCCATAATATCCATTCCATTCATATATATATATATAGACCATATCCTCCATGTCCGGTTCCCATAAACCGTCATGTACCATAATAACATAACCAGGGTTCATGCCGGTTCCCATAAACCGTCATGTACCATAATAACATAACTAGGGTTCATGTCGGTCCCCATAATCCGTCATGAACCACAATACCATAACAAGGGTTCATGTCGGTTCCCATAAACCGTCATGAACCTGGAAATCCATTTAAGGTTCCCTGACCTGAAATCAAAACCGTAAAGTAACTTGGGTCTCGTGCCCGAACATAGGACATCAGCTGGGCCCCGTGCTCGATATCTGAGGTCATATGCCCGAGACAAAACCAAATGGGTCTCATACCCGAGTTTATCCTTTTGAAATCCAAATCTAATTCATGAAAGCCAATAAAGAAATACAGACCCATATAAGCACCGTATACGGCCGAAACCTTGAAATACGTGCTTGTATGGCATCATCAAACATGTAATAAAACATATAATAAACATTTATGCATGCACCAATTTAGAAAACCAAGGTCCACTTACAGACCGTCCGAGCTGTCGCCTCGATTTGCGTGGCATAGGCTCTCCCGAGCCAATCGCTATCACCAGGACTCCCAAACCTGTCCAAATTGTAATAGAGGATTACTAACTACTTAATTAACCTCCTACCAAAGCCCCGTAATTTTTCCGAACTTTTAACTATTTTTAAACCGATCCTAAACCTTCGGACAACCTGAAACCTATCGAAACGATATCCGATTGACGCGAAACCAGTCCTAAAATGTTCGTTACATCGAATAGATGATTTCGTATGTTGAACACTTCCCAAAATTATGTCCCACGCGCCCTCAAACGCCCCTAGAAGGGACGATGCACTGTTCATCTTCTCCAGCTGTCAAACCGGCCGGTTCACTGGTTGGCCGGTCTAGTTGGACCGGCGTGACTGGTTCACGGCTCCTCCCTTCTCATTTTAGTTCGATTTCAAGCCAATTCAATCCTATAATTCATATTTCTTCATTCCCTATCATTTCCAATCATCAAAACAACCTAAAAACACCTAAATTCCATGGTTTGATTTTGAACCAAACGGTTAAAAGTTTCCAAAACTCCCCCATGGCTTCACAGCCGTCCAAAACCTACCAAAACCATCACTATACACCCTAAGAAACCTATTTAGTTCAACCCAATCATCCAAATCGACCCATAACGTCAAAAACATAATTTTGGATCCAAAAATCAAAACTGAGCCATACCTCGGGTTCGGTTCTCCGCCATGCACGGTGGCTCCCTCCTGGCCGGCCACCATTATCCTCAGTCCTTCTCTCACTCTCCTGGTTCCTCAGATGTCCAGGGGTGCAGGTTTGGGTTGGATGGGTTTGGGTTGCACAGAGAATGAGATCGGGTTTGTGTTTGAAAATGGAATGGACGATGCATGTATCAATTTGGGTGGCCTGTGGATGGGTGACAAGTTTCACTCATCCATTGGGTCTCCATAAAATATCTGGGCCCCACTAAATTCCAAAATGCAACCGTTTCGTAATTCGTGCAATAGTGCACTTGAACTTCCGTGAACCGTAACTTCGCCGTCGAATGCCCGAATTCGACGTGCTGCCTGTCTATGGATTCGTATCATTCCGATCTATGTAATAGTCCTCGGCCCTCGGCCATCGGACATCCCGGTCAAAAATTTAACTATTTGCCTCCTTTTAACCAAAATTACCAAAATGCCCCTAAACTTCCGAACGTCATAACTTCCTCCTCGAACGTTGGAATTGAATGTACCACCTGTCTATGAACTCGTGACGTCCTAAACTACGTCACGGTCATCGGTCAAAGTCCATTTGACCGCCCGAATAAAAAGTCAACGTTTTGCCCACGCATAGGGGCAAAACGGTCATTTCACATCGTTCGTCCGATTTCGCCAAACTAATCACCGATTAACCTTACTAATCGTGATTAGTCACTAATCTAATCTAGGAATTTGGGACGGGTCGTTACACATTACATGGCTTGGTCAATTATAGTTGCATCAAACTTTCCGGAATTATTTCTAGTTCCATGAGCCTCCCTCAAGTTATTCTCACCGCCGCTTCTTTCTGATAAACACCTTTGGTATCGTATTGTCCAGGTGAGTCTGACTCCCGAGTGAAAACTTAATTAACACTATCTTCGTTCAGTTATCTTCTTTGATCCAAATAATTTCAACCCATTACGTTCTTTTTTATGCACATTAAAATGTCTGATTGTATAATACTAAAATTCCCCATTAACATGCACCCGCCAAGGGGCTACATATCAAACTCATAGAACTATAGGCTTTTAGGAGAAAAAACCCAATTGATGAAAAAATAAAACAAAAACACAAACTAAATAAATAAAGCTACCCAAATCTGCTGGTGAAATCCAAACCCGACTACATCACAACCCTCGTGATAACAGCGTCACCAAGTCCACAATGATCTGGTGCCACTATCATCATCCAGAAAAAGAGAAGCACAATCACAATTCATCATACTTGGTGAAGAGGCATGGACGGATGGAAGCCTTGGGCTGGAAGGGTTGTAGCCCTTCCCACCCAAGGTTTGCCCTTTTAAAATTTTGAGTTTAATCTAGTTCAATTTAATTAGTCTAGTCTAATTTAATTAGTATAACTAACCTAATTTAATAGTCCATTATACTTTAGATTTTAAAAAGCAATAAAAGAAAGATACTCATTAGCTATTTTAAATCCAAATATTCAGATCAACCTTTTTTTTTTCCTTCAGGATGTTTTGCTCTTGAATATTGCGATGCAGTTTAGGGTTGTTCAAACCTCAAAGTCTCTTTTAAAGCATATTCAGATCAGTTTTTGTTTAGCGTACAAAGTGTTGGTTTTCTTGTTTTGAATGAGGGTATCAATTGCCTATAGGATATGAGCCGTACAATAGCAGCGGTGAGTTTAGTTTTAAGGAATTTTTTTTCTTTCAGTAATTAGGGCTTTTGAAGTGCTTTATTCGTTGAATTAGGGATAAATCTGCATTTTTCTATTTATTTGGAATAAGAATCTGCGTATTCCATAATCTATGAAGTACTTCTTTTTCGTTAACAAAAAACTCCTTCAAGTTTAAAACAATTAATTAATTTCATATTATTATAGATTCACTATTTATTTTAGCTAGCTTAATATTTTTCATTGTGTTATATTAATTTAGTATTTGATAGAGAGCTAGGGTTTAGGAATTGGTGGTCTCTTGCGATCAAGCAATCTAGCACCAGTCTCGTTTGATTGTTTGAATTTTCATAATATTTTATTTTCAGTTAAGTTACTTGATAGTAGCGTTATGGTTGTTTTAGACATTTTGAGTTTGAACACTTTCTTGATTTTCAATAGAAATTGAATATGGAGTTTTGATTTTGGAAATTTGAGGATTATATATATTTTTTGAGTTTTGAAGACTTCAACTTTTGAATGTTGAAATTAGGATTTTTATAGGAATAATTGAATCAAGATTATGATTATGATGATTGCATTTATGTACTGTTGCTATTGTGGGAAGCGAAGTTAGTCTGTCTCCCCAGATTAGGTATATCTTTTATATTTATTAATAATATTCACTTGTATTGTCAAAAAAATTTTACTTTTTATTTTTATAAGACCGATAAATTTAGTCTATCTTAAAATTAAATTGAGGAGCCGTGACTCTAAGGAGAGCACCACAACCGGTGAAGAGAAATGAATGGAACAAGGAATCTGAAGGAAAAAGGAACGGGAGAGAAAGAGCTTGGGAAACGCGAGGAAGCAAACATCTTGGAGGCAAGGAATCAACTCTGATCTACCATCAAGAGGCGGATATCTAAACCACCCCTCCCCCAACCCCCAAAAGGCTAGAACTTTTTTTTTTGGTTTTTCGTGGACACTTGGAAGACAATAAACGTAATAAAAACTCCTAATAAGTTTCATAATTTCTATTTCCTTTTTAAGTGGTAACTTCCTACTTAATTTCTCTATAGTGTACATGCACTAATAATTTCTTTCTTAAATGGGTGCATAAATATCGATCTGCAAAAAAAAAAAGATCTGCGTAAAAGATTGATCCATTTTATTTTTTCGCTTATATTTTAATTTGAATATGGGATAAATCAAGAGAACGATCTGCGTAAAAGCAACAATTATTTTTCTACGTTCTCAATGATTATGTTTTGAGGACAAAACTGATAACAAGTTTATTTACCCAAGAAATTAAAAAAAGAAAATCCAAGTATTTTTATAAGGACATAATTTTTCTAACACAAAACATTTTTAGTAAAAGAAGAGTAATTAAAGTTTTAATTAAATTTCAGCAAAACAACAAAGTTTTAATCGTACGCTGACCACAAAACTACAATAAGTTCAGTCGTCAGTGCCATCGAGAGACCTATAAACTCACTCAAATCGCACTCTCATTTTCTCTGCTTTCGTTTCTACATCTAACAACCAATCCACACACAATGAGCCTCCAACCTGTCACTCCTCCTCCCACCGCCCTTATTTTCATCTTCTCCTCCGCCCTCCTCCTCCTCCTTCTTGGCCCCGCCGAGTCAGCTTCGTCTCCATACGCCTGCGACTCGACCAAAGCATCAACCACCTCCTACCCTTTTTGCCAAACCAACCTCCCCATCGTCGAGAGAGCCCGGGACGTAGTCTCGCGCCTCACATTGGACGAAAAAATCTCCCAACTCGTTAACTCGGCCCCTCCGATTCCCCGACTCGGCATCCCGAGTTACGAGTGGTGGTCCGAGGCATTACATGGCGTAGCCGACGTGGGGAAAGGCGTCAACCTTCACGGCGCCATTTCTCACGCCACCAGCTTCCCTCAAGTCATCCTCACTGCCGCTTCTTTCAATGAACGCCTCTGGTACCGCATTGGCCAGGTGACTCCGAGTCACCGAGTCAAATGACCTAATTCGGTCTTCATTTAATTTGTTTGGTCCTTATCATTACAGTCTACAGCCCATTACGTTTTTTTGTTTTGGTTCCACCTCAGAACCCATGTCGTTGCTTTCGTGTGAAAATAGTAAGACAATTAATCACAGTGAAGTTACTGTCTGCTCATGATTTTACTTTACTTAATTATTTAGTTCAACCTTCAAATAATTACAACCCACTACGTTTTTTAAAACCCATGTCGTAGTTTTGTGCTTTTATTGGAAAAATTAAAAGAAATGCTGATCCAACATATGAAGTTTCTGCCTTTTACCTTAATTACGTTTATTTTGTTTTAGTTTTTTTTTTTAAAAAAAGGAGAATTGATAGCGAAACTTGTGAAATTCATGTCGGCTCGTTATTCTTCTCTTGATCTCAAATTTAACTCACTTTACACGAAAAACTTACGGGGCACTATTATTTTTGTTAGGCGATTGGGAAAGAAGCCAGGGCCTTGTACAATGCCGGACAAGCAACGGGGATGACATTTTGGGCACCAAACATAAACATATTCAGGGACCCACGATGGGGGAGAGGGCAAGAGACGCCGGGGGAGGATCCGATGGTGGCGGGGAAATACGCCGTGTCGTTTGTGAGAGGGGTTCAAGGTGACTCATTCGAAGGAGGCCAGCTCAAGGTCGGTGGTCGTCTTCAAGCTTCAGCTTGCTGCAAACATTTCACAGCTTATGATCTGGACAGCTGGAAAGGCGTCGATCGTTTCGGCTTCAATGCGATTGTAAGACTTTGTTTTTATTGTGCTTTTTATCAAATTCCTCCATTAATTATTTATTATGTTCTTAATTTGTTATTGGCATCTGGAACAGCATGAGAATTCCCGAAGAATTCCACAAAAATCTTTGCTTGGATCAAGAATGTCCTTTTCTTATCTTGGCTTTTTCAGTTTGGTTTCAGTCACTTTGTGAGATGTGGACTTTATTGGACCAATTCAAGATTCGTCGCCATAAATAGATTTTCTGAAAATCTCAGCCACTTTATTGGGCTTTTAATTTGCCAGTTGAATTCATTTTCAATGGCCAACCAGCGTAAAAGATAAATTCTTTTACTTCCCATTAATTTTTTTAAAATTTAAAAATAAATTATACTTTATTATTATGTCATTTATACTTTATATCAAATTTATATTTAAATTTTTAAATATTATAATTCTCTTTCAAATTATTACATTTTGACTCATCTGTTAAAATGTGAAATCTGAAATGAGATTTATAATTTTAAATAATAAATATTAATTTAAATTTTAAAAAATAATTTATTTTAAAAAAATTACTTTCAAATAATAAAAATTAAAAAAAAAATTACAAATAGACAAAAATTAAAAATTTTAAAAAGTTCTAAAAATATTATTTATGTACAATAATAATTTATTTCACTCTTTCATCTTCATTTTGTTTTACGAAGACTTTATTTCACAAAAATAAAATTAAAAAAATTAAGAAGTTTATTTATTGTGAGAGAAATTACTTTCGTACATAAATAATTTTGTAAATTTTCGTAATTGTTTTTAATTTTTTATTATCTTAAAGTAAATTTTTGGGATTTTTTTCAAAATTTTTAACAAGGTGGTCAACTCAAAGAGTAATAGTTTGAAGAATTTAGGATAAAAATTTTAATATTTAAAAATTTAGATATGAATTTGTTATAAGATATAAATTATAAAATAATAAAGTGTAATTTTTCTTAAATTTAATCCAACAATATTTAATATCCGAATCTTTTTAATTGCAATTTGAAGAGAAATATTCCAAGTGATATACATTTGTGTTTGTTGCATGTGATGTGCAGGTGAGTCAGCAGGACCTTGCAGACTCATACCAGCCTCCATTCCAGAGCTGAGTCCAGAAAGCTCAGGCGAGTGGCATTATGTGTGCTTATAACCAGGTCAATGGAGTCCCCAGCTGTGCAGATTTCAATCTCCTAACCAATGTTGCTAGACGCCAGTGGGATTTTCACGGGTAATTATTGGCTGTATTGAAGATGACTATGACTATATAAAACTTTTCAACAATTTTGATCCGACTTTTGAAATTTTTGGAATAGATTAGAGATATGTGTTAATTCTGGTTTTAGTAAAAGAACGTCTTTTGACCTAGTTTTGGGGAATAATCAGGTACATCACGTCGGACTGTGACGCCGTCGCCATCATCCACGATGTACAGAAATACGCTAAAACGCCCGAAGACGCCGTCGTTGATGTACTTAAAGCGGGTATGGGTAGGACTCACCTTTTGTCTTTTTTTATTTTAGACTTATTTATACAACTTCCTCTCTGATTTTTTATGTTTGAATATTGAAATGCGGTTATAATTGTTTAAATATATTTTTATTATAATTCTATAAATATTATTTTTGAGAGTTAATTTTGTCATTTTTTAATTAACAATTAACAATCACTTAATAAGTGAGTTTATGTATAATATTTTTAAAATCATTTAAGAGGTTATTTATAAAAAGTAAAAACACAAAAAACTACCGTGGATATTTGTGTTAATACGACATATGACGTGTGTGTACAACTGTTGTTGTCTTTGAGGTCGGGGCCCATTCTGGAATTCATTTGGGTCCCTCATCTAGATTGGAGCTTTGCTTAAAAGTCAAATTAGGAAGTAACTGGTCCTTTAACCTAGCTACTAAATGGGCCTGAAATGGACCTTCTTGTTCTGTTTTTGGATACGTCAGCCTAATGAATTCCCTTCACACACAAATTACAAAGACTATATTATAGTGCAAAGGACGTGGAAGTCCAGATCCAAAAAGGGAAAAATGAACCTCAGATTATGGTGTCTGACTTGTCCATATGCGCCTAGGGGAATAATATAGAAATCCAAGTCATTCAATACTTTATCCCCTATTTTGGTGCATACTTCACCCCTTATTCACCCTTCAATCTCCGTAGCATTCAATGCTCATTGGCATTGAAGGCTTGCACCCAGATTTGTTTAAGAAATGGACTTCGAGTCTCAAGTTCTATCGGTATCAAGTGAAATTGATACCTATTGTATGTATAATTTATTCACTTAATATCGATGTATTAAAAAAAAGAATTAAACATGTACAATTACAAATTGTAAATTTGCTAAAGTCAAAATGTAACAAAATACTTCTAAATGTAAAGCGTTCGATCCAAAATGAAAATCGGGCTATATTACTTGGCCCCTCTATTTTAGGTCTCCCGAGTTTGATTCACACACATAACACTCTTCTTACACTAGTGGTGTAATTGTAATAGACGTGAGTTTCTTGTATTAAGACATACAAAAGAGTCTTCAATGAAATTATACTAGTCCAACTTCGATAAAGAAATGCGAAAAGTGAGGTCTAATTACCATGGTTTTTCTATTTTTGACTCAATGTTGCTGCAGGCATGGATGTGAACTGTGGATCCTACTTGCAGAATTACACAAAATCAGCAGTTGATAAGAAAAAGCTGGATGTGTCTCAAATAGACAGAGCCCTCCACAATCTCTTCTCTTTGAGGATCAGATTAGGACTTTTTGATGGCAACCCAGCTCAGCAACCCTATGGAGAGATTGGTCCAGACCAAGTATGCACAAAAGAGCACCAAGTCATAGCCCTACAAGCGGCTCTAGATGGCATTGTCCTTTTGAAAAATTCTGAAAACTTCTCCCTTTGCCAAAATCAAACTCAATTTCACTGGCTGTCATCGGCCCCAATGCCAATGCCTCAGAAACCCTACTAGGAAACTATCATGGCCGTCCATGTAAAGTCATCACCCCGTTACAAGCATTGCGGTTGATTCCTAAGTACACAAATTACCAACCAGGTTGTGACACAGTTAAGTGTCCCCAAGCTGCCATTGACAAAGCTGTGGAAGCTGCAAAAGTGGCTGATTATGTGGTTTTGGTTGTGGGATTGGATCAGAGTCAAGAGAGGGAGTCTCATGACAGAAGGCACTTGGGTCTCCCTGGGAAGCAGCAGGAGCTCATTTCCAGTGTGGCTAAAGTTGCTAAGAAGCCAGTGATTCTTGTGATTCTTAGTGGAGGCCCCGTTGACATTTCTTCGGCTAAGTATGACAAAAAGATCGGAAGCATCTTGTGGGCTGGATATCCGGGTCAATCTGGTGGACTTGCAATTGCCCAAGTCATCTTTGGTGATCATAATCCAGGTACCTGAATTCAATGACACAATATGTTGCCATACTGTTGAAATTTTAGATTCACAATATATAACGCAACATTGGTATTCAGGTGGTAGATTACCAATGGCTTGGTACGAAGAAGATTATATGAAAGTGCCAATGACAGACATGAGGATGAGGCCTGACGCGAAAACAGGCTATCCCGGGCGAACATACAGATTCTTCAATGGGAAAAAGGTTTATGAGTTTGGTTATGGCCTCAGCTACTCCAACTATGCTTATGAGCTTGTGTCTTCTGTGTCCCAAAACAGTCTCTACTTACATGAAGCGTCGGTGAATCCAACGGTCAAGGACTCCGGCTCCGGGAGGCATCTGTTAGTCTCGGATTTAGGCGAAGAGTTGTGCGAGAAAAAGAAGTTCCCAGTGAGAGTTGGGGTTAAAAATGATGGGGAGATGGCTGGTAAGCATCCTGTGCTGCTTTTTGTGGGTCAGAAAAGTCCCAAAAATGGAACTCCATTGAAACAGTTGGTTGGATTTCAGAGTGTGATATTAAGTGGTGGTGAAAGAGCTGAACTTGAGTTCATTTTGAGCCCTTGTGAGCATCTCACACATGCAAATGAGGAAGGTTTGATGGTGGTGGAACAAGGTTCTTATTTCTTGCAAGTAGGAGATGTTGAGCACCCTCTTGATATCATAGTTTGATACGTAAAAAGAGTTGCTTCCTGCCACAACAATTTACAGTGGAGTGTGATTCAAGTGATTAACTTCATTTTTGGTGCCACCATCTCACCTAAGGAAAGTTGCTTTTACCATGTATTGTTTGGTGTCAATAAGTGGTAAAGTGAACAGTCGGCACCACTGTATATGTGAATGTCAGTCGTTAATGCCATTGGGTTACTTACATATTGATGTATGTGAGTTTCACTATGACTATATTGAGGTACATGAGCCCAATGACCGTCCTTTGGTAACGAACATAACAAGCGAAAGGAATTAATCTGGAAACTCTGAGAAAATCAAACCTAGATTTCATGAAATCTGGAGCCCACCAGAAAAATATGAGTTAAACTCTCAAACTTTATTGGTAAAAAAATTAGGGTTAACTCTACTTAAGGAATCCTTGAAACACCAGGAACCTACTTGGAAACAAGTTACCAAAATTAACAAAATTTCAGAAAAATCTGAAAATCTTCAAAACGTGATGTACTGGGGCTGATTTCAAATTTGGAGCTCAAATCTGCACTTACTAAATTTTGCTGTTTCGTCGACGTTTCTGTTCGTCAAACTGCCCTTCAATTATCTCAGCCATCTATTCTAAGTCATTAAGCGTGTCCAAACTCCAAAGTGAAGCTCAAGTAGGTACTAAAAGGCAAAAAAGGTACCAAAACCTTCATATTGTCCAAAAACACAACATGAAAGCTTTAACCTTGGTAAGACTTTTGCTTTACCAAATACAACAGAATATGGTACATACAAAATTCTACGAAGAATAATGCACAAAACAAATCAAATTACAAGTATAATAGGGTCATCTTAGTATTAAACAGCTTAAATTTAAAGTAGGTGTGCAGTGTGCTCGAGAAAACCATCACTGAGACTAAGAATGAGAAGAGATGATATATAGGCAATTAGAATGAGAGATTCCCTAGCAAGGGAGCAATAGCTTACGCTTATACCTCTTTTGTTCCTTCGGAAATTGGCAATGACAAATCCAGGATCATCCTTTGCATTCCATGCCATGGCCGGAACAGTCACCTCACGAGTCCCATCTGGATGGAAGTGATCGTCGAAATCCTGGGTGTGAGCGTTGAAAACAATCCTGCAAACAAAGAAGCAACGAAACTGATATGCTTACAGGTGAAGATGTGAGTTTTTTATTCAGGTTCACTGTGACCTTGATTAATATCTGACAAGTGAAGTGTTGGCAAGTGTCGTGGACCTAGGCAACCCTAATTAACATTTTAGATACGAGAACCGCCCATTTCACTTGGACAGTACTTAATGCACCATCAGATACTATAACATCAAAGTTGCGTGACCCGCCAGTTTGACTATATAGGGTTTATGTTAGATTGAGGAATATTAAGGAGTCATTTTAAATGCAAGTGGATCATGAAGCAGCATCTAATCGACACATCAATAAGAATATTGTGGGAAAATTCTGGTAAAGGAAAAGAAAAGAAAACTCTACAGTCATAATAAGTAAAGGAACATAGTATTAGGACTTGGTAACAAAAAATCAATGGAAATCTAGGAAAACATCACTAGTCATGGATGCATCAAAGAAAATGATATAGCAGGCATGTTTCAGCAAAGAGAAAGTCAAGCGTATAACTCCACTCGCCAAAGTAAAAACAAAAGGAAAAGTCTATTCCTGGAATATTGAAATTTATCTTGTCAACTTCAGAGCATAATATAGTACCGTACCCCACCATAATAGAAACAACTTTCCAACAAGGAACCTGCATAGAAATTTCTCTTCTAACATCAAAACCTACATATTTTGCAATAATAGACGCTTTTCAAGTTGGTATGTAAATCGACCCCTAATGAAGGGAAATGAGAAGCAAAGTTGTAAATAATAATGGATCTTGAAGTAAGTTTTGGTTTTTAAAAAAAAAACTAGTTTCTAAAAACCCAAAGACTACTCAGCAATCACTAAGTTTTGTTCACGGTGCTCCCACTTGCAGCCATTCCCCCGACAGGGGTAACTGCAGCATATTGGCTTCTATAGCAGACTTAGTCGTAGTGTTACAAGGTCGGTTAGCTTCTTTTTTCTCACTTACGAAATTATTAAACTCTCTAATGTTTATAAATCAAAAGTTAAGTTTTTTCCCTTTTCTCTTATACCAACTGAAGATAAGAATTATCCATAAACAATATCAGAGTTAAGTTTATTCGCTTTCTCTTGTTAAATTAACTCCTGTTGAAAGCATCACTATACTCTTTTCCTCTTTGCATATGGACCACAAACATAAATAAGTAGGTGAAGAGAAGATCAAGGAATTGTCAAAAGAATACAGGGCATAGTCACAAAAATGCAGGGATAATCACAAATATGCAAAAATGAAGAGAATATAATCACCTTGGTTTGAGAGCTTGAAAGATATACTCAGTAGCATTTGGTGGTAGCTTGTGCAACAAATTGTACGGCCCTGTACGAACGGCCAGTCTACAGTGAAAATTTAATCATAACGCATGAAGTAAAACCTCTAGCTATTGCACAAACTAAGAGCAACGCAATAAAATGCACGGAAAAATGCATGCCCTAACAACATTTCTTACACCAAGATGACCAGCAACGATGAATTAGCACAGAAAGAGGATTTAGGATTCAAGACCATAGCTGCTACACAGTGTGTTCAACTTAATACCAGATTCTATGGTTGACAACAAACCGATAACCTTAGATCACCCAATCTGGGTCTAATGTCATCAATATTTTTAATTATAAGACATTTCTTATCCCGAGATGATCATTATCAACAGAGTAGTACAGAAGTGGGATTTAAGGGTTAAGTCCATAGCTGTTACACACAACATATGCAACACAATACCAGACTCTGCTTAACAAACTGATAGACATCTACTTCCATAGCTCTACTTTTATGAGATCAATTGTGCAAAGAACAAAAAACTGAATTGAATTACGGGAACTAATGAAGCAAAGACAATTGGTTGCACCAACCTGCCATCAAATATGTCCGAACTATGACCACCATTAGCAGCAGTCACAGTCTGGTTTAGTGGGAAATGTAGCAAAAGCACTGGACCCGACCCAGATGACATAGCATTTTCTCTCCACCCAAATTCATAAACCCTTTTCCTGAACAAGCCATTTGCATCCACAACTTCATTTGCGCTTCTCTATCCATCTGAAAATCCAAGCTTTCACTCTCCACCACCTTCTCCACACTGAACCTCAGCTCATTGTTGCCACAAAGCAAAGCCACGGCATTGAGCGACCCGAAGCTGACATTACCAATTTCAAAACCTCCACAACCGGCCGAGTCCAGACCGGGCAATTTACGCGAAATCCAGCTCACAGAGTCGAAGCTTAGTTTATCGTACTCACCGATATCTCGGTCGCCGAGAACGACGTGGAGTGGGAGGCCGAGAAATGGACCCAATACACGATGAAACTGGTGAATAACTGAAATGTACTCGGTTTTCGGCAATTTGTAACCTTGGGCCGAGATATCGCCCAGCACTAATAGCATATCGGGCTTCAGAGTTTGGAAAGATTTCTGCTTGATGAAAATTCAGGCAATTCAGATGTAAATAAACGGGGAAGGTGAGGGCAAAACGGGGTATTGGGTTTTTTGGTATTACCGTGAAGAACTTGGACAAGTAGTAATCTCTGAAGAGGATGCTGAAGTAGCCGGCGTCGGTGCCCAATAGCAGAAGATTGGCAACCGTCATGACCTTGAGGTCGTCGGGGTGTTATTAAAGTTTTTGAAAAATGCATAGAAAATAACAATCTGCGAGATAAATATTATTACTTGAATAATTCCCAGGTTCTAACCGTTTTATGCATAGAAAATTTATCCTATTATTCAACTTATGCTCACAATTACATTGAACTAAATTATAACTACATTAAATTATAAAGAACATGCCTCCGAGGGCCAACAAAATGTTAAAATAATCTTATTTTCATATAAAAAAAATTTAAAAAATTAAACTTTTTGAAAAAATATTTAAATTGGATTAAAAAACTTTAAATTTAATATTTTATTAATAAATTGGCACATACTCTTAAAAATTATTGGTAAGGATTATCCTTGTTGATGATCGTTTGCTTGTATTGAGTATTATTTAAATATGTCTTGTAAAATAACTAGGACTAACTTATATAGAACCAAGTTGTATAATATATATACTTTGAGTTACTCCATAATTCATAGAAACAATTATTGAAATTGTAGTAGAATATTTTCGATTTAACTATATATATATATGGTCGATAAAATTATACTATTTTCTTTATAAAAATATTACAATTCGACTATATTTTCTAAGTTGGTATGACCAATGTTTTCCAATTCTTGTGATTTTTTTTTTTGGATTTATTGGAAATATGGAAACCAAATTATAAAGTACAATATATATAAAATTTTTATATGTAAATGTAGATTAATTGGCACTTGTAAAATTTTCACCGTAGGCCTTAATATCCTGGACCCCCTTGGAGACTAGTACTTTATAAAATTGGGTATAACAGGCTAATTTTAATTACGAGTGCTCTTAAAAAACCAAAAAAGGAAAGAAAAAAATCAGTTATGCTGTATGATATTATGCAACTTATGGTATAATGCTGTTATTTTCCAGTAGTTAGAGGTGCTGAGTTGAACTCTAAGGGTTCTACAAAATTAAATAATTACAGAGTTCTTTAAATTAGTTTCAAATGATTAATCTAGTGAAATTCCATCAATTATATAGTATGAATTGCACCTACAAAAATCCTAGATTTAATTTTGGGAGAAAGGAAATCACGCACCAACCAACTAAATTGAACCAATTTTTTCTTTATTCATCCAACAATAAACCATATAAATGTTTGCGATGCAAAGTCACCGTTTGATGAATCATATTAGATTTGATTAATAACTTACTAAATTTGATCTGTTTTGAAGATAGATGAAGAATAAAATATATTTATTGTAATTTTACAATTTTTAGGAGATATTATTAGATAATTTTCTTCTTATGTGTCAATCATTTTTTTAAAAAAAGAAATATATGATAATTCATTGAAAATTATACGTGAATTGTACAAAATTGGGGTACTTTGATGTGACCTTATTAAAACTTTGTCGGAGATTTTCAATTTGAATCAAGAAAAAAGAGTACCATGCACGTACGATTTAAGAGTGAGATGTCTCATTAGAAATTAAATCAACTAATACATCGGGAGGTTCTTCAAACCACAATCGGTGATGGGTTGAGAGCAGCCCCACACGAGCTAGTTAATCAGCAGCACCATTTGCTTTGTGTCTGATAAACTGGAATTTGGTGCGGGCGATGTCCCTCGCTGCTTAGGGAAAATCATTCAGCACAAGACCCACCTCAGAGTAATCTCACGGTCAAGAAAGGGGGTTGTGATAACAACTAGATTATCGCCTTCCACAACAACATAGTTAAGGCCCACAAAATAAATAACTTTTTTTGATACAAAATAAATAATTTTTGTTCATACAATAATATTGGGGGATAATAATGAAAATTACAATATAAACATTGAGTATTAACATTGTCATTTAAGGGAATCGAACATGAGGTATCCCATATAAGGTGTGAAGAGAAATATTACTAGATTATAGCACTAAGTGACAAAAAAAATTATTTCTATCTTTCGAAGACATTAAATTTGGGGACTAATAAGTTATCCAAATTTCCAAATTTAATACAATTTCACAAAATATAACATACATATATTAATCAAGTTATATAATTATCAATATATAAAAATTCAAAATATAAAAAATTGATCACAACAAAAGCAAGTTTAGTGCACAGTCACATGTCATGAAAAATCCCAACTTGTCTAAACCTCTTTCAGATTCCATGATATAAACATTGGAGTTTTGGTCACCACCAATATAAGTTATGTGTTGTCACAAATGAATGAATATCTAACAACCCCCAAACAATGTCATCATTGTACGGAAGGGTATAAATAAAAAATGTAAAAACCGTATAAATATCCAATAAGGAATCATGTATCCATCGTAAATCCTCTTCGTCCGCGTGGACAAACCTGGGGCCCACTTCCGAATCGGAGCGAACTGTCGCTACTACCACCTTGGTCGTAAGATTCTTACGTGTGAGTTTTATACACGTAAGCTTAACCCTAAGATTACCCTAATCGAACGGTAATAAAATCCCGATATTACCCTCCACCTTATCCAGGACAACATCCTAGTCAAATTCAAACCCCCGAAACAGAGATTGGTTATAAAGTGGAGAAGGCAAGGGTGTTTTTGGAAATTCTTATTCTCGAAGAGATAAATAAAATAAAATAAAGTGTGGGATTAAAAATTGCCGGGAATAAAATAACGGTGGCCGGAGAGAAACCGGCCGGTGAAGGCTTTGATATTTCCTATATAAACCCGTCACCACACCCTTGTTTTCTCTCATATTTGCTATCTCGCTCTTTTTTCTCTCTCTTGCTCTACCGCACGCGCGAACCCTTACCCTATAGAGAGGCTGCCCTTTCGTTTTTATTTTAACTTTGTTGGCGAAATTATTTGTCATCTCTTTAATATACACAAGAAGCTCTAAAAGAGGTAAAAATTCTATCTGCTATTTTAAAATTAAATTTTAATTTCAAGATTTGTTTATTGTGATGCGGAAGATCAGTAGCATGAATAAGAATGGGATTGGAGATGGACTTAATCTTGTTTTGGTTTGACTAATTAGATGATTGCATGAACATTTGCTGAACGAATTGTGGGCTTGATCTGTTTGGGTGCGAGTGGGATTTGAGGGTTGGTCTTGGGATTTGAAGTGTTTGGTTGGTGGTGAAACTCAAACAAAATGCCAGGGTAGTTGGTGAGGATTGTGATTGCAATTGGGATTTCAATCTGAGTTGGTGATTTTAATTTAATTGGATCAAGAACTGTGTTTGCAGATTTGGGATTTATCAATTTATCAGTTTTGCAAGCTTTGTCTTTGGTACTGTTAGGGTTTCCCATATTATTGTCTCAGCTACTTGATGCTTGTGTTTTCTGGTCCATGATGCTTATTTAACTGAAAGTGCTGTACGGTACTTAACAAAATCTAATAACATTTTATTGGAAAACCAATTTATGCATTTCGAATCTATTATTAGTTATATGCCATTACCGTGCTCTATGATTTTGTTTTCATTCCCTTCAGGCTTGATACCATGGTATCTGTATGTATTTGAGCATTAATGTGCTTGTATCTTGGTTATAACTGATTATTGGAGGCTGGATTGGTTGCCTGTATGGCTGTACCATGTTGGGGAATTGATTTGCTTAATTTTCCTTGTGGAAGCAATGGACTTCTAAAAGTCTGTTGATTGATGTTTTCTTTTATCTTTTTTTTTTTTGCATTTAATGTGATGTGTGTTCTGTGATGCTAAATGGCTGCTTTTCATTCAAATGGTTTCTTAGAAGGGAATTGCAAAAAGCTTCACTTGAACCTTCCTGGAAATAAGGTTTAGATTTTATGTATATGCATATGAGATGGGTTCTCGAGGAAGGCCATTATTTGATCTCAATGAACCCCCTGCCGAGGATAATGAAGAGAGTGACGGTGTCTCCTGCTTCCAGCCACAAAAGGCACTTCCTTCTACAAATCCCCACGCTTCTGAGGTGCTTGCAGTAGCAGCTGTTGCACCAAGAATTGTTAATAATCATGCTTTTTCACATGCGTCATCTGTGTCAGGTTTTCAACCTTTTGTTCGGACTAATAATGCTCATGGCTCTGAAGGTAGTGGTGAGCATAAGAAGGCAAGAGATAGAGATCCAAAGAGTGCGCCATTATCTAAGTCAAGTGTTGATGAGGACATAAAACCAGTACCATCCTCGGGTTCTGCTTTTGCAAATGCACCATCTGTGGAAAGAGAAGAAGGAGAGTGGTCTGATGATGCTGAGGGATCTGCTGAAGCATATGGAAGTGGCATTTTGCATGAACAGGGAATAAATTCACAAGTGCAAGGAAAATCAGGTGTGATTGTTGGAAGTGCTTCTGGTGTTGCTCAGGATGGTAGTTCTTGCAATACTAAAATTTCAGAAAGTCTCAAGGATGAGAATAGCAGTCATACGTCCTTGGGAATCGATTATGATCAGAATAGCAATAGTAGCCGTAACTCAGACAGTGCTGCTAAAGGTCAGGTAGCCTTGGATTGTCAGGAGGAACCTGGCATGAGTTTGAAACAAGAGAAAGTTAAAGGCATTGAAGCAAGCCATGCACTCAAGTCTGTTAATAATCCGATGAAGAGGAAGATGAACCAACTGAATGAAGCAAAGCTGGGAAAGAAACGTAATAGACAGACAATGTACCTTAATTTGGATGATGTTAAGTCAGCAGGCCCTATCAAAAGTTCAACACCAAGAAGGCAGCCCTTTCCTGCACCTGTTACAACTCGCACATTGAAGGAGGTTCGGACCATTCCTCCAGCTATAGAACGCGTTGGGGAAAAGCAATCGCAGTCCATGATCAAGGACCAGAAACAAGTTGATGTTTTATGTAGTGGAGGAGGGACTGTGGTGGAGTCCACTGAATCCAAGTCTGAATCTAATGGGGATGTTAATTATGGACCACTTCCTAGGACTAGAAGGCAAAATGGTGACACTGATTCGTCTGCAGAAGTATTACCACCAATTCCAAGACAGACTTCATGGAAACAGCCAACCGATTCCAGGCAGCTGAAGAATTCACAGGTTTCTAACAGGAAGTCAGCTCTGATTACTCAAAACTCCATGGATTCTAAATTGGGAAACAAGAAGCCTCTTCCTGCCAAGAAGCAAATGGCAACCAGTAACACGTACCAAGACACGTCAGTTGAGCGTCTTATACGGGAGGTTACTAATGAAAAGTTTTGGCATCATCCAGGTATTAATTAATGTTGTTCTGTTTATGTTAATTAGTGTTGACTTATTAAGCATGATTTTCGAATTTATAGTTTCGGAATTTTGGGCTACTTGTGTTGACAGCTTTCCTGATATTCTTATGCCAGTGCTCCATGCCCCTTCAATTGTTACATTGTGAGACTCATAGCACACAAAAGATTGGAAGGTGATGACAATTATAGTGTGAAATCGAGATTCCGAATTAACATGTTTCATTCATTTTCTCAATTTCACTGTGTAATTCTTATCACCTTCACATTCCCTCGTGTGCAAATGTTCTCATTATGTAATTTTTTATATATATTTTTCTGGGGTTCTAATGTTTCATATTTTAGTATATTTCTGCTGGCTTTGTCTGGTTTTTATTTTCTAATAACATGGTATATTGGTGCTGTCATTCCTTAGAGTTTTTAAAAAGTAAAATTTGATGTTGTATTGCCCTGGCCCACAAACAGTGGAGGGGATCTCTAGAGCTTCATGTGGTGGGTGCCCATTGGGAGAACACTCCTTCATACTGAATTAATTCTTATTGAGCCCAGATACAATATTTTTATAGGAATCTCCAACTAATACAAAGAGAAAAGTTCACGTTTACTTTTTCTAGCAGGAAATTTACTTGTGTATAGCTTTCTTGTTTCTTTAAATACATTAAGTTTCAATTATAATCTGTAATTTTGTCTTTGTTGCTCATATTTTGCATTTATTGTGTTTTATTCAATCTCTGGAGCTTATTTTTGTGGAGAAGCTTGAACAGCTTCCAGTTCACACAGAATAATTCTTTTCTCGGTAGCTACTGACCTGGGTAACATAAATAGTGGTTAAGCTGTCGTTCACTTTTGTGCCTTGTTCTCATAAGCCAACACAAACATATTTTGTCTTTTATTAGTTTAATTTTAACCTTATTTCTTTCATCAAGTCCTTTTTCCTAATACTAAAACTATATTTCTTTGTACACCAGGGGGGACTGACCTCCAATGTGTTCCTGAAAAGTTTGAATCTGTTGAGGAGTATGTCAAGGTATTTGAACCCTTGCTGTTTGAAGAATGCCGGGCACAGCTTTACAGCACATGGGAGGAGTTAACTGAAGGAGTTTCTTCAGCTCATACAATGGTTCGTGTAAGAAGCATTGAACGAAGAGAAAGAGGTAACAAGTCTAATCTGATTTCTTGTAGTTAAAGTGAAACAGGCTAACCATGTATCTAGGGTTGGCCTGTATATTTGTGTTTTCCCTGGTTCTATCAACTGACAAAGATGTATCTTCTGATGTCTTAGGGTGGTATGATGTAGTAGTCCTTCCAGAAAATGAATGCAGGTGGATGTTTAAGGAGGGGGATGTTGCAATTCTTTCAACCCCCAGTCCCGGGTCAGGTCTGTTACATGACTAAGTTTCTTGTCAAATTATTTTTATTGGATATATGCTCTTGATATTGTTACTGACGTATGCTCTTATCATTCAAGCAGTCAGATCCAAAAGAAACAACTCTTCAACTGAGGATGAGGAGGAGCCTGAAATCAGTGGGCGTGTAGCTGGTACTGTCAGGCGACATTTTCCTATTGATACTCGTGATCCTCCAGGTGCAATCCTTCATTTTTATGTTGGGGACTCTTACGATTCAAACAGGTTGCTTCACAATTCTATATTTATATCTATGGTTTGGGATTAATTTGTCTTTCCTCTAGTATTCTTTAATCAATTATGCTTACATAATTTCTCTCATTATATTGTCCTAGCTTGGTTGAGGATGATCATATTCTACGCAAGCTACAGCCCAAAGGAATTTGGTATTTAACTGTGCTTGGGTCTCTAGCAACCACCCAGCGTGAGTATGTTGCACTGCATGCATTTCGTCGTCTGAATCTGCAGGTAATGAATTTTTGGATCAGTAATGGATATATAAATATATGTTCTGGTTTATTTGTGTGAATAATAATTTGATGTATCACTTGAACAGATGCAAACTGCAATTCTTCAGCCTAGTCCTGAACACTTCCCAAAGTACGAGCAGCAGTCTCCTGCTATGCCTGAATGTTTCACACCGAATTTCGTTGATCATTTACATAGGACCTTCAATGGACCTCAGCTATCAGCAATCCAATGGGCTGCAATGCATACAGCTGCTGGTACAGGTGGTGGTAAGAGGCAAGATCCATGGCCTTTCACTCTTGTTCAAGGACCTCCTGGAACAGGTAAGACACACACAGTCTGGGGAATGCTAAATGTCATCCATCTGGTTCAGTATCAGCAGTACTACACTTCTTTGCTTAAAAAATTAGCACCTGAAAGTTATAAGCAAAATAGTGAGAGCAACTTTGATACTGTCGCTACCGGATCAATTGATGAGGTTCTTCAGAATATGGACCAGAATCTTCTTCGTACACTTCCAAAGCTCTGTCCGAAGCCCAGAATGTTAGTGTGTGCCCCTTCTAATGCTGCAACAGATGAGCTTCTCTCCCGTGTTCTCGACCGTGGGTTCATTGATGGTGAAATGAAAGTTTATCGGCCTGATGTAGCCCGAGTGGGTGTTGATTCACAGACTCGAGCTGCCCAGGCTGTCTCTGTTGAGCGGAGAACTGAACAGCTTTTGGTCAAGAATCGTGAGGAAGTTTTTGGGTTGATGCATCAATTAAGAAATCGGGAAGCTCAGTTGTATGTGCAGATGTCGAGTCTTCAAAGAGATCTTACTGTTGCAGCAGCTGCTGTTCGTTCCCAAGGATCAGTTGGTGTTGATCCTGATGTTCTGGTGGCTCGGGACCAGAATCGTGATGTATTGCTGCAAAACCTTGCAGCTGTGGTTGAAAACAGGGATAAAACTTTAGTTGAGCTGTCTCGCCTATTCATTTTAGAAGGCAAGTTTCGTGCTGGCAGCAATTTTAACTTGGAAGAAGCTCGGGCTAATCTTGAGGCAAGTTTTGCTAATGAGGCCGAGATTGTTTTCACCACTGTTTCAAGCAGTGGTCGGAAATTGTTTTCCCGCCTTTCTCATGGTTTTGATATGGTTGTGATTGATGAGGCAGCTCAAGCCAGTGAAGTTGGAGTTCTTCCTCCCCTTTCTCTTGGTGCTGCACGGTGCGTTCTTGTTGGCGATCCTCAGCAGCTTCCCGCAACAGTTATTAGCAAGGCTGCTGGAACCTTATTGTACAGTAGAAGTCTTTTTGAAAGATTCCAGCAATCGAAATGTCCAACAATGTTGTTATCTGTGCAATATAGGATGCATCCTCAAATCCGTGACTTCCCTTCACGATATTTTTACCAAGGACGCCTTACTGATAGTGAAAGTATTGCTAATTTGCCTGATGAGACTTACTACAAGGACCCTTTACTTAGACCTTATGTATTTTTTGATATTACCCATGGACGGGAGTCCCACAGAGGGGGATCTGTATCTTACCAGAACGTACATGAAGCGCAGTTTTGTGTTCGCTTGTATGAGCTTCTCCAGAAGTCCTCGAAAGCATCAGGGATGGGCAAGATTTCCGTCGGGATAATCACCCCATATAAACTGCAACTTAAGTGCCTTCAACGTGAGTTTGAGGATGTTTTGAATTCAGAAGAAGGGAAGGATATATATATTAACACTGTAGATGCTTTCCAAGGCCAAGAGCGTGATGTGATTATCATGTCCTGTGTGCGTGCTTCAGTTCATGGGGTTGGTTTTGTTGCAGACATTCGCCGTATGAATGTAGCGCTCACTCGTGCAAGAAGGGCTCTTTGGGTATGGATTTCTTCCTATTTTTTCATTTAAAGTTATTACAGAAAATCTCACATCTTTTTAAATGTGCAGTGCTGCCCACATATTGTTCACTTTCTTAACTTCTAATTTCTTGTTTTAACAGGTCATGGGAAATGCAAATGCCTTAATGCAGTCTGAAGATTGGGCTGCATTAATAACCGATGCGAAAGCCAGGAACTGTTATATGGACATGGAGACTCTTCCCAAAGAATTCCGGTTACCAAAAGGGCCTTCTTACAATCCAGTACCAGGAAGGCCTTCCTCCAATATGAGGGGTTACAGGTCTTCTGGACCAAGGCATAGACCACTCGATATGCACATGGAGTCCAGATCAGGAACACCATCGGAAGATGATGAAAAGTTAGGTGCATCAGTAATTTCTAGGAATGGAACATACCGGCCAGTGAAACCTCCATTTGAGAGTTCCTTGGATGACTTCGATCAGTCAGGTGATAAATCTAGAGATGCCTGGCAATATGGTATACAAAAGAAGCATAGTTCTTCTGGTCTTGTTGGAAGGAGAGAGATCTAGTTATTGATGGTTTTTCAACCCTTTTTCTGCATCATGAGAGCTTTGTGGCATTCACCATCTTTCATGAGGTGCTGCAAATGCTTGCTTTTGGGCTGCCAGAAAGATCTTGGAGCACCAGCTTCTTTTGCTGATATCTGAACCAGTGCCTTAAATTAGAAAGGCTGGACTTTGTGCCAGATATGCTTTCAGTTAACTCAGAAGTTCGACTGTAAGGGGGACTTGGCCTGGGCTGTCGGCATGTGCACAAAGTTGTTTTTGCAGAAAGATGGTTTTTCATTGACTTCATTTCTACGATTTCTTGCAAGGAGCTGGATGCTTTTTGGTAGATGGTGGAAAGGCATACCCTACCTACCTGCTTACAATCTTCAGAGGTAAAGAAATTCTTACCAAAAAAAAAAATCATTTGATTGTGTAGATAGCCTGAAACGTAGATTTGTAAATTGAACCAATGCTTGTCATATTCTTCTCATGCATTGTGTACACCAGTTAAACTCAGGAATTCAAATGGTGCTGTCAGCAAATCTTTTCCTGTGACATTGGTAATGAGAGGAAAGCTTCCTGATGAGTCAGCAGGTCACTTCTCATAAAGATACTAATCGGCTCGATCATTCATTGAGCTATAACTGACATGAGTTAGTGATTCGATTTAGAAAGTTCCCGCTTGCATAATGCATGATGGCCAGGAAATGGGAATGAGTGTAGAGTTGTGGTGGGTGTACTGAAATAACATGTTACTTTCTCTCCTTTTGTTTTGAAGGTTACTTACTGTTAGTGGCATACAATACATGTCAAAGGTGGCATTAAATCACAAAGAAAGAAAATATCCATGTTTATAGTGGCAGGCATTTGTAGTGTCAACCAACTTTGTACATCATCTTTCAGTTCTTTCTGAAATCATATAAATTTTTTTATTTTTTTTTTATGCTTCTTTGCCTTGCGTTTTCCACCACCAAAATGTATGCCCTTGTGTAGTTTGTAGGCAATTTTATGCCAATTTCCTGCAGATTCTTCCTTCAGCGATGTAAAACCGGGAACTGGGGCATTCAAATTTGAAGCATCGTTCAATATGTGGAGGACAAATGTACAACTAGTTTGGTGCGCGATCTTCGCTTGGCCATGTGCTCGTTCCTATTATTGGTTTGGGGTTAGAGCTGTTGAATTGTAGGACTAGCACCCAAACAGAACGTAAAAATGGTGACGTTGATCACATCATCACATGCACCGAAGGACATTGTCTAGTAAACTTTAGAGGACAACCCCTGACATGGCACATGCTCAAGTTATGAGATCATCTAGGGTTGGTCGTTAAGTTTTGGTTTTATTTCTAGGGCAAGGGCTTTTAGGGTATGATCCACAACCATATACATGTGCCTAACCCAAAAAACCTCATGATGTGATTATCACAAAAACCCTTTTCACAATTAGACATAGATGTCCCTAACACAAAATAAATGACAATTAGGACACGTTGAAGAGGTGCATATTAGATCTCAGGCCTCTAATTCATGTGATATGATGTATTTTTTTCCCTTAATCATGTGATTAGAGATTGCAAGATAAAGGGGTGTACTAAAACTCAAAAGAATTCGACAACGGAATTTAGGTGTCTCCTAATCATCAGGTGAATTATAAGAATAATAAAGAATAAAAAAACCCAGTAATACTATATGCAATACGCTGTATGAAATAATAATCAGGTGAAGATTGTGGAGAAATTCAAAAGAGAACCATATCACATTTTCTTAAAGGTCATGTTTACTAATTTGTAGCTTGAATTTTATTTTTGATATACGAGTTGTGTTAGTGAGGACGGAACTTACAAGAATTTCATGACAATTGCATAATAATAATAAAAAAATCTCTTAATAATTGGAGAGGTTGAAAAGTTGTGTGTTAGTTCTTAGGCCTTTTCAAAAAGAGAAATTTGCATTTGAAATCTATACACTTCTTTTTACTATACCCTATGTAATTACGTGACTCAAATTTGAGAAATTCTTATATTATTTGTTGTATATACACTTCTCCTTTTACCATCTTTTCTAATTAGGTGACTGAATCACAAAGTACTAAAATAAAAAATAAAAAAATTACAATGGGTCCAAGTCTCTAGTTGGTGACTTTTTTTAAAATGTTCAAAAACAAGTATTATTATATGTTTTGTATATATATATATCATAACTTGAATCGTTTATTTTTTAAATTATCGTGTCAAAAATTATTTACGTAAAAAATGAATAAGATTTAATATAATTTAGTCATTAATATATTTATCAAATATATCAATAATTTTGACAAAAAAATAAGACCATCATAGTGAACCGTTCATTTAGTTGATATATATAAATGACTAAACAATCTCTAATTTTGTTGATCTTATACGGAGATGATATTGACATGATGATTTAGAGATTGAACGGTTTTGATTATAATATATATAAATTAATAAATTAAAAAAATATTATCCAAATAAGATTTTGATTATAATATATATAATTTAATAAATTAGAAAAATATTATCCAAATAAGATGTCGGTATTGATATTTATTTAATTTTAAAAAGGAGTGGATTGATTATTATCTATCCATACCTTGGCTTTGTTTTTTAGCACGTGTTTTTTGGACATTCAACCAGATTATTGCTCCGCCCATGATTTGATCCGTGTAATATTCTTGTTCAAATACAATCCAAACCCACATCTCCGGCTTCTCTCCCTCTCTTTGTTTTTCACATCACTATTTTGTTTTCACAGTTGAGCTTTTCTATGGTTTGGGACAGCTGAGAGAGGAGCTCCGAAACGGTAGCTGTACTCGGACTCGGTGAGCCTCCCAATTCTCCAATTTGTTTAGTCAGGTCGGATCTTGTCATATTTTCCCTAGATTATGCCGCGAATTTTTGTGGGTCGGTTTTGTTTTGCATTTCTAGTCCTTGACATATGAAAAGTTTGAGTTTTTACCATGATATTGAGGGTTTAATATTGGTTGTATATTGGATAATAATGTTGGATAAAAAAGCTTTTTTCTAATATTTAATCATAATTTGGTTCCCCACGGTTGATTTTAGATGGCTTATGTCTCACTTTCTATGTTTATTTAATGTGTAATTTATTAAAGAGGAGAGCAAAGTGTACAATATGCAAAATGAACAAAGTAATGCTGCAGAAGAGTATTGTGATTGTATAGATTTAGTTGATACTATCACACATTTGTGAGCCTGGTTCCGAAGTCGTTTTGAAAAAGCGAAACTTGATAATTGGACCTCAGAATGTTATTACATTGGATGAAGATTAAGTTCAAATGGATGGATAATTGGATACATTTCAGCTAGATTGATAGAACCTGTAAATTTTATATGAAAGATTAGTTTGGTTTTGGAGGTTCCGAGTTAGATTCCGAGTTAGTTTCCAGTGCCTTTGAATTTGACATGAGCTGTTAGTCTTCTTGCGGTATTTAAAAGATTATGCATATGCTTTTGAGGGAAGAAGTTGTGGGAGGAATTCTGGATTGACATTATTGAATGAATCTTGAAAATGTCAAACCTTGACCCCCCAAAAAAAAAACCCTTCAAAATTTCTAATGACAGGTTTGTTAGTTTTGTAGATAAAGAAGTTTATGTTAGCTGAAAGGTCCGGATAAGTGATGTCATCTTGTTATAATCCAACATAAGTGTTATTTTGAAGGAATTTGAGGAGCTCTTGGAAATGTTCAGAGTGATCTGCAAATCCATAACTTGAGAGCAGAGAACAAGGTTTCAAAATAAAAGTACAGCATAGTCTTTGACGGAAATTTTCTCTATTTGTTGAACCAATCTAACCGAGTTCATCTACATTGTGTCAATTGTGTCATTTCTTTTATGTAGTACTTGGATTAGTAATTTCTCTCCTCAAAAGAATGATTGATTAGTTGACAGATGTATCTAACATGTAAAACCCAATATACCTCTTGAAGAAATTAAAGTATAGTATAATTGTATAAATAAGTTCTTGTCATTCAAAGTATGTGCCTTTTATTTTGTAAAATGAGTTATCTGTTGAATGATTTTCATTGCTCATGCAAGCAATTTGTAGCTTAAAAATAGGTATGGAGCCATTGACTAAGTTGACAGTCCACTCTTGAAACAATATTCAATGTAGGATTGATCTAATTTATGGTCACAATATGTTAATCTCAATAGTGTTCAAGTAAGAATTTAATCCTGCTTGTCTAGGTATATCTTATTCCACGTAATGCTTAAGCAATTTGTTTTCTTTTTGTAAGATAGAGAACATCTTTCCTATCTAGCACTTTTTTCTGTATTTGTAATGTAAGTGTGGTAATATGAAAAACCCCTTCAAATGGGGGGTACTTAAATTTTGAAGTCTTCTTTGCTGGTTTACAGTCTTGTCCGGAACTATGAGTGCGGGAATAAAGAAATCCGGTTCAAATGGCTCCGAGAAGATTTTTTCAAGTGAAGAGCAGCTGGCAAAGGTATCTCCAGTTAAAGTGTGCTTTACCATTTCTCTAAGTGTTTTCCTTAACTCGGTTGAATTGTACAAATTGGGCACTGATAGCTTACTGCTGTTGTGGGGAGAAAATCTATTTATCTTAAAACACTCATTTTTTTTGCAGATAAACGAAGTGAGAAAGTTAATTGGGACATTGCCTGATAAGTTGGCTATTTATTGTTCTGACGCATCCATCTCAAGGCATCTAAGGGCAAGAAACTGGAATGTCAAGAAGGCTACTAAAATGCTAAAAGATACCTTAAAATGGAGGTCAGCATACAAACCGGAGGAGATTCGTTGGGTATGTTATCCCCTTATTGTTAAATTACTTGAAACCTAGATTAAGTTCTTTGAGTCTATGATTACTGAAGAGACAATGTTCTTACTAAGTCATGGTTTCAATTTTTCGTACAGGAAGACGTGGCTCATGAGGCAGAAACAGGGAAAATATACAGATCGAATTATTTTGACAAGCATGGGAGACCTGTTCTCGTGATGAGGCCCAGTTGTCAGGTTTTATCTTTGAAGCCCTTCTGACACCTCCATGCAATTTTGTGATTTTTAACTTAATATATATTGGTCTCTGAGTCAAAAATATTTTTACCTTTCTACTTAATTAATCTTTTATAAATATGAGCATATACTGATTTATAAATATCTAATTTGATGTTCAGATAAGAAGCATATCAACGGTGGTGAACCATTAGTGAAAATCATTTATGCACCTTATTGAACTTCTGATAATAAGACCTCACATGCAATGCTCAAAAAATCTAAATTCAGAACTTTGTTAACTTTTTGTACTTTCTTTTAATTGCAGAACTCAAAGTCGACAAAAGGGCAGATTAGATATTTAGTATATTGCATGGAGAATGCTATCTTAAATATGCCACCAGACCAAGAGCAGATGGTTTGGATGATAGATTTTCAAGGTTTCAGTTTGTCACATATTTCGGTGAAGGTGACTCGGGAAACTGCCCATGTGTTACAAAACCAGTATCCAGAACGCCTAGGTCTTGCAATACTGTATAATCCACCCAAGTTTTTTGAACCATTCTTTACGGTAAGTCTATTTGATGCAAATTATAGATCGATATTGCAGATACGGTGTTTGCTTTGGTTAGATGAAGCTTGAATGTCCACTTAATTCTGGAAGCTGAGAAAATGCCAACTTAATTTCCTGATAAATTAATAAGATTCTTAGTATAAAGTTTCTATGTCTGTAAACTCGATTTTTGGCATTCATCGAGTAATGTTTCAAATAGAGAAGACCTCATGTTTTACTTGTATATCAGCTAGGTTCTTATGATTCCATAATAAATTCTATGTTGCAGATGGTGAAGCCTTTTCTAGAGCCAAAGACTTACAACAAAGTCAAGTTTGTGTACTCAGATGACGTGAACACCAAGAAGATAATGGAGGATCTATTTGATATCAATAAGCTAGAGACTGCATTCGGGGGAAATGAGGCTACAGGTTTTGATGTGAGTAAATATGCCGAGAGGATGAAAGAGGATGACAAGAAGATGCCTGCGGTTTGGACAAGAGGAAATCCTCCTTTGGCTGCCCCCGGACCTTTCCTTACCGCTGGAGCTACTCTCACATTGGATTCTGTCAAATTGGAGTCAGATTCGGATCCTTCGGATAATGAAAAAACTGACGGTTCGTCCTCCCATGGGATAGAACCAGAAGTCGTGTTGGACCACGATAGACTGGTGGCTGCTGATACTGGAAACGCTGCAGGACATGTACATTGAGTATAATAATGGCTCAACGTACGAATTTGGTGACGTAACTGAACTGAAAACTGATAATGTATCCTGCTGAGTGCTAACCGTTTTGGCTCTCTTAGGTACTTGAAATTTAGATGGTTTTCTGTGAAGTCAGACTGTCAATTTATGTTGATTTTGAGACAATGAGTTTCCTTCGTGAAGTTAGCCAGAAGAATTAATGTGTAGTTCACAATTTAAATAAGATATCTAGTGCGTGCATTGCGCATATCTCTCTTCTTTGTTCCTTGTAA
Organism: Prinsepia uniflora; assembly: GCA_032719365.1. Taxonomy (NCBI): domain Eukaryota; kingdom Viridiplantae; phylum Streptophyta; class Magnoliopsida; order Rosales; family Rosaceae; genus Prinsepia; species Prinsepia uniflora. The sequence goes on from CM064872.1 coordinate 75,161,234, forward strand.
ATGCGTGAAGTTTTTAATTTTCTGAAACAATGATGACTACGATATTGATGGGAGAGATTATAATATCAACTTAATTTATCGTCTCCAAGAACTTCCTCGTACGGTTTTTGGGTCAAATTTCAGTTTGCACATTCAAAACACTGAAAAATTAGCCTAATTATATATTTTGGTCAAATAATTTGCTTAATAAATTAATAGCAATATATAACCAGCTGGCTCATAGTCAAGGGTCAAAACTGTAAAGCTGACGCCGGTTTTCTACCATTACTGACCTTGTCCACAAACCTTATTGAAGTAGTTGCAGATACATGTATTCGGATGGGGAGAAATATGCAGATACATGTACACAGATGAGAGAGAGAAAGAGAGAGAGAGAGAAAAAATCTTATAAAAAGTGGCAAAGAAAGCGGTGAAAGAGTTGGAAGTGATCGATGGGGCTCAAGTCCAGCTTTTTGCTTGGTATTCGGATGCTGTCCATGTTGATCACTGCTTCCTTGTTGTCCACGCAATCAGCTCACGCCCAACCAGGTTCGATATGCTTTGAGATATAACAAAGTATATTGAACAAAGGAAGATATAAAATTATTCTTTCACTTTCATTCATCTCTCATCTTCGCTACATACCATCTCAGATTCTCAGTTCTCATGGACATGTGTATTAAATTTTGAATTTTTTTTTCAACATGTGTGTGTTATATGGATGACTTATTTTAGTAAATTAAAATTGTTATGGGCAGGTCTGTTTCCAAAGGTAAGGAAGCTGAGAGTGGTGCTAGGCTCACCCCCCTTCTCCGGATAGGGCCGCAACGGTCGGACATGGATGAAATGATCATCCAGTTTTTAAAAAAGCAGAAAAAAAAAAATAAAAAAAAAAAGATCAAATAGGTGTACTCTTCTTATTTCAGTCCATTTCAGTCCATTTCAGTCCATCATTACAGGATTAAAGACTGGAAAGGAACATCCATTTTATCTACCACAAGGGCCTAATAACATTGCTCCCTAAAAACCCATACCCCCCAAAAAAAAAAAAAAAAGTAGGCATAAACAAGTAACTGAATCTGCGAGCTTGAGAACTGTAACAATATTTTTCATATATACAAAAACAGAGACACGACTGCCCCATGGAAAAGCAGAAGAAGAAGGAATGTGAAGCAGCAGATTTAAGATCTTAGGCGCGGAAGAAAACCCGTAAATGGACGTTTCCCTAGTTGAGAACATAGAATGGGGTTGCCTATGATGCTAACAGATTAATGAACCATCTCATCTAACTTCTGTCTGTAAAGAGCCAATTTCTGCAACAAAATTCAAATACCAAACCATTAGTGCATATTTTAGGATTAAGACTGAATATAATGCACCACATTGAAGTTCAATGCTTCAAGACTACGAAAACCTTGAAACAAACCAAATGCGCCACCCAGAACCAGTTTCTATAACTTGGAAACTGGCCGTCTTTCCTCAACATTATTTTCCAGCACAATTAATCAAGAAATTCTCAAATTGAACCATTTTGATCATGCATCATGAGTGTGCTTGAGGAGATAAGTTACTGATACAATAAAAAATGAACTGCAGAAATTATCCAACTAAGCATAAGAAGTTTTGCATACCTTAGTGTAGGCATAAACTCCGGCCTCAGCAGGTCCCGGAGGACTTCCCCTCCTGATGAATTTTCCCTCTTTCGAAATGTAAAGCATGGGTATTCCAGTTGATAGTTCTAGTCTGATAACCTGTGAGAAAAGAGCAAGGTAGAAACATAAATCCTATTTTTTTATTCTATAAAGTGATTAGTCCCAAAAATATCATGTAAATCTCAATAATCAAATTGCTCCATCATGCTACCTCTTGAGAAGTTAGTTTGTCAAGATACATTATAATGGATCGCAATGAATTCCCATGGGCAGCAATCAAAACACTCTTTCCAGCTACAAGTTGGGGTTCAATCTGCAACATAATATTTACCTCATCGTCACAAAACATTACACGATGGATGTAAATCATTTAATACAAACAGTTTAGACACAAATTAGATATATGTATTGGGTAAACACCCGGCCATCATTCTTACTTGATCTTTGAAGTAAGCAACAGCTTTCTGAGCACACATTTCCAAACTCTCGCCATTGGGAGGGGGAATGTCATAACTCCGACGCCATACATGAACTTGTTCCTTCCCGTATCTATCTGCCGTTTCCTGTTTATCGAGACCCTGTAATTCCCCATACCTAAAACAACATGCATGTCATGTGGGAACTTAGTGAGATGGAATAACAGGAACGAAGAATAACTAGACAAAGGAGAGGAATGATAACTACATTCTTTCATTCAATCGCCAATCTGCTATCACGGGAATGGATTGCTTTTTTGTCTCTTCACTAAAAATCTGACTCATTGACCTTGCTTGTTCACTGTCATTATGCAATATAACCGGCACCTGCATGAAAACTGATGGTTAATAAACTTGGACATAGGAATATAATAAGAAAACCCATCTGGTCATTGGGTGAAACATTAAAACAATGTGGAAATGCAGCTCAATTAATAGTGTAGTTTTTCAGTTTCTGTTTTCCCCTTCTTTATATAGGATCCCGTGAGTTCTCATACAGTTGTCACCATCATAAAGCTTCCTATAGCAAATTCAGTTGTTCCTACCAAGATGTTTTACCCCAAATTACCTTCTTACGACGATGCTGAGTCATGACAAGCATGGCAGTCATCTGAGCACGAATCAGTGCAGATGTATAGATCATGTCGACAGGTATATTGCTGATTCTCTTGCCAGCTTCAATTGCCTCTTCAACTCCCTTTTTGCTCAGAGGGACATCAACACAGCCTGTGAACAAGTTTTTTTCATTCCACAACGATTCACCATGCCTAATCAAAATCAAAGCTGCTTCACCTGAAGTTGATATTAAAATAACAGTTACAAAACAAACACTTGACATGTATATTTACTATTCACCGATGAATCAAAATGTAAGCCTGCTTACCAGATTTCTTCCCAGAATCACTGGCTTTGTTATGGGAGGGGGATGAAACTATGTCAATCACTGAAGCCTGGAAAGTCGAGGCTCGAATTACACTGAGGTTTCTCCAGACAGAGTTATAGCATCCACTTTTTGAAAGCCCACCATCAACGTCAAAAGGCTTTGAAATCAATCTCACTGAACTTTTCGAAAACTCTTGATGCAGGCCGGAGTTATTAACTTTCCCAAGGGACTGAAGAGCCCCAATGCTTTGGTGAAATGTTGTAGCAGCCATTCTGAAAACCACAATATCCCAGATTTTACATAAATTACACATATGGGGAGGACAAAAACATCTTCAAATGCAAATAATCATACTTTTGGTAAATAAACGGATGAACATAAAATAGAAAGATACATTGAAAAAGAAAAGCAATTAAATTATTGCCAAGCTTAGTTTATAAGCAAATGACAAACATCCTTTTCTCTTTGGAGGATTCTTAGGCATATTCCGATATCCAAATGAACACACATTAGATGAAATCACGAATCGTCATCAGGCTAATAGCCTAATACAGCTCAGAAAAGCGTGATTATCCCATCATAATCAAATCCAATTACTGACACGTGTAAAACTATTTAATTAGATAACAATCGGTACTGGTTATGAAACAAAACAAATAGTTCAAAGAGAAAAGAAAGGCCCCTGATTACATCCAATGCTCGTGCTATATCAACTTAGACCAATGAAAGCCAGAAAGAAACGTATTTTTTCCTTTTCTTGAAATTTTCAGACACATTCAAATTCAAAGCACAATCACAAACGAAAAAACAAAAAGAAAAAAAGATACAGAACAATTAGAAAACAATCAGTACTCGTTATGAAACACAACAAATCGTTCAAAGAGAAAAGAAAAACCCAGATTAAATCCAATGCTCTTGCTATATCAACTTACCAATCAAAGCCAGAAAGAAACGTCCTTTTTCCTTTTCTTGAAATGTTCAGACACATTCTGAGCATAATCACAAGCGAAATAACAAAAAGAAAAAAAGGAAAAAGCACAGACCTTTTGGAGTAAATCAAGAAATCAGATAGAAACCCAGAAGCAAATGCAGAAGCAACCAAATTTGAAAATTAAGAAAAGGGTAGTGGTAGGTGCGAGAAATGTACCTGGTTTATAAATATGTAAAGGCGACGAAACCGAGGCAGAGAGAGTGCAAAAGAGCAGATGGGGTCAAAGTTTACTACGAGAGAGGCCGACGGAGAAGAAGATAGAAGGTGGGTTGTTTGTGCAATGACAGAGTTAATAGCTGCTACATGTCAATCCCAACGATCTCCAAGTTTCAACGAAAGAAATTGGAGAGAGGGAAAGTAAGTTTTTAGATTTTACATAAAAGTTTATGAATGTTTATTTATAGAGGAAATCGTTGCAGATTGTCGTCGTCATTAAAAGCGTTCTAAAGCAAAAGTTTATGGACAACTGCCCAAAGTTGGCGTCTTGGCGACACATTGGTGGGCGTTTATGCCTCTGATTCTTTTGACTTCGAATTTTCTTTTTTTCCTTTTAAACTTTGATTACTTAATTTTCCTTATTTATTTATCCCAACAAAATTCCGTATCCTCAGTCTTACATTAATTTCTTCCTTTTTCTGATTTTCTCTGTGTTCGAAGAGGAAATCCATAAAAAAAGAAAGAAGTGGTAAATACATCTATTATATATATATCAAAATTTTTTGCTCATTTTAGGAGTTAAAGACGCCTCGAGGCAACCCTAACTGGACCTCCGCACAGAATTTTTTTTTTTTTGCGGAGCAAGGGAGGCGGACCGTTCGTGAGGATTTATTTTGCTTCAATGCATATGGAGATACTAGATGGGCTGAGCATGATGGGCCTGGAGCCACGGTCAATCCCTATATGAGCAGACCAAGAAGCAAATAGACCTTCCAACTCAGATGCAGGCGTGCCACCAGTAGAGAAACTGCTACTGGACAATATAATTGAGTTCCGTTTTCGGCCCGAAAACTTTATTCTGATTAATGCGATTGTGAGGCGGGTGGACAAGAAATCCTCGCATTGTTTTTTTTTGTCTTTTTAAAGTACTTAAAATATTTTGTTTTCAGCGATTCCCAAATCAGAAGTTATTTCCCTATGATATTCAAACTAGCGACATTGTTATTTCAACAGTTAGATGGGAGATAGTCCCAAGTTCCCTCAAGTCGGGATCAAAGTATTCGAACTAATGCACAAAATGGTGTTTCGACTTGGTGAGTCGCAAATCCACATCGGGATGGTATATTCCGAGCACCAATCACTATTTAAGAAAATCTGGTTGTATTGAAATGGAAATGGAAGTGGAAGTACAAATACAAGAATATAAAAGCGCTAGAATTGAATAACAACTGAAATTACAAGCATAGAAAGCAGTAAATTATTTCTTTAACATTTCAAGCCTGTAAGGAGTAGGAAATTCGGAAAATCATCAACTGAAATGAATATTAGTTGGAAATCATGTCATAAGATGGTAGAGCACTCAAATGTGACGGCGAGACATCAAAGAAGGAGGTTTAAGTTCCTCGATGACCTTCCGTACGTCGATAATTAGGATGACTGACTGTATATGTAACGACCCGTCCCGAATATCGGGATTTAATAATATTTAATTGTGATTTACTAATCTGGGATTAGTTGAGCGTTTCGGACGAATTGTGCAAAATGACCGTTTTGCCCCTGGGCGTGGGCAAAACGTTGACTTTTAATTCGGATGGTCAAATGGACTTTGACCGATGACCGTGACGTGGTTCGGGACGTCACGAGTTCATAGACAGGTGGCACGTTCGATTCCGACGTTCGTGGTGAAAGTTATGATGTACGGAAGTCCAGGGGCATTTTCGTAATTTGGACGAAAGAAGGGGAAATGTTGACTTTTTGACCGGGATGTCCGATGGCCGAGGGCCAAGGACCGTTACGGAGGTTTCGTCGATGCGAATCCAACGACAGGCGGCACGCCAAAATCGGACTTCGTACGGAGAAGTTATGGTCTAAAACGTGGAATCGGGGAAATTTACGTCTCGGTAACCGTGTCGATTATTTTATTCAGAATTGGTGGTTGGAGGACACTTGGATGAGTGACAAGTGTCACTCACCCATTGGCTAGATTGGATCTTGATCCACTAATCATAAACTATACTAAAAGCTTCCACTACATAATAATCTAGAATTTAATCCTTGCTTTTGATCTGAACCATCCATTCCACCCCCAGATTGCATCACAGCCGTCCATCTCATTTTCCCCCTTCCATTTCTGATCATTCCTCCCTCACCGTGAACAACAAAATTGAGAGATTGGGTTCTGGCCATTGCCAATCTCTCTTCCACAATTGATTGCACAAATGTTTAATTGGTGAGTTGGGGAAGGTTCTGGCTGAGGGAGAGCACGGGGGACGGTGTGGGGTGGTGTAATTCGAGAATCAAAGTTTCGGGGAATTGGAGGGAATTTCGAATTGGAGTAATTGGGCCGTGTCGATCAAAATGGGGATTAGCTGGAGTCTTCTGGGATCAAAACGTGAAGCTTTGCAGCAAAAACGACAGGAAACCATGTCGGATTGAGGGAGAACTGAGCTTCCATGGCAGCACGATTTCGAGCTTGGGTTCAGTAAGTTTAAGGTGTGAATTCATCAAATTGTTTGTGCAGAAACATCCCTTACACTCTCACGATGCTTACTATATGATTTAATTTGGAAATCAGGGACGGAATCGGTGAACCCGATTTGAAAACCCGTCGAGGATCTATCGTGAGTCGTGGAGATTTTTACCCTAAATTGTGTAATTCAATCTACAGAACTTAGTTGGTGATTGATTACAAGGGATCAGTGGAAAGAACGGATGGATTTGATGTCGAATTGGGTGAAATTGGACCGGGTCTGTTCGCGGGTTTTTCAACCCGTTTTACAGACAAACGGGTGAGAGGGATGACTGTGCGGGTTACTGTAGCAGGCGCGTGGCTTCCACGCGCAGCCGCTTGCGGTGGCGCGTGGGGGCGCGTGAGTGCGAATCCCGAGGTATGATCAACATGACTTTTATCCTATACATTGTAACGAACATTTTGGGATTGGTTTCGTGTCGATCGGACACCGTCTCGATATTGTTCGGGATGTCCGAAGGTTTTAAATCCAGTTTAAAAATACCTAAAAATTCGGGAAAATTACGGGACTTGAATAGGATGTTAATGATGAGGTTAGTGATCCTCTAAATTGATTTGAACAGGATTGGGAGTCCCGGTGATAGTGAGGTGGCCCGGGAAGGCCTATGGCACGCGTATCGAGGCGCTCGGTTAAACGGTCTGTGAGTGGACATTGGTTTCATAAATTCGATGCATGCATAACTGTTTTATGATTGTTATAATTATGATTAAATGATTTACTTTGGATATCGGTGAATTTTAAATGATTTCACGCATTTCGAGGTGAATTGCGTATTTGCACGTAAACCGAGATTTTCTGAATTTTCACCGACTTCCATAAATGTGGTTGGATATGATTTCATGAAACGGTTACGAACTTGAATAATGTAAAATCGGGCCAGGGGCCCAGTTGAATTATGAAATCGGGCCAGGGGCCCAGTTAACTGTGGAATCGGGCCAGGGGCCCAGTTGATTTCTACATGTGATTGTGGGTCGGGGACCCTAAAATGGAATTGAATAAATGTTTCCTGGTTTACATTTTATATATGTTCACATGCTGGAATCTATAAATGGTTTTGATGATATTTCGGTTATGGCACGTTTCACGGTATTGGGGCATGAGACCCGTTTGACGAAACGTAACGATTGGTTCGGATTTTATATACCTATATGTTTTGCATGTGGATATCAATAAAATGTATTTGGTACTGCACTGTATAGATCCTTCCATATTATATTGTCTCCTCCGGCGAGGTACCCCGGAGAGGTCACGGACGTCTAGTACGTCCAGCGTCTATGACGCTAAGCATCGGGGATGCTGTACCCGAACGGGGTTCGGGGATTGAACTCGGAAATTGAGACCCGAGTGGCACGCGTAGCCTTGTGATTGTGACCTTATTGACGTCAGGGACGTCAGACATCAGGGATGTCGGATTGGAGTGTATAGTGCAGCAACTAAAATTATGGTTATGGTTATTATTATATGCCTTATGGTTTATATTACTGGATTTATGAAATAACTCTTGGATTTACTTTTGGAAATTGAAAATATGCTTTGGTTTCCGGGCAAAGGCCCTATTGGTTATTTCTAAATAAATATGGGATTATTGGTTTTTGGTGCATGCATATGTTTTTACTGAGGGGCATAAATGTCTTATAAATGTTTTAACAGACTTGTTTATTTTCGTCCACTCACAGCTTTGTTTTTAATGCCCTTCAGGTTGATTCCGAATACGACTGCAGTAGAGACTTGAGCATCGCACACCTCCTCCATCGATCCTTACGCACTCTGGAAGCCCGGTTGGGCAAAGGCAATCGGTTATCCCTTGTCTCTTGTCCGACGGGAGCACGTCACATTCCATGGTAATCCCGGGGGGATTGGGATGGGTCGTGTCAAGTGGTATCAGAGCAGGTTTTGCTCTTTTGTGCGCGAAGGACGAGGGTGTGATGTCTCTTTGGGCTGCTGTTCCGTTGTCAACCTGATAGATAGTTTTGGGTTTGTATGGTGAATTGGGTGTGTTTGGCCCGATACGCCGTGCATGGTTGCGATTCAACCCAGGTGGGGTTGTATACGATTAACTGGTAATGTGGGACCGTCGGTTCGGTCATGTGATGATGGATTGTTGTGCCACTGGGCACAGCTAGGTTCAGGGAACCCCATTTGATTGGAAATGCGAAACTCAGTTGAGTATTGGTCTAAGTTTTGGACCCTAGTAGTGTTGGCTAGTGTACGGGGGTTGGTGCATCGGAGTTAGCCGATGACCTTCGTGGTGGAACCTACGATGGAACCCACGTTGAGTTGACGATTGGATTGGATTGGACGTCTATATGATGTCAGGACCGCGGGGTCGGTCAGGTTGTGGATTTTACTGCAAAAGGCAGTTGGGTTCGGTGGAACCCTAGGGTGTGACCTTGGAACCCTAATTTATAATTGATGGACCGAAAGGTGAACCTTAAGTGAGAATTTGTGCTGCGACGTGCGGCTGAGGTCTTGGATGACCATGTGGATGACTCTAGTGAGTCTTATGGGTTCGATCTACGGATGCGGTTATGAGATAAAATATGGAATACCGTGTTGGATCGAATAGTAGTGTGATGTGTGGATACGGATCTTGACAACGATGACTGTTGGTCGACAGTTGTGTCGAGATGACTGGCTATCGAGGGTATTTAGTGTGGTTTTAATACTTGGGGATGTTCAGGGAACGTCCATTATCCTGATGTGCCAGTGGTCAAATTGGAGGTACCCATAGTCGTGGGGTACGAGTGGTGTTACGGGATCGTCGTTCGTAATGAACGGAGATCCAGGGTAACAACTTTGCACGCTGTGTGCTAGCATGGATGTTCGTGTGCTATGTATGGATGTCGGTATGGTGATACCTTTATGCCAATACTGGTATGGATGCCTGTGTGCTGATACTAGTGTTGATGATGGTGCGATGGTGCTGGTACTAGCGCTGGTGCTGGTGTCAGAAATTGTGTTGACAATGAGCCACCAGTTGGGGTGTGACTCTGTCATAATGGACCGATGATTGGTATATGCGACTCAGTGGTGGTTGAGTCTTGGACTGGATGGGATCCAGTGGAGGTCGTGATGTGTTGGGATAAGTCCTAACAGGTATATGATGACAGGTGATGAATGGATCAAATGGTATGATTGAAACTTGGGGAATCTAGGGACGATGTTCCCTATGTCATGCGAGTTGGTGGATTTGGGGAGTTGTGGTCAACTCCGAGATTGGTAAGTTTGTGTACTTCTTATATCCCCAGGAAATACAAGGAAATTATTGAAATTGGAAAAAGTCGGGGAAACCATTCGTGGTATTTTGTGATTGTGAATCACTTGGAACCTGAGGATTGAACCTGTTTAGGTTGTGATGTGAGACGAAGGCAGTTGGGTATGCACATCCAGGCAGTGTTGTGGATATCCCGTTCGGAATCGGGATGTGTGCATACATGATTATTGACGGACGTGAGGTCCGAGTAATGAATTGATTTTGGACACGTGGTGGTCCAAGTGAGGTATGGACGTGGGCAGTCCAGCGGTTGGACTTGACATCTCATTGGGAGCATGTCTGTTTCCAACATGGTTGGAACTCCCGATCTGGGGAGAGTTGTGATTGGGGGAACGAGAGGAGTGCTCGTTTCCGCATCAGTGATTGGTATTCCGAAGTCATTAGGGTTGACTTCATATTTTCTGCCGTGGCAGATGATGATTGTTGCTACCAGTACGTTGAGCGTGTATTGGTAGGTGGACCCAGGTTTGGCCTTGGGTCATTGGACACAAGCAGTGTGTATGATTTTGGATTTGGTGGTGAAATGCGTGGTCATCTTTCCACCAAGGGGAATTTGGCAAAGGATTCAATTGAGGGTGTAAGACCCTACGATCAGCTTCCAGATGGATTGTTAGCTATGTGAGCATGTGTGGATCCCAGGTGGATCTGATTTGTGATGTTGTCGACTTTGGTCGATGTGACGATCTAGGATCGTGATGCTACTTGTCGGGTGACGTAACGATGGATATGGATTGTGATCTTGATGATCCAGATGGGTGGAGAGTTTATCACTCTTACCTTGGGACGTGAGTCGTTAATGACGGGACTGAACTTCTTTTCGGAGTGAGTCCATATGGTTGTTACTCGGTTGAGTAGGTTTCCGATGTGGTCGGATTTTGTCAACCTTTGACGTGTGGATATTGGGTTTGGCTTCCCTATGAAGTCAATCGAGTGTTTTGGAGAGGCAACCGATAGATTCGGTTACGTTACGTCTTGATGGACGTAAACGAGATTTTGGGTTTTGGAATCGAATTTCTGGGTGACGATTCAGGATTCGATTGCGAAGCTCGAAAATGGATTACTGGATTTGGGTGCGGAATGATTATTCCAATGCTAGCTTACGGAATAATGATTTCGGATTCGGATTTGGAAATGGGTTAAAAATATGATGTTGGGTTCGGGTTCGGGATTTCTTACGAAATTGCGAATTCGGATTCAGAATTGGAACTAGATGACGGGTGGAGTTCGTTTTGTCTCATGTTGGGCTGGGCAAATGTACTCCATTACTAGAACGTGTTTGGCTATAACCTGGGTGGCTATAGTCAGATTGATGGATTGAGGTACGTACAGGGTACGTTGTACGAAGATTGATACTGGTTAGGCTGAGTGGTGCCTAATGGCGGTACGTGGGATGTACCAGTGGTGTGTAACTAAGGTGTTGGTAATCGGATTGGTTCTGATATCATTTGTTTGGCTGTATTGTGGACTGGACATTGGATACTGTGCACTGGGCAGATTGATCTTGTCGGGTTCAGTGATTTTATGAGCAGGTGCTCTTAGCCATGGTTGGCTTGTGGAACCCTAGTATTGAGATGTGTGTTCACTGCTGGGCTGGTATTCAATGTGCTCCAGTTACACCACTTGATGGAGTAAGTTGACGGTATACGTACACTCAGGATGAGTGAGTTGGTGGTCAGAGTAACCACGAGTAGCCTTGCGTGATGCTACTACGCCGTTATATTTTTCCAGCGTCTTGGTTCGCTGAGGGAGTCGGCGATTATGGACATTGAGATTTATTTATGTCGCAGGATGGGCTTGCCCTGCGAATTGAGATCATGTGGTTGATCTTACGCTACATCAAGGGCGATGTAGTACATGGTGTTGTCTTGATTTGACCGATCGGTTGGGGCTTTACTAGGGTGGTAAAGTTTTGTGATGACAGTTTGACTAGTGGTGTCAGCATGGACTGACAAATGAGATTTGGTGACTCCCAACGGGAGCAAATGTAAGGATTTATTGTTAATGGAAAGGAACCATCTAGCTGAAGGAGTCAGCTAAATAGTTAGGCGATTTTATCGCGGATCTGGTGATCATTTCCACTCGAGGTGGTCGAGTGTTGTTGCTATTATGACGTATGACTGTGATGGGATGTCTGGGTACAAACGAGGCTGGTGTTGTCCCAGTATGTGGGTGTACAGGTGTACACATGATATGAGGTCGAAATGTTTTCCACGAGGTGGTTGTGGAATAAGATTGTTGGTAATTTCGAGGACGAAATTCTTTAAGGAGGGAAGGTTGTAACGACCCGTCCCGAATATCGGGATTTAATAATATTTAATTGTGATTTACTAATCTGGGATTAGTTGAGCGTTTCGGACGAATTGTGCAAAATGACCGTTTTGCCCCTGGGCGTGGGCAAAACGTTGACTTTTAATTCGGATGGTCAAATGGACTTTGACCGATGACCGTGACGTGGTTCGGGACGTCACGAGTTCATAGATAGGTGGCACGTTCGATTCCGACGTTCGTGGTGAAAGTTATGATGTACGGAAGTCCAGGGGCATTTTCGTAATTTGGACGAAAGAAGGGGAAATGTTGACTTTTTGACCGGGATGTCCGATGGCCGAGGGCCAAGGACCGTTACGGAGGTTTCGTCGATGCGAATCCAACGACAGGCGGCACGCCAAAATCGGACTTCGTACGGAGAAGTTATGGTCTAAAACGTGGAATCGGGGAAATTTACGTCTCGGTAACCGTGTCGATTATTTTATTCAGAATTGGTGGTTGGAGGACACTTGGATGAGTGACAAGTGTCACTCACCCATTGGCTAGATTGGATCTTGATCCACTAATCATAAACTATACTAAAAGCTTCCACTACATAATAATCTAGAATTTAATCCTTGCTTTTGATCTGAACCATCCATTCCACCCCCAGATTGCATCACAGCCGTCCATCTCATTTTCCCCCTTCCATTTCTGATCATTCCTCCCTCACCGTGAACAACAAAATTGAGAGATTGGGTTCTGGCCATTGCCAATCTCTCTTCCACAATTGATTGCACAAATGTTTAATTGGTGAGTTGGGGAAGGTTCTGGCTGAGGGAGAGCACGGGGGACGGTGTGGGGTGGTGTAATTCGAGAATCAAAGTTTCGGGGAATTGGAGGGAATTTCGAATTGGAGTAATTGGGCCGTGTCGATCAAAATGGGGATTAGCTGGAGTCTTCTGGGATCAAAACGTGAAGCTTTGCAGCAAAAACGACAGGAAACCATGTCGGATTGAGGGAGAACTGAGCTTCCATGGCAGCACGATTTCGAGCTTGGGTTCAGTAAGTTTAAGGTGTGAATTCATCAAATTGTTTGTGCAGAAACATCCCTTACACTCTCACGATGCTTACTATATGATTTAATTTGGAAATCAGGGACGGAATCGGTGAACCCGATTTGAAAACCCGTCGAGGATCTATCGTGAGTCGTGGAGATTTTTACCCTAAATTGTGTAATTCAATCTACAGAACTTAGTTGGTGATTGATTACAAGGGATCAGTGGAAAGAACGGATGGATTTGATGTCGAATTGGGTGAAATTGGACCGGGTCTGTTCGCGGGTTTTTCAACCCGTTTTACAGACAAACGGGTGAGAGGGATGACTGTGCGGGTTACTGTAGCAGGCGCGTGGCTTCCACGCGCAGCCGCTTGCGGTGGCGCGTGGGGGCGCGTGAGTGCGAATCCCGAGGTATGATCAACATGACTTTTATCCTATACATTGTAACGAACATTTTGGGATTGGTTTCGTGTCGATCGGACACCGTCTCGATATTGTTCGGGATGTCCGAAGGTTTTAAATCCAGTTTAAAAATACCTAAAAATTCGGGAAAATTACGGGACTTGAATAGGATGTTAATGATGAGGTTAGTGATCCTCTAAATTGATTTGAACAGGATTGGGAGTCCCGGTGATAGTGAGGTGGCCCGGGAAGGCCTATGGCACGCGTATCGAGGCGCTCGGTTAAACGGTCTGTGAGTGGACATTGGTTTCATAAATTCGATGCATGCATAACTGTTTTATGATTGTTATAATTATGATTAAATGATTTACTTTGGATATCGGTGAATTTTAAATGATTTCACGCATTTCGAGGTGAATTGCGTATTTGCACGTAAACCGAGATTTTCTGGATTTTCACCGACTTCCATAAATGTGGTTGGATATGATTTCATGAAACGGTTACGAACTTGAATAATGTAAAATCGGGCCAGGGGCCCAGTTGAATTATGAAATCGGGCCAGGGGCCCAGTTAACTGTGGAATCGGGCCAGGGGCCCAGTTGATTTCTACATGTGATTGCGGGTCGGGGACCCTAAAATGGAATTGAATAAATGTTTCCTGGTTTACATTTTATATATGTTCACATGCTGGAATCTATAAATGGTTTTGATGATATTTCGGTTATGGCACGTTTCACGGTATTGGGGCATGAGACCCGTTTGACGAAACGTAACGATTGGTTCGGATTTTATATACCTATATGTTTTGCATGTGGATATCAATAAAATGTATTTGGTACTGCACTGTATAGATCCTTCCATATTATATTGTCTCCTCCGGCGAGGTACCCCGGAGAGGTCACGGACGTCTAGTACGTCCAGCGTCTATGACGCTAAGCATCGGGGATGCTGTACCCGAACGGGGTTCGGGGATTGAACTCGGAAATTGAGACCCGAGTGGCACGCGTAGCCTTGTGATTGTGACCTTATTGACGTCAGGGACGTCAGACATCAGGGATGTCGGATTGGAGTGTATAGTGCAGCAACTAAAATTATGGTTATGGTTATTATTATATGCCTTATGGTTTATATTACTGGATTTATGAAATAACTCTTGGATTTACTTTTGGAAATTGAAAATATGCTTTGGTTTCCGGGCTAAGGCCCTATTGGTTATTTCTAAATAAATATGGGATTATTGGTTTTTGGTGCATGCATATGTTTTTACTGAGGGGCATAAATGTCTTATAAATGTTTTAACAGACTTGTTTATTTTCGTCCACTCACAGCTTTGTTTTTAATGCCCTTCAGGTTGATTCCGGATACGACTGCAGCAGAGACTTGAGCATCGCACACCTCCTCCATCGATCCTTACGCACTCTGGAAGCCCGGTTGGGCAAAGGCAATCGGTTATCCCTTGTCGGACGCCTCTTGTCCGACGGGAGCACGTCACATTCCATGGTAATCCCGGGGGGATTGGGATGGGTCGTGTCAGTATATCGGTAATCGGGATGGCTATATGTATGACGGTGACTGGAGACTGTCTGTGAACCGGTAGTCGGAGTGACTGTCCGTGAGCCGGTGGTCTGGGTGACTATCTGACAAGACCCGCCCCGATCCTCTCTGGGACCACATGGGGACGTGCCCTGCTCCCGTCTGACACCCAAAATAATGTTCCAGTTTTAACCTTAAACGTTCAAATGCATAAAAACCAAATTAAAGTTTTACATCAAATCCGAAATAAACAGATGTCAGACAAGGGATGAAATCCAAACTACAAGTTGCGAGCACGACTCTAACATAAACCTCCGGGTACACCGCCCAACAGGGGTTCAGGTACGCAGAGGTGGATCTATGCCTCAGCCTCAGGTTCCTCCTCTACCTCATTAGCACGACTTGGAGGGGTTACCAAAACATTAAGGGTGAGTGGACCGAAACTCAAGTTTATAAAATCATTTGATAAGTAAAACATATAATTTACCCCTCCGTTTTCCAAACATGCATGCAACCGAATTTAAAATCATCAATCATATAATATAAACCATAAGGCATATAATAAAACCATAAACATAATTTTAGCCACTGCACTATACACTCCAATCCCGACATCCCTGATGTCTGACGTCCCTGACGTCCAATAAGGTCACAATCACAAGGCTACGCGTGCCACTCGGGTCTCAATTCCGAGTTCCATCCCCGAACCCTGTTCGGTTACAGCATCCCCGATGCTTAGCCTCATAGACGCTGGACGTTCTAGACGTCCGTGACCACTCCGGGGTACCTCATCCGAAGGAGACAGTATCATATGGAAGGATCTATACAGTGCAGTACCAAATACATTTTATTAATATCCACATGCAAAACATATATGTATACATAGGTAAAATCCGAACCGATCGTTACGTTTCATCAGACGGGTCTCATGCCCAAATACCGTGAAACGTGCCATAACTGAAATTTCAATATCATCAAAACCATTTCTTGATTCCAGCATGTGAACATATAAGTAAATCAGAAAACATTTAAGCATGCAAGGGTTTAATGAAATCGGGCCCACTCACAGTACAATCCTGCTAGGAACCGAACGTATACCCTCGTCCTGGTACAAATGTACAATCCCTGTCAAGTCCAAAGTATTTGTAAAGGTCAATTTAAACCCCTAACATTCAACCATGAAATCTTAGGCTGAAACCGGCTGGGAAAAGCCGCCCGAACGCGCTTCCCAAGGCAATAAACCTCATTTTGACCAACTTAATGATCTCCGATCGACCCAAAACCACCGCCATTGGATCCGGATCGTCGAAACCTAAGAAATGGTGGTGGTCCCACCAAAAACACTGTTCACACGCGCCTCCACGCGCCGGTCAACGCAGGAACAGTCCCTGCTGATGTCATCGCTGATGTCACTGCTGACGTCAGCATGACGTCACTGCTGATGTCAGCATGACGTCACTGCTGACGTCAGCATGACTTCATGCTGACGTCATCTGACAGCTGTCAGACTCTGACAGGTGCCACGTGTCAACGCCCGATTGGTCCACCTCACTGATCTGTCAGGCCACGTGTCAGATCTGACATGTGCCACGTGTCAGCACGACACTGGTCCACGTCACTAACATGTCAGTGACACGTGGCAGTCCCAGATTGGGCCACGTCACTGACATGTCAGTGCTGACTGTGCACTAACATGTGACACGTGACGGCTCACGAGTGGTCCACGTCACCTGACAGGTCTGACAGGGTGCCACGTCATCATCTCTGTCCTCAGACGGTTGACCCGTATCTCTGCAACTCGGGTCGATCAGACCCGCGATCATGACCCGGTCACCATTTCATCATTTCTCAATCATTTTTGTTCAGGTTTGTTCCTAACTAGTCGTCTTAATCCCAGAAACAGTTCTAGCTAATCAAAATCAACAAACACAGACATGATCGAAGGCTTACCTCGATGAACAGACCCGGGTTCCCGTCGCCGTTTAACCACCGTTCAGGTCACCTCAGACCACGAAATCACGTCCTAAAGTTTCCTACCAGTCCATAGAATCGAATAGGATCAATAGAACACGACAAAACACGTTGGAAAACAGGCTTCCATTTTCTGAGTTTTTAAGCAGTTTCGGGTTAGGAACCACCTACCTTGCCGCCGTTCACCGCCGTCTCCCAGCCTCACCAGTGAGTCCCCCACACGCAGGCACAGAGAATGGGTGATGAGCTGGGGTGTTTGTTCGAAATGGACAGAATGTGCATTTCGGGTAGGAAATATAAAGAATGGAGGGAAAGGAAACAGACGGTCCAGATTTGATCTCAAGGATGAGATCAATGGTTCAGATTAGATCTGGGGTACTTCAAATCAATGGCTGAGATCAAAAGTGGATTTTAATGTTATTTAATCCCATAGTGGATCTGATCCAATCTAGCCAATGGGTGAGTGACACTTGTCACTCATCCAGGTGTCCGCCAATTAGAATGTCAGAATAAAATATTCGACAAGAAAACCGAGACACGAACCTCCCGATTTCACGTTTCTGACCATAACTTCCTCGTACGAAGTCCGATTTCGGCGTGCCGCCTGTCTACGGACTCAGGACATCGAGACCAACCTAACGGTCCTTGAGTCATGTGAAAATTAGTTTCCAAACAAAAAGTCAACATTTCCCCCCCCCCCCCCCCCAAAGTCCAAATTAGGTAATGCCCCTGAACTTCCGATAGTCATAACGTTTTCCCTGATCGTCCGAATTGGACGTGCCACCTGTCTATGAACTCGTGACGTCCCGAACTACGTCATGGTCACTGGTCAAAGTCCATTTGACCCACCAATCAAAAAGTCAACAATTTGGCCATACCATTCACAAGGGTAAAAACGTCGATTCATACATTAAATTACAATATTAAAATCCTCGAATTTCCGGGGTGTTACACTATCCCTATGTCCGTAGTCGGGATGGTTATCCGTGTGATCGGTGGCCAAAAACTGTTTGTGAACCGATGGTCAGAATGACTGTCTGTGAGCCGGTAGTCAATAATATCAACCCTTATGACACTGAGTGGTTAGAAAAGAAGGTTAATGTTTCGCGAACCTCAGCCGAAAGTCCAAAAACTGGTCAGTCGGGAAGTGGGCAGCCCTTATGACACTTGGGAGGTCAGAAAGAAGGTCTGTGAAGGGATGAGAAACCAACCATTATGACATTGTTTGGTCAGAAAGACGATTAGATGCCTCGAATGGCTGAGAAGAGAAGCTGCATCCTGATTTCCTAGTTCGAATGAGCACCTTTTGCCATAAGGAGGAACTGTTTTTAAATCATGAAACCTTAGTTAAAGGTGTTCATAGGTTCAAAAATTTATGGAGATCAATTTTCTGAGGTTGATTGGTTGATTATCAGTCCTTTGAGCAGCTAGGTTGCTCTCTATTTTTAGGCGATGAGGGAGTTTGCCACTTGCAGCTTAGGGTTTTCCGTGGGTCTCGTTTTTCCGTTTTTCCTGTTGGAGCATGACAGGACCCGTCCCAATCCCGCTAAATTATCGTGGGATGTGCTTGCTCCCGTCTGACACCGCGTGTCAGACCAGGAATCAACTTGTCACCCGCTCGGGGTCCATCAGAGTACGCCATGATCGGCGGTGTCATATGATGTCTCGATCTCTACTACGGCTCGCATCCGCGATCAACCTGAAGGGTATTAAAAACCATAAAAACTGTGAGTAGACAAAACAACAGTTTATAAAACTCATTTATATCGAAAAGACATTTATACCCTTCACGTACAAGCATGCATGCATCGTAAAACAGTTATGTCAATTATTTTCTCGGAAGCAAGACGTATTGCTTTCCAAATCAATACACAGTGAAAATGATTCTCAATCGAAGCCAGTATCTCAGTAGGATCTCAGCCCAAAACCAAATCATACAGGACTGCAACCCAAAACCAAATCAAAGAAAACCAGAACAAAGCCTCAACCCAAATCATAGAACACGTGGGAACACATCCCATCCTCAGTGTCAGTTATGATTCTAATCCTAGCACATGTGTGTATAGCTCAGGACCACTCACAATCCTAGCATAGCGTCGTGAACACATCACTCGTCGCGACCGTCTCTAGATCATCATGAACACATCGTCGATCGATCTCAGAGGATAACATCAGCATTCTTAAGTCGAGCCTCCCTCGATCATTTCTTCCTGCAGTTGCTCGACAACAGGCAGTGCATCGTGACTTCTTCAGAAGGAGCACATCCCCAGTCCGGAGGCTAGCGTCATATCATCCGAGACTCACCCAAATGCCATCATCAATAGGGCCTCAAGTATGGAACATCACCAAATGGGTCACATCCCGAAATATCACCAATTGGGTCATCGCCCGAAAATCTAGTGTCCAACGACACTTCACATCTCAAGATTCCTCGAATCCTATAAAATCCACAACTGGGTCTCATGCCCGTAATATCTTTCGTAAAACTCATAACTGGGTCACAGTCCGACTTATCTCACTTTTGACTATACTCTAAGTCAAACCTCAAATCAATTAGGTCACATGCCCGAAAGATATTTACAAATCCGAAAACCATTTCTCATTCTCAAAACACTTTCACATCATCGTTCAACTAGGACTCATGCCTGAATCTCGATTTCACGCATCTCCGTAAAATCCTCCAAAATGGTAAATCAGTTCCTCGATTTCACGCCTCTCCTTGAAACCTTTGAAATCACATAAAATATAAGCACGTAGTACACTCGGTCGAAGCCCAAATATCATATAAAACAGAAATCTCGAACTACGTGCAATAACGCATTTTCCTCTGAAAATGCCAAACAATTCATATTAAAATCACATGCACTCATGGAATCTCAAAACATGTTCATAAACACATATAAAACATTTATGCATGCATCATATTCGTAAAACAAAGTCCACTCACATACCATCCAAGTTACGCCTCGATACGCGTGCCATATGTCAGGACCCACCCCGATTATCACCCCGATAACCGAGGTGAACCCTGCTCCCGTCTGACAAACCAACACAAAAGACCGAAATGACCTCACAAAAACCCACAAATTACATTGCCAGAAAAGGGAGAATTTAACATATCCAAGAGTCAACCGTTATACAGAGCCTAGTCCAAAACAAGGAAAACAGAAATCCTACGAAAGTTGACTACACGCACAACGGTAACGGAAACTCCGGTAAAACTCCGGGATAACTCTATGCCTCTGACTCTGCCTCAACGTCAGCCCCAACGCTAAGCCCACAACCTGGAGGGCAGTTAAAAACCAGAAGGTGTGAGTGGACTAGAAATAAAAAGAGTTTCAAAAACAGTTTCATAAACAAACCAGGGTTTTGCCCTTCGTTTTAAAAACATGCATGCATAACCCAATATCTGAAAACATTTATAAACCACAATAGAATCATCATGGAAACAGTATCATAAAACATAAAATACCAATATCATTATCCGATCAAACCTGCTGGACCTATCCGAGTCTTTAAACTCCCGAGTCTTTAAACTCAATCCAGGCCTCAATATAATCCGAGTCTTTAAACTCAACAGGCCTACGGGGGAACTATCAATATATCCGAGTCTTTAAACTCAATCCGGGTCTTTAAACCCAATCTGGGCCCTTCCCCCGTCAATCATAATCCGGGTCTTTAAACCCAATAACCAGATCCAGCAAATCCAATCCAAAACCATTTAAAAACCACTTTTAAATCCATATCCAAACCCGAATCCGAAACCACTGGTCCGAAGCCATTCCTGCATCCAGAACCGTCATTCCGAACCCAAATCCAAAAATCCACTTTTTAACTTTAAAACCAAATCCGAGAATCCGATTCTAAAACCAAAAACCCTTGATCATCAAATCATGTCTCAAAATCCAGTTATACTCATTGAAAACCAGTTATCGATTAAAATCCCAAAAGCATAGCATCAAAATCATACTCACAGTATTTCTCGAAAAACGTGCTGAAATACGTAATTTCTCGAAAAATGTGAAATTATGTAAAATAGTTATATCTTATTCAATAATCATGAAATCATAATGAACACCATAAAACAAGTAATTAAAAGCAATTATGCATGCTCAGTTATAAGGAAGGAGTCCACTCACAGTTCCCGGGCACATCACTCGCGTCCCGTACGTTCCTCGTTCGCCTCAGGAATTCCGGATCCTGTCACAAGTCACCAAAATGAGTCACTAACACGTCAACTAAGTTCCTCCTATTTTTTCCCAATTTTCCCGAATCCTAAACGTAACTAAACGGGACCCTAAACCTTCGAACACTTAAACCTAACCTGAGACGTTGTCCGATTGTCCCGAAACTTGTCCCAACAGATTCGTTACAACGATTAGAGCAAAAACCCATGTTGGAAGTTTCCCCAGAACAGCCACCACGCGCCCTCACGCCCCGCCCAAAGGGGTTGCACTTGGGCCTCACGCGCCTGCAACAGGGCATTGTTCATCGCCTTCTTCGATCACTCGACCGGTCTGAACCGGCGTGACCAGTTTTCCGCCTTCATCCGCCCATTTTTGTTCCTTTCAAAGCCAGAAGCTTCGTCCCCTTCCTAGCAATCAATTCCCCTACTCAAAACACGACAACACGGCCTCTAAACCACCTCCCTCAATGTAAGGACCCGTCCCGGAAGTTAGGATTAGTAAGGTGATTAGTGGTGGAGTAACTGGGTTAATCGGTAGTTAGTGGGTTACTTTTGGATTTTGGGCGCAAAATGACGATTTTGCCCCTATTTGGGCAAAATGTTGACTTTTAGTTCGGGTGGTCAATTGGGCATTGACTGATGATCGTGACGTAGTTCGGGACGTCACGAATCCGTAGACAGGTGGCACGCCCAATTCCGACATTCGAGGAGGAAGTTATGATGTTTGGAAGGTTGGGGCACTTTTGTAATTTGGTTAAAATAGGGGAAAATGTTGACTTTTGCTAGACTTGTCATTTCCACGTAAACCGAGGATCGTTAGATAGATCTCGTCGTCTTGAGTTCAATGACAGGCGGCATGCTTTCATCGGACGTCGGACGAGCGAGATACGGGTCTAGAACGTGAGGGGTAAAACCATAAAATTGAACAAGAGGGGCATTTTGATCTTTTTGGCACATTGGGATTTGTGCAAAAGAGATGAGGACAAGTGTACAGGAGGGATTGGATATTTTTGAGAGGGGACCATGGGATTGTGAACACGTGGGATGTGTGTAGTGGGATCTAGGGTGCACGGGCAGAGATTTAATGGTTGTTTGTGTTTTAAGTCGTGTTCGAAAGAGAAAACAGAGACTGAGTGTTGGGAGGAAATCGGATGGTTGGGTATGTGTGAGGTTTGTGAACTGGTGAGTGTGATCAGGGAGAGGTTGAGAGTGCAAGGACTGGGTTGAGAAGATTGAGAGTTAAGTGGTTGTGTGTGAGGAGGGTGTGAGTTCTCAGAGGAAACAGAGAGGTGATGAGGGAGTTTGGAGGTGGAGCTGCCGTACTTTGATCAATCTTCGATGCTGGTGGTGTTCAGAGACTGTAGTGGAGCCTTAGGGACCCAGTGGACACGGCGGAGCTCACGGTGGAGAGCAGGACGCAGGTAATTCCTCGACTTTTCTCTGTGTACTCCGTTTTTCCATTTTGATTCAAACGGTAAGTTGTGGCTTTTGTGACAGGACCCGCCCCGATCCCACAAGGACCACAAGGGGACGTGCCCTGCTCCCGTCTGACACCCAATAATTCATACCAATTTTAACCTCAAAACATCAAATGCGTAATTAACCAAATTAAAGTCATACATCAAATCCGAATTAAACAGATGTCAGACAAGGGATGAAATCCAAAATTACAAGTTGCGAGCACGACTCTAAATAAAACCTGCGGGCAAACCACCCAACAGGGGTTCAGGTACGCAGAAGTAGATCTATGCCTCAGCCTCAGGTTCCTCCTCTACCTCAGTATCGTGACCTGAAGGGGTTACCAAAAACATTAAGGGTGAGTGGACCGAACTCAAGTTTATAAAACCATTTGATAAGTAAAACATATAATTTACCCCTCTGTTTTCCAAACATGCATGCATCATTATTTGAAATCATAAACCATATAATATGAACTATAAGGCATGTAATAAAACCATAAGTATAATTTTAGTTGCTGCACTATACACTCCAATCCCGACATCACCTGATGTTTGACGTTCTTGACGCCTAATAAGGTCACAATAATAATAAGGCTATGCGTGCCACTCGGGTCTCAATTTCCGAGTTAAATCCCCGAATCCCGTTCGGGTACAGCATCACCTGATGCAGCATCACCTGATGCTTAGCGTCATAGACGCTGGACGTACTAGACGTCCGTGACCTCTCCGGGGTACCTCGCCGGAGGAGACAATATAATATGAAAGGATCTATACAGTGCAGTACCAAATACATTTTATTGATATCCACATGCAAAGCATATATATACATAGATAAAATCCGAACCAATCATTAAGTTTCATCAGACGGGTCTCAAGCCCAAATACCGTGAAACGTACCATAACCACATTTTCCATATCATCAAAACCATTATTGTTTTAGCATGTGAATAAGTATAATAAACCAGAAAACATTTATGCACGCAAGGGTTTAAGAAAATGGCCCACTCACTGTACAATCCTGCTAGAAACCGAACGTATACCCTCGTTCTGGTACGCTTAAACAATCCTTGTCATATCCAAAGTATACGTTAAGGTCAATACAAACCCCTAACATTTAACCATGAAACCCTAGATCGAAACTGGTCCGGAAAAGTCGCCCGAACGCGCTTCCCAAGGCAATAAACCTCATTTTGACCAACTTAATGATCTCCGATCGACCCGAAACCACCGCCATTGGATCCGGATCGTCGAAACCTAAAGAATGGTGGTGGTCCCACCAAAATTACTGTACACACGCGCCCCCACGCGCCGATCAACGCGTCGGTCAACGCAGGAACAGTTCCTGCTGACGTCATTGCTGACGTCACTGCTGACGTCAGCATGCTGACGTCATCTGACAGCTGTCAGGTTTGACGTGTTAGACTCTGACAGGTGCCACGTTTCAACATCCGATTGGTCCACCTCGCTGATCTGTCAGGCCACGTGTCAGATCTGACATGTGCCACGTGTCAGCACGACACTGGTCCACGTCACTGACATGTCAGTGACACGTGGTAGTCCCAGATTGGGCCACGTCACTGACATGTCAGTGCTGACTGTACACTGACATGTGACACGTGTCGGCTCACGATTGGTCCACGTCACCTGACAATCTGACAGGGTGCCACGTCATCACCTCTGTCCTCAGACGGGTTGACCCGTATTCCTCTAACTCGGGTCGATCAGACCCGCGATCATGACCCGGTCACCATTTCCTCCACACTCAAACCATTTTCACTCTGGTTTGATCCTAGATGTTCGTCTTAATCCCAGAAAGGGTTCTATGGAATCAAAATCGACAAATACAGACGGGATCGAAGGCCTACCTCGATGAACAGAGCTGGTTTCCCGTCGCCGTTTAGCCACCGTCCTGATCACCTCCGGTCACGAACTCAAGCCCAATAGGTTCCTGGTAGTCCCTAGAATCGATTAGGGTGAATAGAAACCGAAGATAAACTTTGGAATTCAAGTTACCAAAATCGGAGTTTTAAAACCATTTCGGGTTTCCCTGGTTCCCACCTCGCCGCCGTCCTCCGCCGTGATCACTGCCGTGCCTCCGTCCTTCCCCGTGGTCCAGCAACACACAGACGCAGAGACAAAATGTAGTGCGCAAGGGTTGGATCAATGAGCAGTGAGTGAGGGTGTCGGGTGAGAATTATATAGAAATGGAGGGAAATGATGGCGGCCCAGATTGAATCTCAGAAATGAGATCAAGGGCTGAGATGCAATCTGAGGGTTTTGAGATGAAGGGCTGAGATCAAAAGCAGATTAAATCCTATTTAAATGCTTAGTGGAGCCTGATCCAATCTAACCAATGGGTGAGTGACACTTGTCACTCCCCAGGTGTCCTCCAGACAGAAATTTAAGAATAAAATATTCGACACGAAAACCGAGACACGAACCTCTCGATTTCACGTTTCTGACCATAACTTCCTCGTACGAAGTCCGATTTCGGCGTGCCGCCTGTCAATGGACTCAGGACGTCGAGACCTACCCAACGGTCCTTGAGTCAACTGAAAATTAGTTATTAGACGAAAAGTCAACATTTTCGCCCCCAAATGTCCAAATTACGGTAATATCCCTGAACTTCCGATAGTCATAACTTTCTCCTCGAATGTCGGAATCGAACGTGCCGCCTTCCTATGAACTCGTGACGTCCCGAACTACGTCACGGTCATTGGTCAAAGTCCGTTTGACTGCCCGATCAAAAGTCAACGTTTTGCCCACGAACCAGGGGCAAAACGGTCATTTTGCACATTTTGTCCGATTTCGACCAACTAATCACTTATCAATCCCACTAATCAAATCCCGAAATTCGGGACGGGTCGTTACAACCTTCCCTCCTAAATTAATTTCATCCTCGAAATTCCAATCGATCTAGTCTCAACGTTCATCCCTCCTTAATTTGTTTCGTTCTCAGAATTCTAACTATCCCAATTTCACAACCACTCAGTGGAAAGTAAAATCGACCTCGCCACACGTGTACACTCGTACCCCAACTACTCGGAACACACTTGTCTGCACCTAAACGTACCACTCGTACGCATGTCGTATTGACTCCATTCGACCCCGTCGAATGACTGAAACCACCCGTTTCGGATTGACACCGATTGTCAAATCTACCCTTTTGATGACGCAACAACTCAACGATTCCTTTCTCAATCACCCATTCATCGTGGTACCTACTCCCACTGGGAGTCATCGAACCTCACTCAATAATCTACGTTGACACATCCCGACAATCTGTCACCATTCGGAAGTTGTTAGTCGGAAACTGACACTAGACTCACTCGTGGCTACTCAAGCCACCAACATACTTAATTGAAATATATACCTACCAACATTTCACGCGACCTGTGCGTAATTTAGACTCATCGGAAATACCATGACCCATCGCATAGTATCCAATGTCGACCTCGGCTAATCCAATGGTATCAGAACCAATCCGGCTACCAACACGCTCACCGATATACCTCGGTATGACCCGTATACCAATACCTGACACCACAAGTCTGCAACGTATCGTACCTCGAACTAGGTACAAAGCACACACATCTACCCATCGACCAGACTACAACCACCTAGGTCATAACCTAAAGCGTTCCAATAATGGAGTACCTTTGCCCAATCCAGCATGAGACACAACGAACTCCATCCACCTCGGTTAATACATTCGATTTACTTCATAGGGAGGCCAATCCCACTATCCATACGTCTAAGGTTGACAACATTCGTCCCCGCCGGAAACCTACTCACCCAAGTAATATACCATACGGAATCCCCTTCGAAAAGAAGTTCAGTCCCGTCATTTACGACTCACATACCAAAGTAAGGGTGATAATCTCCCTATATGGATCATCAAAATCACGATCCAGACACGGCACTGCGTCCCTGAATGGTAACATCCCGATCCTAGGTCATCACAATGCCCAAAGTTCTCAACAACACAATCCCGATCCACCTAGGATCCGCCAGTTAACTATTAGACTCCGAACCATAGGGTCTTACACTCTCAACTAATCTGTATACTGTCGCAACGTTCGACAACTAACTCCCACAACTAGACCGATCAGTCAACGACGAAAACACGCCGAGACTGTGGGTCCCAACCATTTACCTTGTACCTATCCTTGTTATCCGCCTAGGAAAACTAAGGATGATCCAAAATGATGACGCTGAATCTCATCCTACGTGGATGCAATCAAAAACTCGATGCACTCACCATACCACGTAATTTAACACTATCTTCCACCAAGCCGAAAATGAGGAATCTTGCTAACCAAACTTCGATATATCCAACTCCTCCTGATGACCCAAGACAGTTCCCGGGTCCACCAACCAATATCTGACCAGTGTACTAATGACAATGACCATCACCTACCCTGGCAGAACCTGAGAGGTCACCCTAGTGGCTTCGAAAATACCCTTTACCAATGCGGAATACCCGCACAACTCTCGTTACCGCAACACAACCTCTCTTGATACCGTAGTTCCAACCCTGTCGGAACCAACGCATCCGGACATCAACTACGTGTCCCCCCTTTTTGACTGGTTATTGACACAAGCCCATTTGATGAAGTCACATCCCGACTCGTAACTCGAAGTTAGCCCAACACCGATACTAGCACCAGCGCCAGTACCAGCACCAACACACTATTAACGATACTAGTAACAGTCCACCGACATCCATACTAGTATCAGCACAAAAAGTATCAACATACAACCATCCACACTTGCACGCCGTGTGCAAATCGGACAACCCTGGATCTCCGCTCATACCGAACGACGATCCTGTACCTCTACTCGTACCTTCTGGATCTCCGCTCATACCGAACGACGATCCCCATTACTTCTGCCAAAAAGAAGAAAACTCAGCCACTCGTTCCCAGCATCCCTGGGTACGAACACCCTGACAACTTGTACGAGAAGAGAGGATGTCCCTCGATTCTCAATATTAATGGCTGTAACCACTCCGATACTAGTGTCTGCTACAACCTCGTGCGGACCTAACCAACAGACCTTGCTACCAAGACTCCGCAGAATCGCCTACCACAATAGTCAATGAGCGAACCGTGCTCCGTCAACCAATCCATTCCCAAGACAACATCATAAGGATTTGATCAACAAGTAAGTCCACATCCTCAATTCTTACCGGGCACCTCCGAATCATCTGATTCAGAAGGTACACGGTGCCCATCGGGGTGCCAACACCCATTTCGAAATCTATGGCTGCTACCACACAATCAAGCATACTAGTACAACTCCTCAAAATAAAAGAATGGGTAGCCCCAACATCAAATAACACACGTACAACAAGATTCGAGATACGCTAAGTACCTGTACCGACACCAGTTGTCGTCCATCCTTGTTGCATCGTGACAGCAATTATACGAGCTCGTGGTCCAGTAGCCTGTCCGCGCCCACGTGCTCCACGTCTCGCACTACCAGTTCCGCTCAGTGCCTAGTTTTGGTGACTAGTTTTGGTGACTTGTGACAGGATCGGGAATCCCCGAGACGGACGAGGAACGTACAGGACGTTCGGGACGCGAGTGACGTACCAGGTAACTGTGAGTGGACCCCTTCTCTGTAACTGAGCATGCATAACTGCTTTTATTTACTTGTTTCATGGTTTTAAATGTGATTCCATGTTTATTGAATATGCTATAACTGTTTTCCATGATTTCACATTTTTCGAGAAATTACGTATTTGGTACGTTTTACGAGAAAGGATTGATTTTTTATTATGATGCCATGGTTTTGGGATTTCAAACGATAAATGGTTTTCAATGATTATAAATGGATTTGAGACATGATTTGATGATCGAGGGTTTTCGGTTTTAGAATCGGGTTTCGGGAAGCGAGATTTGGTTTTAAAGTTGAAAAGTGGATTTCCGGATTTGGGTTCGGAATGACGGTTCTGGATGCCGGAAGGGTTTCAGACCAGTGATTTCGAATTCGGGTTTGGATATGGATTTAGAAAAGGTTTTCAAACGGTTTTGGATTGGATTTACTGGATTTGGTTATTGGGTTTAAACACCCGGATTATATTTGACGGGGGACGGGCCCGGATTGGGTTTAAAGACCCGAATTAAGTTTAAAGACTCGGATATATTGATATTTCCCCCGTAGGCCTGTTGAGTTTAAAGACTCGGATTATATTGAGGCCTGGATTGAGTTTAAAGACTCGGGAGTTTAAAGACTCGGATAGATCCAGCAGGTTTGATCGGATGATTATATTGGTATCTGATGTTTTACTGCTATGTTTTATAACGTTTATCATACTGTGTTTATATTTTTGCGGTTTCCGTGATGAAAATAATGTGATTTATAAATGTTTCCAGAAATTGGGTTATGCATGCATGTTTTCAAAACGGAGGGCCAAACCCTGGTTTGTTTGTGAAATGGATTTTGAAACTTTTATTCCTTTTTGGTCCACTCACACTTTCTGGTTTTTAATTGCCCTCCAGGTCGTGGAGCTAGCGCGGAGGTTGACGTTGAGACAGCGTCGGAGGCATAGAGTACTCGAGTGTTTTCCCGGAGTAGTTTCAGTGTTCCGTTGTGCGTGTACTCTGTGTGTGGTTTTATTTTACTTTGTTTGGTACTATGCTCTGTATAACGGTTGACTCTTGGATGTTGTAATTTCTCCTTCGTCTGACAGTGTAATTTGTGGTTTCGTGAGGTAGTTTCCGTCTTTCGTTTTGGGTTGTCAGACGGGAGCAGGGTTCACCTCGTTTATTGGGGTGATAATCGGGGTGGGTCCTGACAATTGGTATCAGAGCATAGGTTGTTGGTTTGTGTCGGTTGCGAGGTTATGTTTAGGTTTTTTGACTGATTCTATGCCTCTTTCAGCGTGCGGTTGACTATGCCTCTGAGACGTGAACCCCATCCACGACCTGAAGAAGCGGCAAGAGATGCGGAGAGTGCTACGATCGAGCGAGCCCAGCGGCTCGGGCGTACGACGTTTAGTGGTGGGGCAGATCCTGAGGAAGCCCACAGGTGGATTACGAGACTTGAGCGGATTTTCGCAGTGATACGATGCCCATCGGAGGATCGAGTGTTACTGGCTACCTTTTTACTAGATGGTACGGCGTACGAGTGGTGGTATACCCTCGAGTTGTCCAGCTGGGACGCCCACACTGTGACCTAGGAGACGTTCAGGGAGCGATTTTTGGATCAGTATTACCCTCGTTCTTTCCGCAATGCCAAGGAGGCTGAGTTTCTGCAACACCAATAGGGGAGTTTGAGTGTGGCTAAGTACGAGCAGAAATTTCAGGTGTTGTCTCGTTTTGCTCCTGCGTTTGTGGCTACGGAAGCCGAGAAGTGCCGTAGGTTTGAGTTGGGCATGCGAGGCGAGATACGAGCATACCGCCTGTCGTTGTACTCAGGACGACGAGATCTACCTAACGGTCCTCGGTCTACGTGTAAAAACCGTGTCGTGCGAAAAGCCAACTATTGCCCCTCTTTTAACCAAATTACGGTAATGCCCTCAACCTTCCGAACATCGTAACTTCCTCCCCGGATGTCGGAATCGGGCGTGCCACCTGTCTACGGACTCGTGACGTCCCAAACTATGTCACGGTCATCGGTCAAAGCCCAATTGACCGTCCGAACTAAAGGTCAACTTTTTACCTATTCTAGGGGCAAAATCGTCATTCTGCCCAAAAATCCAACTAACCACCGATTAATCTAACTAATCCGTCACTAATCACTTCACTAATCTAGACTTCTGGGATGGGTCGTTACACCATAAGCCACTCTGAGCTAATCCGACCTCTCCGGGTCATCCGGACCTGTCCAAAACATACACAAATGTTACTACCAACCTAGAAAAGTCCATATCAAGAACCCCAAACATTCCCGGAAAAGTCAACATGTCCTAGACACGTTTCCCTAAACTATAAACCTCAATTTGACCAACCTAACTATCTCCAATCAACTCGAAACCACCACCATTGGATTTATATTGTCGAAACCTTTAAAATGGTCCTGGTCTCATCTTGAAATACTGCCCACGCGCCCTCACACACGGGTCAAAGTAGCTGGTCAACGTTGACCAAAAAGTCAACGCTGCCGTTAGTAGTGACGTCATCATTGACATCTAACACGAATCAGCTGACATGTCAGACTTGACATGATGACGTCATCGATGACATCATCATCCCTGTCCTCTGTCCGGGTCGACCCGGATTCTTGCAATCGGGTCACGCAGACCCATTGACTCGACCCAGTCCGTTCTTCCATTTTCGACCACCATTTTCAAAGCCGTTGCTTCCAGTATGATCGTCCAATCAACCCTAATCGATCTATATGATCAAAACCTAGAAAAACAACCTTCAATTTTACTTGGAATCGAAGAACAGTCGCCCAGTTTTCCAGTTTCCCGTCTGGGCTGCTCCGCCATCCCCAGCCCTAGACTTCGATTCCTAGTGACTCGTCCATGTCCCAGAAACACAACCCAACCCTTAGATTCAACCCCAAACTTTCAAAACTTAAAATTCAAAATTCAAAAATTCACAGGTTACAGGTTTACCTTCTCCCGTGGCTTCCTCCGCCGTCCACGATGGTTGGTCCTCCTACCACCAGCTCACAGTCCCTTCAAAGTCTCAAATTGATACCACCTAACCCCAACTCCACAACTGATCTCACATGTCACACCACCATCTCCTTTCTTCCTTTCTGGATTTTAGTTGTGTTTGGAGATAACACGTGCTTTTCTGCTATTTGTTCACAGCTTGTGTGCATTCCTACATGCACCAAATGTAACGACCCGTCCCCGAATTCGGGATTAGATTAGTAACTAATCATGATTAATGAGGGTTAATCGGTGGTTAGTTGGGTGGAGTCGGACGAACGATGCAAAATGACCGTTTTGCCCCTAGTCGTGGGTAAAACGTTGACTTTTTATTCGAGCGGTCAAATGTACTTTGACCCATGATCGTGACGTAGTTTGGGACGTCACGAGTTCATAGACAGGTGGCACGTTCGATTCCGACATTCGTGGTGAAGGTTATGATGTTCGGAAGTTCAGGGTCATTTCCGTAATTTGGACGAAGTATGGGAAAATGTTGACTTTTTGATCGGGTGGTCCGATGGCCAAGGGCCAAGGACCGTTAGGAAGGTCTCAAAGCCCTGAGTACAACGACAGGCGGCACACGTCAAACGGACATCGGGTGACCAAGTTACGGGTCACAAATGGTGAGGGGTAATTTGGTAAATTGTCAATTGAGGGTAAAATGGTAATTTTAACTGCTATTTTGTGCAACAGCCGCGTATGGGCTTAGTGCATCTTTTCTGTATTGAAAAACAGAGAGTGGGACTTGGCGTGCAGAGTGTGAGGAATTGTTTAACCATCCTTGATCAGTGTGTGTGAGTGTGGTGTGGAATTTTAAGCCACGGGTAAATTGTTTAAGGCCTGGGTGGAGCTGTACAACGGTGTGCAGTGGTGGAGTGCGGCTAGTGTTCTGAAATTGGGAAGAAAGCAGAGGCTGCTTCCCACGTTGATCAAATTCCCGAGACCATGATGAACTGAGGACGGTTTGGGGTGAATTGTTGTTGTGTTGTTGCGGGAACAAAGACAGTAGTCAGGGCACGAGTGTGCTGGTTGAGAGGAGTGCGGGAAACAAGCCGGGGAGAGTGCCATTGATCTGGGAAAACAGGGACTTTGTGCAGGGTGTGATCGTCCCTTTCAAGGCCAATTTGAGTGAAATTGTGAGCGAGAAAGGGATCTTGGAGGCGAGAACACAGTTATGAGAAGATAGAAGGAAGAAAATGAGGAAACTGGGAGAGGGAGTTCCAAAAAAAACCCGAAACTTGTCCTTGAGGGAATTTAAATCCAGTTTCAAAATGTAAGCCAGCCCAAGCCAAATTGTAGCTCGAATGAGTCTTCTGGAACTTCATGGGGTCGATCCAAATCGTTGATTGCAAGCTTTGAAGCTCCTGGAGCCATGGTCGGTCGTCACGGGTGGCCGGGAAATCGAGCCTTGTGTTCGTACAATTTGAGGTAAGTGTTTGTGAAATTGGATTTCAATTCATCCTTACCACGAGGTTATGATGCTAAACTACAAGCTAATTGAAGACTTCCTTGGTTATTAGACAAACTCAGACGAGGAACTCGACTTGGAAACTTAGGTTGAGTCGAGGTAGTTCGAGGCTATGACGACGGTAATGAGCATTACAGATCCCTAATTCAATTGGTTACGAAGCTAATGGTGTGTTAAATCGTTCAAAATAATGTCGAATTGAGGGGATGCTAATCGGGTCCTCGCACGGGTTGAACAACCCGTATTGCAGGTTTGGCGGGTGAGAACGATGACTGTGCAGGGGTACTGTAGCAGGCGCGTGGGCTCACGCGCAGCCACTCACGGCGGCGCGTGAGGGCGCATGGACCCGAATTTCAAGGTGAGTTCAAAATGGATTTTGTCCTATATGTTGTAACGAACATTTTAATGTTGATATCGAACTTATCGGACACCGTTTCGATGTTATCCCGAAGGCCCGAAGATTTATGTTACGGGTGTAATTAATGATTAATTCCCGGAAAAATTATGGGAAATTAGTTGGTTGTTATCTAAGCCCTTAGTGACACTAAAGTATGTTTTCAGACAGGATTCGAAATTTTGGAAAATATCGGAAATTACGGGCATGCGTACGGCGCGAAACCGAGCTTTAAAAATTGGTGTGTGAGTGGACTTGCTTTCAAAATTTAATGCATGCATAAATTATTTCTATGATTTTATGATTATGATTATAAGTTGTGATTGATTTTGATTTCCGTATTTATACGTATTCGGTTCCCATATTTATACGTATTTTTACTATACATTTGGAATTACACGTATTTCGAGACTATGGTCACTCGTGTGCTTAATGATGGTTTAACGAAAGAAGTTATATGAAATGGATGGTAAAATGATTTAAGAAGGTTGTTTATGATTTGCGAGTGTGACCTACGATTTTGACACGTTTTTCGAGAACGTTCCGAATTTGCACGTTTTACGAGATTTTGAGTTATTGTGATTTGATCACTGTTGATGTTTGAATTGGGGAATTGAAATGAGACTGGTGATTTTGAGGAATTTAAATGAGGGATTTGAGTATGTTTTGCTTGGATCGTGATTTTGGTAATTATGATTGTGGTTCGGATGTTTTGATAATGAGATTTGAGAAATGAAGTGATTTCAAGGAATTAAAATAGATTTTGGAAAAGACGATTTCGGGCTTGATGCTCGGGGCATAAAAGTAGTTTTAACGAACGAGATTACGGTTTTCGGAAATTTTAAGTGGATTCTTGGTTTGGGTTCGGGATGATGCTTCCGGATGCCGGCTTACGGAATCATTATTGCGAATTCGAATTCGGAAATGAAAAAGGATTTAATAAAGTGATTTGGTCTGTTTTTGCATGCCCCGTGTTTCATGATGATTTGATTATGTTTGTAAAGTATGATTTGGGGAAAATGAATGTGGAATTTCGGACCATGGGTCCTGTTGTGAAAAATGTGATTTTGGGATGGATCCCACGTGGTCGTGATTGATGAACTGTTTTGGGGATTAAAGACCCGCTGAAAACTGCTTTGGGTTTGAAGACCCGTTGTTGTGTTTGAAAACTGTTTTGGGTTTAAAAACCCGGTACTATTGCTGGAGCACGTTTTGAGTTTAAAGACTCGGTTAGTTGATGACGGGGGAGGGCCCTTAATGAGTTTAAAGACTCGTGAGTTTAAAGACTCGGTTACTGTGATACCCCCGAGGCCTATTGATTATGTTCTGAGTTTAAAGACTCGTTGATATCCCGGGAAGGCCTGTTTATGCGCATGGTTTTGAGTTTAAAGACTCGAGCGCACTTGTTATCCAGCAAAATGATTGACTTGTGATTTATTGATGATTTCTGATGTCTCGGTTGAGTTGGGCAGTGGCCCGGTATATGGTTGTTGGTTTTGGATCATGTTGTGCATTTGGTTGATTTGTGGTTTTGGGCTGAGGCCCGGTGTCTATGATTGCGGGCTAAGACCCGATGGTTGAGAAAGCAAAAAATGATTTTGAGATTCATACGAGTTTTCCTTATGTTGGAATTTAATACACAGTTTTTCTTATGTGGAAAATGTTAACCGATTACGAAATGATTTTTGTATGCATGCATTGGTTTTTACGCGGAGGGTAAAAACGTTTGTTGTAACTGTTTTGCTAAACTGATTTATTTTTGTCCACTCACACCTTTTGGTTTTACTGACCCTCCAGGTCGTTGCGCGTTGTTCGAGGCTGTACGAGGGGCGGAGGCATGAGTAAGTTCGTGTGGCTATCCTTGGTTTGGCAAGTACTGAGGGTAACTTGGGATTTTCAGTCATCTTGCCAGACGGGATCAGGACCGGGCACGGTTATCGATGCCCCTTTCGGGGGCGGTCCTGACACCAAATGCATGCAAACATGTGACACCTAACTCCTCTCCGTCTCCCTGCATCCGCATTCAACATGAGATCTGGTATGGACTCGTACAGTATTGGACGTTTCCAGATTTAGCCACGTGGCAAACTCAACATCAACAAGGAAGCTTTGGAGGAGTACAAAACTACAAATCATTGAGGTGGCGTTTAAGGAAAAAAGAATATTCTTGCATTGTTCCTTGTACGAGTCCCAAATTCCCTTGTGCAGAAGAAATATGTATCTTTTGTCACCTCTCTATTAGAGCGACAGCGAAGAAATCAAACTTACAAGCACCAGAAATTTCACGGAAAAAAATATATTATACTTTTGATCTAAATCTAATATGCTCATACTCTACAGGCGAATTCGCTACAAAGTTAACTTCACGAAAGATATGTGAGGCTTGAAATGCTTTAAAGTTTAAACTTCCTTCTCCATTCCTTGGCATTGGAGACAACACTAGCAATCCTCCATGATGGTTTGAGAGCTCCATTTACAGGAGAAACATGTCAGTTTATACAGAATCAACACAATTTTAGTAGAATTAGAAGAAATTGTTCAATAGTCCATTTTAATGTAGTAGGTTTATAATAGGTAAATTTTTTTTTATGTTTAAATCCTCACAATGAACAAACAAAAGAAATAGCTACATTAAACTTGATAATTAATCCTCATATGATACAATTGGACTAGACAAATGTGACCATAGAACTTAAAAGTGACCCGTCTATATGCTGGAAAAATGTGCCTGATTTTTTAGGCCCAATCTTGGGAGGAAAAGCTTTCACCATTTCAGGAAATCGTAATTTTAGCCTTTCAGAAAAATTTACACCCAAGTTTTTGTTTTTTTTTTCTTTGAGAAAAAATAGAAACTTGGGCTTAATTTGTGATAATTTTTGTAGCTATCTATTAGTGAATACGAATTTTCGATCAAACAATCGTTTGTGTGGCACATTATACTAATTTTCCATAATTTTTTTAGTATATACGAAATGTCATTGATTAAATAAAAGTTATTACTCACTTTGCTCACCTAACCGGATTTTGGGCTAAGGCCCTAATGATTTAATTAAAGTAAATGGTTAGATTATTGGTTTTCGAATGCATGCATACTTTTTTATTGAATGGCATAAATGTCTTCTTATGAAATGTGTTTTTGTTAAACTTTTAATTTTTATCCACTCACAGCTTTTAATGGTTTTAATGCCCTTCAGGTTGATCACGGATGCGGGCAGTAGCAGAGGCCGAGACATCGCACTCCTCCACCAATCCTGAGGAGCTCTGTAAGCCCCAAATAGGCTGAGATTTTAGTTATCCCTTGTCTGACACTTTGCGTCAGACGGGAGCATGGCACATCCCGCAATAATCCCTGGGGATTGGGATGGGTCGTGTCAACAGTGCTAAATGTTGCCCACACCTGCAGCCCCAAACAGCCCACCAACCCGTGGCCAACTCCCTCACGCAGAGTTCCTCTGCTCCTTGGCTGCTTGATTCGGGTGCCTCTCACCATGTCACCTCCACCCGTCAACAACTCACTGAAATACACACCTATCGTGGCCCTAATGAAATCATACTTGGAAATGTTAAGGGGTTACCAATCACCCACACTAGTACCACCACTCTACCTTCTTCCCCCTCTCGTCCCTTTACTCTCCAGAATGTCCTTTGTGTTCCCCATATGACCAGGAATCTGCTTTCTATTTCTCAATTCAACACTACTAACCGAACTTCTATTGAATTCTATCCTGATCACTTCCAGGTCAAGGATCTCAGCATGGGGTGGTCCTTCTTCAAGACCCGAGTAGGGACTGTGTGTACGAATGGTCCCCTCCTTCCAAACAACCTCAATCTCTGACTGCTATGGTGGCATCCCCTACTTTGTGGCATTGTCTTCTTGGTCACCCTAGTCACAAAGTGTAACGACCTGTCAGGACCCGACCCTCCTCTGTCAGGTCCCGACTCATCTAGCACGATATTGTCCTCTTTGGGCCACAACAATACTCAACGGCAAGCCTGCGCCCTCAAGGTTTTGTTTTCTGGAGCTCATGGTGCAACTTCCCAGAGGGGCACCCATCATGGAATTGCACCAGCCTCAACTCGCTTAACTTTGGGGTTCCAATCCCCCCCCCCCAAAGCCACTGAGCTCCCAAAAGGCCTCATGCTAGATAGGTGTGTGCCTACACCTTTAAGGCATACCACCATTCCCTTTCCAGACCATTCCCCCTCGCAGGAATGTGGAATTGTTCACCGTTCCCTCTAGGACACGAGTCTTACAATCCACCCCCCTTAGTGCCCAGCGTCCTCGCTGGCACACTTCCCAGTTGGGGTCTGGCTTTGATACCATTCTGTTAGGTCCTGACTCATCTAACATGATATTGTCCTCTTTGGGCCACAACAATACTCAACGGCAAGCCTGCGCCCTCAAGGTTTTGTTTTCGGGAGCTCATGGTGCAACTTCCCAGGGGGTCACCCATCATGGAATTTCACCAGCCTCAACTCGCTTAACTTTGGGGTTCCAATCCCCCCCAAAGCCACTAAGCTCCCAAAAGGCCTCATGCTAGATAGGTGTGTGCCTACACCTTTAAGACACACCACCATTCCCTTCCTAGACCATTCCCCCTTGCAGGAATGTGGGATTGTTCACCGTTCCCTCCAGGACAGGGGTCTTACACGACCCGTCCTGGAAGTCAGGATTAGATTAGTAGTTAATGAAGGATTAACGAAGATAATCGGTAATTAGTTGGATACTTTTGGACGGATGGTGCAGAATGACGATTTTGCCCCTAGAATGGGCAAAATGTTGACTTTTAGTTCGGGCTGTCAAATGGACTATGACCGATGACCGTGATGTAGTTCGGGACGTCACGAGTCCGTAGACAGGTGGCACGTCCGATTCCGACATCCGAGAAGGAAGTTATGATGTTCGGAAGGTTGATGGCATTTTCGTAAATTAGTTAAAAATGGGGAATTTGTTAACTTTTTGCACGACAGGTTTTCTTCACGCAAACCAAGGACCG
This sequence comes from Prinsepia uniflora, assembly GCA_032719365.1. Lineage (NCBI taxonomy): Eukaryota > Viridiplantae > Streptophyta > Magnoliopsida > Rosales > Rosaceae > Prinsepia > Prinsepia uniflora. The sequence goes on from CM064872.1 coordinate 75,199,502, forward strand.
TTAGGTAGTTCTCGACGTCCTGAGTACAACAACAGGCGGCACGCCGTCATCGAACATCAAACGGATAAGATATGGGTCTAGAAAGTGAAGGGTAAAATGGTAATTTTGACATTTATGGGCAATTCAGTCTTTTCCAATCTTGGGATTTGTGTCCAACCGAATAAGGACACTTGGGCTGAGTTAATTGGATATTTTGTGAGAGAGGACCACAGATTGAAGGACACCTGGCTTCATCCTAGAGGCTTCTAGCCAATCCTACACAGTTACACGTTTTAATTTTAGGGCTTTATCGACCAGTTGAGAAAAACAGAGAGAGACTGAGACAGGGAGCGGATCGATCAGTTTTCAGGGTGTGAGTTCTTTGTGATCGAGTGTGAGTGATCAGAGATAAAGTTGAGAGTCTGGTGAGTGAAACTGTGGTGTTGGGATTGAGTGAGAAACTCAGAGGAAGGTAAGAAACCCAAAAAACAGAGAGGTCCACCGTACAAGGCTGAGAGTTCGAGTGATCAAAACCAGTCAAATCTGGGATTGAGGTGGTGTTTAGCAAGCTGAGGAGTGGCTTGGGAGGTGCAGAACCACCGTGGAGCTCACAACGGTGAGCAGAGAAACAGGTAAGTCTATGGTCCCCTGTTTTCCAGAAACGTTCAAATCCAAAATCGTGAGTTTTAAGGACTGGTTGAGTGTTGTTGTTGATTCTAGCAGCTGAAGGAAGTTACTGCCAAGGTTAGGAACTCGAAACTGTGACTGAAAGAGTGACTGGTGGCCAGAATCTGAAGCTCGATTTTTCTGCATTTTTGGTTCGAGTTTGGAAGGTAAGAAACAGGACTCCATTTCGTGTTTTTAGTAAGTAAAACAGTCACACATTCAAGGAAGAAGCTTAGGGTTTAGAAAGGACTGAAAACTGCCTGAAAACGAGTGAAAATCGGCTTCGCCAGCTTAGTTGGATCGGACCGGTCTGGACCGGTCTGAACCGGGTTGGTTGGAGGTGGACGATGACACTGTAGCAGCGCGTGGCTCCTACGCGCAGCCCCTTTGGGCGGCTCGGGAGGACGCGTGGGGCTTCTTTTGGGGAAACGTTCAACACGGTTTTCACTCTAATCGATGTAACAAACATTTTAGGACATATTTCGAGTCGATTAGACACCGTATTGAGGTAGTTCTGAGTATTCGAAGGTTTAGGGGTTCGTTTGATTACGTTTAAAAATCCGAAAAAAAATTGGGGAAATTAGGGTAAGCTTAAATGTAACACCTCGGAAATTCGAGGATTCCCATATTGTAATTTAATGTGTGATTTGACGATCTTACCCTTGTGAATGGTATGGTCAATTGAAGACTTTTTGATTGATGAACTAAATGAACTTTGACCTATGACCGTGACGTAGTTCGGGACGTCACGAGTTCATAGACAGGTGGCACGTCCAATTCGGACGATCAGGGAAAAAGTTATGACTATCGGAAGTTCAGGGGTATTACCGTAATTTGGACTTTTGGGGGTGAAAATGTTGACTTTTCTTTTGGCAACTAATTTTCAGTTGACTCAAAGACCGTTGGGTAGGCCTCGACGTCCTGAGTCCGTAGACAGGCGGCACGCCGAAATCGGACTTCGTACGAGGAAGTTATGGTCAGAAACGTGAATTCGGGAAGTTCGTGTCTCGGTTTTCGTGTCGAATATTATATTCAGGAAATCTGATTGGAGGACACCTGGTGAGTGACAAGTGTCACTCACCCATTGGCTAGATTGGATCAGATCCACTATTGGATTAATTAACATTTAAATCAGCTTTAAATTCCAGCCCTTGGATTGAAAACCCCTGATCTAATCTGAGCCCTTGATCTAATCATGGAGATCAAATCTGGGTCGTCCGTTTCCTTCCTTCCATTTCTTTATATTTCCTACCCGAATCACACACTCTGTCCATTTCGATCAAGCACCCCAGCTAATCACCCACTCACTGTGTCTGCGTGTTGGGGGACTCCCTGGTGAGGCTGAACGGCGGCAGTGATCACGGCGGAGGACGGCGGCGAGGAAGGAAGCAGGGGAAACCGTGACGGTTTTCAAACCCAGATTTTGGTAAATCCATTTCCCACGTTTAGTTTTGTTTTTGATGGATCCTAATCGACTCTAGGGACTGCCAGGAACCTTCTGCGATTGAACTCGTGGCCGGAGGTGCTCAGGACGGTGACACAACTGCGACGGGAGGCCGGTTCTGTTCTTCGAGGTAAGCCCTCGATCCTGTCTGTTTTTCTCGATTTTGATTCCATAGAACCCTTTCTGGGATTGAGACGAGCACCTAGGAACAAACTAGGACTGAAATGGTTGAGAAATGAAGAAATGGCAACCGGGTCATGATCGCGGGTCTGATCGACCCGAGTTGCAAGTATTCGGGTCAACCCGTATGAGGACAGCGGTGATGACGTGGCACCCTGTCAGTCTGTCAGGTGACATGGACCAACCGTGAGCCGACACGTGTCACATGTCAGTGCGCAGTCAGCACTGACATGTCAGTGACGTGGACCAGTCAGGGACTGCCACGTGTCACTGACATGTCAGTGACGTGGACCAGTGCCGTGCTGACACATGGTACATGTCAGATCTGACACGTGGCCTGACAAATCAGCGAGGTGGACCAATCGGATGTTGACACGTGGCACCTGTCAGAGTCTGACACGTCAGACCTGACAGCTGTCAGATGACGTCAGCGATGACGTCAGCATGACTGTTCCAGCGTTGACCGCCGCGTTGACCGGCGCGTGGGGGCGCGTGTGAACAGTGTTTCCGGTGGGACCACCACCATTCTTTAGGTTTCGACGATCCGGATCCAATGGCGGTGGTTTCGGGTCGATCGGAGATCATTAGGTTGGTCAAAATAAGGTTTATTGCCTTGGAAAACGCATTCGGGCGGCTTTTCCGGACCGGTTTCGGTCTAGGGCTTCATAGTTGAATGTTAGGGGTCTAAATTGACCTTTGCATATACTTTGGATATGACAGGGGTTGTATAATCGTACCAAAACGAGGGTATACGTTCGGTTTTCGGCAGGACTGTACTGTGAGTGGACCATTTTCTTAAACCCTTGCGTGCATAAATGTTTTCTGGTTATTTATACTTATTCACATGCTAAAACAATAATGGTTTTGAGGATATGGAAAATATGGTTATGGCATGTTTCACGGTATTTGGGCTTGAGACCCGTCTGATGAAACTTAATGATTGGTTCGGATTTTATCTATGTATATATATGCCTTGCATGTGGATATCAACAAAATGCATTTGTTACTGCACTGTATAGATCCTTCCATATTATATTGTCTCCTCCGGCGAGGTACCCCGGAGAGGTCACGGGCGTCTAGTACATCCAGCGTCTATGACGCTAAGCATCAGGTGATGCTGTACCCGAACGGGGTTCGGGGATTTAACTCGGAAAATTGAGACCCGAGTGGCACGCGTAGCCTTGTGATTGTGACCTTATTGGACGTCAGGGACGTCAGACATCAGGGATGTCGGGATTGGAGTGTATAATGCAGCAACTAAAACTATACTTATGGTTTTATTATATGCCTTATGGTTCATATTATATGGTTTATGATTTTGAATTATGATGCACGCATGTTTGCAAAACGGAGGGGTAAATTATATGTTTTACTTATCAAACGATTTCATAAACTTGAGTTTCGGTCCACTCACCCTTTGTGTTTTGATAACCCCTTCAGGTCGGGAAACTGAGGTAGAGGAGGAACCTGAGGCTGAGGCATAGATCTACTTCTGCGTACCTGATCCCCTGTTGGGCGGTGTACCCGCAGGTTTTACCTTAGAGTCGTGCTCGCATCTTGTAATTTTTGGTTTTCATCCCTTGTCTGACATTCGTCTAATTCGGATTTGATGTATGACTTTAATTTGATTATTTATGCATTGGATATTTTGAGGTTGAAATTGGTATGAATTATTGATTGTCAGACGGGAGCAGGGCACGCCCCCTCGTGGTCCTCGTGGGATCGGGGCGGGTCCTGTCATTAAATGAAGTGTTTGTGACCCGAAATGGTGACTTTTGACAGGTCGAGATATTCTGAGACAGCCGATGAGCGTACGGGACACGGATGACGTGTTCGGACCTTGTGAGTGGACTTATTGGAGTGTTTGTTCGGACCTTCGGGCGGAAGTCCCCTTTCGGTTAAACGTGATTACGGTTTTCGAAGATTTCCAATTTGGTTTTGGTTTTCGGATTTCAATGCATTTCTTGTGCTTGAAAAATGGTTTTGGGTTTAACGACCCGAATTAAGAGAAAACCCCACTGGATCTGGTTTTAAGTTTAAAGACTCGGATGATAGATAGGGGGAGGGCCCTGGATTGATATGTTTTGAGTTTAAAGACTCGGTATGTGTTTTGAGTTTAAAGACTCGGTGATTGTGATACTGTCAGGACCCGTCCCAAATATCAACTCGATACCCGGGACGAACCCTGCTCCCGTCTGACAATCACACTTAAAGTACCAAAATAACCTCAACACAACCATAAGCATAACTATCAGACAAGGGAGAAATATAATACAACCGTAATTCAGAGCATAGTTTATACAAAACAGGCACAAAATCCTACTAGGCTAATCTCGCAACGGAAGAACGTCGTAAGCTCTATGCCTCGATCACTGCCTCAATGTTCACCCCAGCGCTATCACCACGACCTGGAGGGTAAGTTAAAACCAAAAAGTGTGAGTGGATTAAAAGAAATAAGAGTTTTCAAACACGATTTAGAAATCAAACAAGGATTTAGAAAAAAAAAACAATAAGCTTTTACCTTCCGTTTTAAAATAAAGTATGCATGCCTAACGAATTATCAGAAAATCACAACATAAAATAGTATAACAAGATCATATCATAAAACCAAATCCACCAATTCCAAAGTCCGATCAAACCAGCTGGGTCTATCCGAGTCTTTAAACTCAAACCAGGCCTCAAATGTAATCCGAGTCTTTAAACTCTCGAGTCTTTAAACTCAATAGGCTTACGGGAGTAATATCGTAAATATCCGAGTCTTTAAACTCCCGAGTCTTTAAACTCAATCCGGGCCCGTCCCCCGTCAATCAGAATCCGTGTCTTTAAACCCAATATCCAGATCCAGTAAATCCAATCCAAAACCAATTCTAAAATCCATCTCCAAACCCGAATCCGAAATCATTGGTCTGATGCCCTTCCGGCACCCAGAACCGTCATTCCGAACCCAAATCCGGAATTCCACTTTTCCGACTTTAAAACCAAATTTCGTTTCCCGAAATCCGATTTTAAAACCAAAACCTTGATTACCAAAATCATATTTCATAATCCACTTATAACCATCAGAAAACAATTTTAGATTCAAAACATGGAAGATTAACATCAAAATCAAAAATCCAGCTTTTTCTCGAAAAACGTGCGAAAACCCGAAAATGTCTCGAAAAATGTGCAAACATATCAATCACATATAATCATCATCAACAAGCATAAAAACATACTTCAAATCATAAAACATGATTAAAAACAGCAAGGCATGCTCGTAAGAAAAGAAAGAGTCCACTCACGAGTCCAAAAAGTGTCAATCGCGCTCCGTGCGCTCCTCGACCGTCTCAGGCGTCTCCCGTCCTGTCAATAGGCATCAAATAGGGTCACAAACACTTCAAATATGCTAACCCTAATTTCCCCAAATTTTCAGGAATTTATACGTAATTTAAACGTAAACCCTAAACCGTCCGGATCCTCGAACTATCCCGTAACATCATCCGATTTACCCGAAACTTATCCCAATGGATTCCTTAGAACATTTAGAACAAAACCCATGTTGGACGTTTGTTCAGAATCCTACCCACGAGCCCCCACGCGCCGTCCAAAAGTGGCTGCCCGTGGGCCTCACGCGCTTGCACAGTACCATCGTCTACCTCGAGTCACCCGGTTCAACTGTACTGAACCGGCGTGACCGGTTCTCCTCCATTCCTCCACCAATTTCCACCATTTCAATCCTGTTAGCTTCGTCCAGTTCCCAGCAATCCTTTCCCCTCCTAAAATCTGGAAATCGAAGCCTGAAACCCATCGTCCTCAACCTCGAACAGAACTGCCCGTAAGCCCTGTTTTGACCTTCGGCCACCCAGACCTTCCCCCGTCACGGCACCAACCTCAGACGACTCCTGAGACCTTCAGGAGTCTCACACTAACCACCAAAACCCTCGACTCTAACCCAAAGTCCACGACTTTCGAAAACAATCAAACGGGAAAACAGGGGATTCGAGTCATACCTTCGATTCTTCCTCCGCCATCTGCACCGCCGTGTACCACGGTGTCCACTGAGTCCCCTGCAGTCTTCCTAGCCTCCTATTAGCTTGGTTTGAACCAAAACACGACACAACCACCACCTCTATCCCACGGCCTCTCTGTTTCCCCGAAAATCAATCCTCCAACCACCGTGTTTCCGTGCACGATTTCACCCCCAAACTCAGTCACCAACTTCCTCTCTTCTCTCTGTCACTCTCACAACTCACAACACTCTCACCCACACACTGAATCGATCAATCCTCTCACTTTCTTCACTCTCTGTTTTCTGTTCTTCCCAAACCAACACACGGTTTGAATGAGAACAAAATGTGGCCGTGCACATTTTAGGCCGTCCTAGAACCATCCAGTCCTCTCCACGTGTCCAATTTCCTGGGTTTAAAAATTACCATTTTACCCTCCAACTTCTCAGACCCATAACTCTTCCGTCCGACGTCCAATGACAGCGTGCCGCCTGTCGTTGTATTCATGACGTCGAGTGACACGACCCATCCCAATCCCCCCGGGATTACCATGGAATGTGACGTGCTCCCGTCGGACAAGAGGCGTCCGACAAGGGATAACCGATTGCCTTTGCCCAACCGGGCTTCCAGAGTGCGTAAGGATCGATGGAGGAGGTGTGCGATGCTCAAGTCTCTGCTGCAGTCGTATCCGGAATCAACCTGAAGGGCATTGAAAACAAAGTTGTGAGTGGACGAAAATAAACAAGTCTGTTTAAAACATTTATAAGACATTTATGCCCCTCAGTAAAATCATATGCATGCACCAAAACCAATAATCCCATATTTATTTAGAAATAACCAATAGGGCCTTAGCCCGGAAACCAAAGCATAGTTTCAATTTCCAAAAGTAAACCCAAGAGTTATTTCATAAATCCAGTAATATGAACCATAAGGCATATAAACCATAACCATTATTTTAGCCACTGCACTATACACTCCAATCCGACATCCCTGATGTCTGACGTCCCTGACGTCAATAAGGTCACAATCACAAGGCTACGCGTGCCACTCGGGTCTCAATTTCCGAGTTCATTCCCCGAACCCCGTTCGGGTACAGCATCCCCGATGCTTAGCGTCATAGACGCTGGACGTACTAGACGTCCGTGACCTCTCCGGGGTACCTCATCCGGAGGAGACAATATAATATGGAAGGATTTATACAGTGCAGTACTAAATACATTTTATTGATATCCACATGCAAAACATATAGGTATACATAGATAAAATCCGAACCATTCGTTACGTTTCAACAAACGGGTCTCATGCCCAAATACCGTGAAACGTGCCATAACCGAAATATCATCAAAACCATTTATAGATTCCAGCATGTGAACATATATAAAATGTAAACCAGAAAACATTTATTCAATTCCATTTTAGGGTCCCCGACCCGCAATCACATGTAGAAATCAACTGGGCCCCTGGCCCGATTTCACAAGTTAACTGGGCCCCTGGCCCGATCCACATGTTAACTGGGCCCCTGGCCCGATTTCATAGTTCAACTGGGCCCCTAGCCCGATTTTACTTTATTCAAGTTCGTAACCGTTTCATGAAATCATATTCAACCATATTTATGGAAATCGGTGAAAATCCAGAAAAATCTCGGTTTACGTGCAAATACGTAATTCACCTCGAAATGCGTGAAATCATTTTAAATTCACCAATATCCAAAGTAAATCATTTAATCATAATTATAACAATCATAAAACAGTTATGCATGCATCGAATTTATGAAACCAATGTCCACTCACAGACCGTTTAACCGAGCGTCTCGATACGCGTGCCATAGGCCTTCCCGGGCCACCTCACTATCACCGGGACTCCCAATCCTGTTCAAATCAATTTAGAGGATCACTAACCTCATCATTAACATCCTATTCAAGTCCCGTAATTTTCCCGAATTTTTAAGTATTTTTAAACTGGATTTAAAACCTTCGGACATCCCGAACAATATCGAGACGGTGTCCGATCGACACGAAACCAATCCCAAAATGTTCGTTACAATGAATAGGATAAAAGTCATGTTGGAAGTTTCCCAGAATTACCTCACACGCGCCCCCACGCGCCGGTTGAACTCCCTGCGCGTGAAACCCACGCGCCGGGTACTGTTCACCGTCGTTCAACCCGAACGACTGGTAAACGGGTCGCCGTGACCCGCGGGCCAACCCGATCGGTTCTCCGTCGATACTGGATCATTTTGGACGGGGTTTTCACCTACATGACCGTCTGAGTTCAACCAACAGTTCTGTGGAATCAAAAACAAGGAACAACGTCAAGATCCTTACCTCTCCGATCGAGAAGCTCACGGCCAACCCACCGTCGACTGCACTCAGCTCCGACCACCATTCTCGATGAAAACGGTCCCAATAGACTCGTCTCATCCTCTGAGTCATCCTCCCGTTTACTAGATCGAACGAAAGACAGTAAAACTCATCCTGCCATTTTTGACCCGAGAATCGAACTCACGGGTTTAGGCTCCCTTCGCCGCCGTGGTCACCACCGTGGCCACCGAAACGCCCAGTTCGATCCCAGAACTCCGTCCACCCCTCAAGCACGGTCAAAACACCGGTCTCCATCGACTTCCAAAACTCTGAGTTTCGGATCCCCTGTTTTTCCTTCCGCCGTCATCTCCGCCGGCTCCCGCCGTCTCCCAGCTCACCACCGTCGTCCTTCCGTCCATACCAGCAGCTGGTCTCACTCCCACGCACAAAGGAGATGGGCTGGTGTGAGTGTGTGTTCGATTTCTTCACGGGCAGAGGAAGAATGAACAATGAGGAAGGGAGGTATCAGCTGAATAAGGAAATGGACGGTGGGGATGCAACAGTAATATAGATGAAGGGCCCAGATCAAAAGATGAAAAATAAGTGGGAAATTCTTTATATTATTAAAATCCAATAATTTAATCAATCTGACCAATCCAGATCTGATCCCAATAATTAAAGATTAGTGGTCCACGTGTCCCACTTAGAAATTCAGACCAATCAGAGAACGCCACGTGTCCACGCCTCGTAATGCGTGCATAACGAAACCAAACTTCCGTGACCCATAACTTCGTCGTCGAATCTCCGATTCCGGCGTGCCGCCTGTCGTTGGATTCGCATCGACGAAACCTACGTAACGGTCCTTGGCCCTCGGCCATCAGACATCCCGGTCAAAAAGTCAACATTTCCCCTTCTTTCGTCCAAATTACGAAAATGCCCCTGGACTTCCGTACAACATAACTTTCACCACGAACGTCGGAATCGAACGTGCCACCTGTCTATGAACTCGTGACGTCCCGAACTACGTCACGGTCATCGGTCAAAGTCCATTTGACCATCCGAAATAAAAGTCAACGTTTTGCCCACACCCAGGGGCAAAACGGTCATTTTGCACAATTCGTCCGAAATCGCCCAACTAATCCCAGATTAGTAAATCACAATTAAATATTATTAAATCCCGATATTCGGGACGGGTCGTTACATCGAGACCTATCTAACAGTCCTCGGTCTACGTGAAAATCAAAAGTCCACTAAAAAGTCAACATTTTCCCCTAATTAAACAAAATTACGGTAACGCCCTCAATCTTTCGAACGTCATAACTTTTTCTCCGATTGTCCAAATCGGACATGCCACCTGTCTACGCCCTCGTGACATCCTTAACTACGTCACGGTCAATGGTCCACGCTCATACAACCTGTAAAGCAAAAGGTCAACTTTTGACACACTATTCACAAGAACAAAATCGTCCTTTTATACAAATCTTTTACAAAATTACATTTATTGACATGACCCATCCCAATCCCCTCGGGATTACCGTGGAATGTGCCCTGCTCCCGTCCAACAAGGGGTGTCAGACAAGGGATAACCAAAAGTCACTGCCCAAACGGGGCTTCCAGAGTGCGCAAGGATCGATGGAGGAGGCGTGCAATGTCCCAGTCTCTACTGCAGTCGCATCCGGAATCAACCTGAAGGGCATTAAAACCAAAAGCTGTGAGTGGAAAAAAATGAAATAAGTTCATTAAACACATTTATAAGACATTTATGCCCTCCAATAAAAACGTATGCATGCCACGAAAACCAGTAACCAAAACGTTTGTCCAACCAAGCCATTAGGGCCTTAGCCCAAAAACCGTTAACTTAAAACCAAGTGTGGGAACTCAGCCCAAAACTGTGGAATACCACTACCAGATATATTAAAACCATGTGGGCCACCGCCCAAAGCCATAAACATAAATCCATAAATCCAAAACTATTTAGGGTCCCCGACCTGAAATATCATAACATAACCAATAATCCATTTTTACCACATAACACAAATCCAACCGAAAAGCCATTTCATAGATTCATTAATCCATATTTACCATTACCATCACCAGCATCCCTGATGCTTAGCGTCCCAGACGCTTGACGTCCCTGACGTCATATCTCACGGTATAATAAGCTACGCGTGCTGCCCGGGGTCTCTCCGGGTCCATATCTCTGACATCATAGATATCTGACGTCCCTGACGTCAATCATAGCAATCTTGCTCCTGAGTCATCATATGGTCCGGCTGCTCCGTACAATGACCCCTCGCAGGCAATGCACCGTGACTTCCCCAGTGTCCCAGACATCTGGAGGAGACCATCATATATCCTTGTATCCAGATGGTATATGGGAAACAGTTTTATGAAATCATTTCACACCATTACAATGGGCCCTTGCCCGAAATCTCCATAAAATATCACAATTCCATGTAGGGTCCCTGACCCGAAATCATATTTATTAAACATAGGGTCCCAGACCCGAAATCACATTTATAACCCAACTAGGCCCCATGCCCTGATTTTGTAAACCACTGGGCCCACGTCCCGATTTCGTAAATCAACTGGGCCCCTAGCCCGATAACATCACTCGAATGGGTCTTAGTCCGTTTTCATAAACAACTGGGCCCCTGGCCCGATTTCATAAAGCAACTGGGCCCCCGGCCCGATTTCATTAACATAAATGGACTCCAAGTCCGAGGTTTCCAAAATAATTGTGCCCCAAGCCCGAGTTCATCTTTCCAATTCCAAAACCCTTTTTATCACATTATGTATTAAGCCATTAAGCCATAAGCACATAAAACCACAATAAAACCATTAACCTCGATATACGTGAAATACGGAAAATACCTCGAAATACGTGCAACATACCCGAAATCAATACTCACAATCACCATCATAGAAATCACGTATATAAAACATATAACACATTTAAGCATGCATAGGATTTATAAAACCAAAGTCCACTCACAGACCGTTTTAACGGTATGCCTCGATACGCATGCAATCGACCCTCCCGGGCCACACCACTATCACCGGGACTCCCAATCCTGTCCAAATCACATTAGAGGGTCACTAACCTCATCATTAACATCCTATCAAAGTCCCGTAATTTTCCCGAATTTTTAATTATTTTTAAACTTGATTTAAAACCTTCGGACGTCCTGAACAATATCGAAACGGTGTCCGATCGACACGAAACCAATCCCAAAATGTTCGTTACATTAAATAGGACAGAATTCATGTTGACCTCACCTCGAGATTCGTGCCCACGCGCCGTCATGCGCCACCGTGAGTGGCTGCGCGTGAAACCCACGTGCATGCTACAGTACCAGCACAGTCATCCCCTTCGCTAGTTTGTCTGGTAAACGGGTTGAAAAACCCGCGATAAGACCCGGTTCAAATCCTAGCAATTCGACACCGATTCCAACAATTCAAATATCCATTAGCATCGAATTAGTTTGAATTAATGATCTGTGAACTTAATTACAATCGACCTTACCTAAATCCTCACGATCAAAGATGAACATTCGAAGAACACTCCGAACACTGTTCATCATCGGAAGTCGTCAGTTTCAAGCGTTTTCATTAAATTGATTCATCAAGAAGCTTCAATGGACCTCGTTAAACACTTTCCCCAACTCAATTGCATCAATTCAAGCCTCAAACTCCACGACTCAAACTCGATTCTTCGAAGAACAGCCGTACACTGTGCAATGATGGAACTTCATCAATCTCCAACGTTTTCCTTCAATTGATCCTTCCAGAAGCATCGTGGGATCCTCAGGAACAAAATCCCCAGTTCAATTTTGTCAATCAAAGCCTTAAATTCCTCGACTCAAGGTCGAAATTTCAGAGACCTCATTCCTTTTGTTCTTCCTCAATTCGACCCCAATTCCCTTCGTTCTTGTTGCAGATCGATTCGTATTGATCCCAGAAAGCTTACTCGAGCTTCAATTTTGATCCTTAAGGCTCAATTCTTCCAATTCGAAATTTCCCTACCAAAATTCACAAATTCAATTCTCACTCTCCAGCCTCTCTCTGTCCCTCGTGTTTACCCAGCTGAGTTAGCCTCATCAAGCACTCGATTTTCCCTTCAAAACCAGTTAGAGAAGGCAGCCAATTCTCCCCAATCTGATTCCCAAATTTGTGCACGGTTTGATGACAAAGAGGATTTAATGGAAATTAAAAGAATAATTAAGTTTAATTAATTAATAAAACATAATAATTATGTTTTCCCCAAAACATGGATTCTGGTTTTAAGCCTTAATTTAAGGGATGAGTGACACTTGTCACTCATCCAAGTGTGTTCAGTCACCGGGTACTGTTCATGTAAAATAATATTATTTTAATCCCGGTTCGTTCGGTTAATCGAGTCCGTTCCCGTGACCATAACTTCGTCGTCGAATCTCCGATTTCGGCATGCCGCCTGTGACAGGACCCGCCCCGATCCCACAGGGACCACAAGGGGACGTGCCCTGCTCCCGTCTGACACCCAATAATTCATACCAATTTTAACCTCAAAACATTTAAATGCATAAATAACCAAATTAAAGTCATACATCAAATCCGAATTAAACGAATGTCAGACAAGGGAATGAAATCCAAAATTACAAATTTGCGAGCACGACTCTAAAGTAAACCTGCGGGTACACCGCCCAACAGGGGATCAGGTACGCAGAAGTAGATCTATGCCTCGGCCTCTGGTTCCTCCTCTACCTCAGTTTCCCGACCTGGAGGGGTTATCAAAACATTAAGGGTGAGTGGACCGAAACTCAAGTTTATAAAATCGTTTGATAAGTAAAACATATAATTTACCCCTCCGTTTTCCAAACATGCGTGCAACATAATTCAAAATCATAAACCATATAATATGAACCATAAGGCATATAATAAAACCATAAGTATAATTTTAGTTGCTGCACTATACACTCCAATCCCGACATCCCTGATGTCTGACGTCCCTGACGTCAAATAAGGTCACAATCACAAGGCTACGCGTGCCACTCGGGTCTCAATTTTCCGAGTTAAATCCCCGAACCCCGTTCGGGTACAGCATCACCTGATGCAGCATCACCTGATGCAGCATCACCTGATGCTTAGCGTCATAGACGCTGGACGTACTAGACGCCCGTGACCTCTCCGGGGTACCTCGCTGGAGGAGACAATATAATATGGAAGGATCTATACAGTGCAGTAACAAATGCATTTTGTTGATATCCACTTGCAAGGCATATATATACATAGATAAAATCCGAACCAATCATTAAGTTTCATCAGACGGGTCTCAAGCCCAAATACCGTGAAACATGCCATAACCATATTTTCCATATCCTCAAAACCATTATTGTTTTAGCATGTGAATAAGTATAAATAACCAGAAAACATTTATGCACGCAAGGGTTTAAGAAAATGGTCCACTCACAGTACAGTCCTGCTAGAAACCGAACGTATACCTCGTCCTGGTACAAATGTACAATCCCTGTCAAGTCCAAAGTATTCGTAAAGGTCAATACAAACCCCTAACATTCAGCCATGAAAGCCTAGGCCGAAACCGCCCCGGGAAAGCCGCCCGAACGCGCTTCCCAAGGAAATAAACCTTAATTTGACCAACTTAATGATCTCCGATCGACCCGAAACCACCGTTATTGGATCCGGATCGTCGAAACCTAAAGAATGGTGGTGGTCCCACCAGAAACACTGTTCACACGCGCCCCCACGCGCCGGTCAACGCGTCGGTCAACGCAGGAACAGTTCCTGCTGACGTCACTGCTGACGTCATCTGACAGCTGTCAGGTCTGACGTGTCAGACTCTGACAGGTGCCACGTGTCAACATCTGATTGGTCCACCTCACTGATCTGTCAGACCACGTGTCAGATCTGACATATGCCACGTGTCAGCACGGCACTAGTCCACGTCACTAACATGTCAGTGACACGTGGCAGTCCCTGACTGGTCCACGTCACTGACATGTCAGTGCTGACTGTGCACTGACATGTGACACGTGTCGGCTCACGGTTGGTCCACGTCATCTGACAGACTGACAGGGTGCCACGTCATCACCGCTGTCCTCAGACGGGTTGACCCGAAAACCTGCAACTCGGGTCGATCAGACCCGCGATCATGACCCGGTTGCCATTTCTTCATTTCTCAACCATTTCAGTCCTAGTTTGTTCCTAGATGCTCGTCTCAATCCCAGAAAGGGTTCTAGCTAATCAAAATTGACAAACACAGACAGGTTCGAAGGCTTACCTCGATGAACAGACCCGGTTCCCGTCGCCGTTTATACTCCGTTCAGGTCACCTCCGGCCACACAATTGAGTTCTCGAGGTTCCTAACAGTCCATAGAAGTGAATAGAGTCAAAAAGGAATGCCAACAAACGTTGAACAACAAGCTTCCATTTCTGAGTTTTTTGAACCCGTTTCGGGTTTTGAAGCCGGCTCACCTCGCCGCCGTCTGCCGCCGTCCACCGCCGTGCCTCCGTCCTTCCCCGTGAGTCCAGTAACACACAGACACAGGGACAGGGAGTAGTGCGGGTGTGATGGATGAAATGGGCAGAATGTGCTCTGCGGGTATGAAATATAAAGGAATGGAGGGAAGGAAACGGACGGCCCAGATTTGATCTCCAGATTAGATCAAGGGCTCAGATTAGATCAGGGGTTTTTAATCCAAGAGCTGAAATTTAAAGCTGATTCAAATGTTAATTAATCCAATAGTGGATCTGATCCAATCTAGCCAATGGGTGAGTGACACTTGTCACTCACCAGGTGTCCTCCAATCAGATTTCCTGAATTTAATATTCGACACGAAAACCGAGACACGAACTTCCCGAATTCACGTTTCTGACCATAACTTCCTCGTACGAAGTCCGATTTCGGCGTGCCGCCTGTCTACGGACTCAGGACGTCGAGGCCTACCCAACGGTCCTTGAGTCAACTGAAAATTAGTTGTCCAAAGAAAAGTCAACATTTTCCCCCGAGAGTCCAAATTACGGTAATGCCCCTGAACTTCCGATAGTCATAACTTTTACCCTGATCGTCCGAATTGGACGTGCCACCTGTCTATGAACTCGTGACGTCCCGAACTACGTCACGGTCATAGGTCAAAGTTCATTTAGTTCACCAATCAAAAAGTCATCAATTGACCATACCATTCACAAGGGTAAAATCGTCAAATCACACATTAATTACAATATGGGAAACCTCGAATTTCTGGGGTGTTACAGCCTGTCATTGGATTCGTATCGACGAGACCTACGTAACGGTCCTTGGCCCTCATCCATTGGACCTCCCAGTCAAAAGTCAACATTTGGCCCTTAATACTCGAAATTACCAAAATGCCCCTCGACTTCCGAACATCATAACTTTCTCCTCGAATGTCAGAATCGAACGTGCCTCCTGTCTATGAACTCGTGACGTCCCGAACTACGTCACGGTCATCAGTGAAAGTCCGTTTGACCGCCTGATCAAAAAGTCAACATTTTGCCCACGACCAGGGGCAAAATGGTCATTTTGCACATTTTGTCCGATTTCGCCCTACTAACCACCGATCAACCTCATTAATCAAGATTAGTGACTAATCTAATCCAAGAATTCGGGACGGGTCGTTACAACCTTCCCTCCTTAATAAATTTCGTCCTCGAAATTTCAACCGATCTAAACTCAAATGTTCTTCCCTCCTTAATTAGTTTCATTCTCGAAACTCGACTACCCTGATTCCACAAACACCCCGTGGTAAGTAGAATCGACCTCTTAACACGTGTACACCCGTACACCAACTAATCAGACAAAACTTGTCTGCACCCAAACGTACCACTAGTACTCAAAACGCAATGACTACATTCGACCCCGTCGAATGACTGAAACCACTCGTTTCGAATTGACACCACTTGTCAAATCGACCATTTCGTTGACGCAACAACTCCCCAGTTCCTTTCTCACTCACTAGTCTAACCTGGTATCTACTCCCACTGGGAGTCACCTGACCTCTCTCAACCAACCACGTTGACACATCATGACAATCTGTCCCCACACAGTTGTTGTTAGTCGAAAACTGACACTAGACTCACTCGTGGCCACACAAGCCACCAACTTACTTGACTTAACTATACACTTACCGACATTTCACACGACCTGTGTGTAATTAGACTCATCGGAAATACCATGACCCATTGCATAGTATCCAATGTCCGGTTCTCGACCTCGACTAAGCCAATGGGATCGGAACCAATCCGGCTACCAACACGCTCACCGACACACCTCGGGTATAACCCGTATACCATAACTAGACATCACAAGTCTACAAGGTATTGTACCTCGAACCATGTACGAAGTACACACATCTATCTAATGACCAGACTATAACCACCTTGGTCATAGCCAAACACGTTCCAATAATGGAGTACGTTTGCCCAATCCAGCATGAGACAAAACGAAACTCCACCCATCATCTAGTTCCAATTCCGAATCCGAATCCGCAATTTTGTAAGAAATTCCGGATCCAAACCCAGACATCACATTTTTAATTCATTTCCAAATCTGAATCCGAAATCATTATTCCGTAAGCTAGCATTTGGAATAATCATCCCGTACCCAAATCCAGAAATATACTTTCAAGTTCCAAAATCGAATCCTGAATCGTCACCCTGAAATTCGATTCCAAATCCCGAAATCTCGTTCACATTTATCAAAACACACCAAAACCGAACCTATCAGTTACCTGCTCAATACACTTGATTGACTTCATAGGGAAGCCAATCCAACCTCCACACGTCTAAGGTTGACAAAACCTGACCACATCGAAAACCTACTCACCCGAGTAGAATACCGTACGGGCCCCACTTCGAAAAGAAGTTCAATCCCGATATTTACGACTCACATACCGAAATAAGAGTGATATACTCTCCCTCTATCTGGATCATTAAGATCGCGACCCAGATAGACACTGTGTCCCTGACTATAACGTCACACTCCTAGGTCGTCAAACCGATCGACAACCAACTCCCACAACTAGACTGATCAATCAACGACAAGACACGTCGAGACTGCGGATTCTCACCGATTACCTTGTATCGATCCTTGTCATTCCACCTAGGAAAACTAAGGATGATCCAACGCAATGACGCCAATACTCATCCTACGTGGACGCAACAAAACTCATTGTACTCACCACGCCATGTGACACAACATCGTCTGCCACCAAGCAGAAAATGAGAAATCCCGTTTACCTAATTTGAATACGCAACTCCCCCTGATGACCCCACAACACACATGGGATCACCGCTCAACGTACTGGTAACTACAGTCAATGTCTGCCAGGGCAGAAAACAATAAGTCAATCCCAATGACTCCGGAATACCTATCACCAAAAATGAGCACCACTCACGTTCCCAATCACAATTCTCCTCGAAACTAAGGTTCCAACCATGTTGGAAACAGACATGCTCCCAACGAGATGTCAAGTCTAACCACTAGACTTCCTACCTCCTCAACTCACTTGGACAACCACGTGTCCGCAATCAATCCGTTATTGTTTCGTTCGCAAATCCCAACCTTACAGGCTCAACACTCGGTTTTCCAAGTTCTCAATTACAAAATTCCACATCTATAATAAAAACATAAAATCACACCAATTTTGGAGTTGCCAACAACTCCCCAAATCCACTAATTCTCATGACATAGGGGACGTCATCCCAAAATTCCTTAAGTCTCAATTATACCAATTAATCCACTCCTAACTGGTTATCTCACCACTATTGGGACTTATCCCAACACATTACAATCTTAACTGGATCCCATCCAGTCCATCACTCAACCACTACCGAATCTCAAAGACCGAACATATGTTCATCATGACGGAGTCACACCTCAACTTGTGGCTCATCGTCAACACAATCACCGACACTAGCACCAGCGCTAGTACCAGCACCAACACACTATCAACAATACTAGTATCAGCACCCATGCATCCATACTAGTATCAGCACAAAAGTACCAACATACAAACACCCATACTTGCACACCGTGTGCAAATATGACAACCCGGTATCTCCGTTCATACCGAACGACGATCTCATACCTCACAACTATGGGTACCACCATTCTGACATCCCACATCAGGATAATGAACGTTCCATGAACGTCCCCTGATCCCCAAGTATTGTAACCACACCAATTACCCTCGACAGCCAGTCATCCCCATATGACTTCCGACTAACTGTCATTGCTATCGAGATCCACATCCACACATCACACTAATACCCGGTCTAACTCGGGATCACATAATTTATCTCAGAACCGTATCTGTAGATCGGATCCCATAGTTCTGACTAGACTCACTAGAGTCATCCACATGGCCATCCATGACCTCAGCCGCTCGTCGCAGCACAATTTCTCATCCACTAGTCACAATTAAGGTTTACCTTTTGAATCCATCATATACTAGGATTCCCCAATTACACCCTATGGTTCCACCGAACCCAACAGCTTTCCGTAATATAAAACTCACAACCTGACCGACCCCGCGGTCTAGAGATCGTATAGACGTCAAAGCAAATCCTACCATCAACTCAATGTGGGTTCCACCACTAAGGTCATCGGCCAACACCGATGTACCAACATCTCTCGCACCAGCGATCACCAAAAAGGTTCACATTTTAGACCATTACTCAAATGAGGTTCCGCGAACCTAACTGCACCTAGCAGCACAAGAATCTAATATTACATGACCGAACCGACGGTCCCACAATACCAGTTCATCACAATCAACCTCACTTGGGTCGAATAACATTAACGCACGGCGTATCGGGCCAAACACACTCAATTCGCGATTAAAACCCAAAAACTATCTACCAGGTTGATAACGAACTGCAGCCCAAAGAGACATCACACCCTCGACCTGCGCGCACAGAAAGAGCAACCCTGCTCTGATACCAAGTTGACAGGACCCATCCCAATCCCCTCGAGATTACCGTGGAATGTGCCCTGCTTCCGTCCAACAAGGGGTGTCAGACAAGGGATAACCAAAAGTCATTGCCCAAACGGGGCTTCCAGAGTGCGCAAGGATCGATGGAGGAGGCGTGCAATGTCCCAATCTCTACTGCAGTCGCATCTAGAATCAACCTGAAGGGCATTAAAACCAAAAGCTGTGAGTGGACAAAAATGAAATAAGTTCATTAAACACATTATAAGACATTTATGCCCTCCAATAAAAACATATGCATGCCACGAAAACCAGTAACCAAAACGTTTGTCCAACCAAGCCATTAGGGCCTTAGCCCAAAAACCGTTAACTTAAAACCAAGTGTGGGAACTCAGCCCAAAACTGTGGAATACCACTACCAGATATATTAAAACCATGTGGGCCACCGCCCAAAGCCATAAACATAAATCCATAAATCCAAAACTATTTAGGGTCCCCGACCCGAAATATCATAACATAACCAATAATCCATTTTTACCACATAACACAAATCCAACCGAAAAGCCATTTCATAGATTCATTAATCCATATTTACCATTACCATCACCAGCATCCCTGATGCTTAGCGTCCCAGACGCTTGACGTCCCTGACGTCATATCTCACGGTATAATAAGCTACGCGTGCTGTCCGGGGTCTCTCCGGGTCCATATCTCTGACATCATAGATGTCTGACGTCCCTGACGTCAATCATAGCAATCCTGCTCCTGAGTCATCATACGGTCCGGCTGCTCCGTACAATGACCCCTCGCAGGCAATGCACCGTGACTTCCCCAGTGTCCCAGACATCTGGAGGAGACCATCATATATCCTTGTATCCAGATGGTATATGGGAAACAGTTTTATGAAATCATTTCACACCATTACAATGGGCCCTTGCCCCCGAAATCTCCATAAAATATCACAATTCCATGTAGGGTCCCTGACCCGAAATCATATTTATTAAACATAGGGTCCCAGACCCGAAATCACATTTATAACCCAACTGGGCCCCATGCCCTGATTTTGTAAACCACTGGGCCCACGACCCGATTTCGTAAATCAACTGGGCCCCTAGCCCGATAACATCACTCGAATGGGTCTTAGTCCGTTTTCATAAACAACTGGGCCCCTGGCCCGATTTCATAAAGCAACTGGGCCCCCGGCCCGATTTCATTAACATAAATGGACTCCAAGTCCGAGGTTTCCAAAATAATTGGGCCCCAAGCCCGAGTTCATCTTTCCAATTCCAAAACCCTTTTTATCACATTATTTATTAAGCCATTAAGCCATAAGCACATAAAACCACAATAAAACCGTTAACCTCGATATACGTGAAATACGGAAAATACCTCGAAATACGTGCAACATACCTGAAATCAATACTCACAATCACCATCATAGAAATCACGTATAGAAAACATATAACACATTTAAGCATGCATAGGATTTATAAAACCAAAGTCCACTCACAGACCGTTTTAACGGTATGCCTCAATACGCATGCCATCGGCCCTCCCGGGCCACACCACTATCACCGGGACTCTCAATCCTGTCCAAATCACATTAGAGGGTCACTAACCTCATCATTAACATCCTATCAAAGTCCCGTAATTTTCCCGAATTTTTAATTATTTTTAAACTTGATTTAAAACCTTCGGACGTCCCGAACAATATCGAAACGGTGTCCGATCGACATGAAACCAATCCCAAAATGTTCGTTACATTAAATAGGACAGAAGTCATGTTGACCTCACCTCGAGATTCGTGCCCACGCGCCGTCACGCGCCGCCGTGAGTGGCTGCGCGTGAAACCCACGCGCATGCTACAGTACCAGCACAGTCATCCCCTTCGCCCGTTTGTCTGGTAAACGGGTTGAAAAACCCGCGATAAGACCCGGTTCAAATCCTAGCAATTCGACACCGATTCCAACAATTCAAATATCCATTAGCATCGAATTAGTTTGAATTAATGATTTGTGAACTTAATTACAATCGACCTTACCTAAATCCTCACGATCAAAGATGAACATTCGAAGAACACTCCGAACACTATTCATCATCGGAAGTCGTCAGTTTCAAGCGTTTTCATTAAATTGATTCATCAAGAAGCTTCAATGGACCTCGTTAAACACTTTCCCCAACTCAACTGCATCAATTCAAGCCTCAAACTCCACGACTCAAACTCGATTCTTCGAAGAACAGCCGTACACTGTGCAATGATGGAACTTCATCAATCTCCAACGTTTTCCTTCAATTGATCCTTCCAGAAGCATCGTGGGATCCTCAGGAACAAAATCCCCAGTTCAATTTCGTCAATCAAAGCCTTAAATTCCTCGACTCAAGGTTGAAATTTCAGAGACCTCCTTCCTTCTGTTCTTCCTCAATTCGACCCCAATTCCCTTCGTTCTTGTTGCAGATCGATTCGTATTGATCCCAGAAAGCTTACTCGAGCTTCAATTTTGATCCTTAAGGCTCAATTCTTCCAATTCGAAATTTCCCTCCCAAAATTCACAAATTCAATTCTCACTCTCCAGCCTCTCTCTGTCCCTCGTGTTTACCCAACTGAGTTAGCCTCATCAAGCACTCGATTTTCCCTTCAAAACCAGTTAGAGAAGGCAGCCAATTCTCCCCAATCTGATTCCCAAATTTGTGCACGGTTTGAAGACAAAGAGGATTTAATGGAAATTAAAAGAATAATTAAGTTTAATTAATTAATAAAACATAATAATTATGTTTTCCCCAAAACATGGATTCTGGTTTTAAGCCTTAATTTAAGGGATGAGTGACACTTGTCACTCATCCAAGTGTGTTCAGTCACCGGGTACTGTTCATATAAAATAATATTATTTTAATCCCGGTTCGTTCGGTTAATCGAGTCTGTTCCCGTGACCATAACTTCGTCGTCGAATCTCCGATTTCGGCATGCCGCCTGTCATTGGATTCGTATCGACGAGAGCTACGTAACGGTCCTTGGCCCTCATCCATTGGACCTCCCGGTCAAAATTCAACATTTGGCCCCTAATACTCGAAATTACCAAAATGCCCCTCGACTTCCGAACATCATAACTTTCTCCTCGAATGTCGGAATCGAACGTGCCGCCTGTCTATGAACTCGTGACGTCCCGAACTACGTCACGGTCATCGGTCAAAGTCCGTTTGACCGCCTGATCAAAAAGTCAACATTTTGCCCACGACCAGGGGCAAAACGGTCATTTTGCATATTTTGTCCGATTTCGCCCTACTAACCACCGATCAACCTCATTAATCAAGATTAGTGACTAATCTAATCCCGAAATTCGGGACGGGTCGTTACATTTATACCCTTCCTGAAGGTAGGGGTTGTTACAGACACCCCATATCACAAAATAAATTAATTTGTCTAATTATTTATTATTTTAATATTAAAAGTCAAGTATAAAGGGTATAAAATAATATAAAATAACGCTTATTTGAGGACCTATCAAATACCCCCACACTTAAACTTTGCTAGTCCCTAGCAAATACTAAAATTAAACTACAAAATCAAAACAAGTAACCTTTAACCATTTGTCTCAATATTTCATTATTACAATCATGGCATAAAAGATTCCGAGGCTTGTTATTGTGTTTTGAGTTTAAAGACTCGTTGATATCCCGGGAAGGCCTGGTTATTTGCGCATGGTTTTGAGTTTAAAGATTCGGGCGCACATGAGATCCAGTAAACTTGTATGATTGATGTTTTTCACTAGTTTTTCACTGGTTTTCAAATGTTTTGGGCTGTGACCCGAATAACTAGGTTTTTATGGATTTATGGATTTAGGGCCGAGTGCCCGAACTTTGGTTTTGATTTCTGATGCTTTCCATACTTATTTTCATATCGTACATATAGTTGTTTTCGAATACTTGGTTATGCATGCATGTTTTCAAACGGAGGGTGAACCCTAGTTTATTTCGTAAACGGTTTTATAACTCTTATTAATTTTTAGTCCACTCATGCTTTTAATGTTTTTAACACCCTCCAGGTCGTGGTGTTAGCGTCGGGGCTAACGTTGAGGCAGAGGCGGAGGCATAGAATTTTCCCGTTGCACGTGTAGTTAGTTCTCAGTAGGACTTCTGTCTTATCTTGTACTGTACTATGCTCTGTGCTACTATTGAATAGTTGTAGTATAACTTCTCCCTAGTCTGGCAATGAATAATTTGTGGTTTTGAGGTCATTTTGGTCTTTTGAGTTGGGTTGTCAGACGGGAGCAGGGTTCGTCCTGGTTATCGGGGTGATAATCGGGGTAGGACCTGTCACAAAGTCCTCGAGCCTGTTTTTTGTTCAAATTCAATTCATGTACCTTTCAAATTTTCAGCATCTATTTGTTCCTCATGTCAATGCAATAAAAGTCATCGTCTCCCATTTGGTGAGACTTCCCTTAAAAGCACACGACCCTTGCAGTTACTGTTTTCAGATGTTTGGGGTCCTGCCCCCTACATCTCCCCCCGAAGGCTATGCCTATTATGTCCTTTTTGTTGACCACTTTACAAAATACACCTAGTTATACCCTCTGAAAAGGAAATCATATGTGTATCCCATTTTCCTCCATTTCAAAAAATTGGTCGAAAACTATTTCCAGACCTCCATTGCCACTCTCTATATCGATGGCGGTGGAGAGTTCATCAAACTCAAAGCCTTTCTTGCTAGTCATGGCATCCATCACTTGCTTACCCCCACCCCCCCCCCCCCCTACCCATTCTCACACACCACTACATAATGGGATGGCTGAACGGCGCCACCGCCATGTGGTGGGAACTGGTCTCACTCTTTTCCACCAAGCCCATCTTCCTCTTCATTAATGGTCGTATGTCTTTAAGGTTGCGGTTTACCTAATCAATCGCCTTCCCACTTTCATCCTTCACAACTTCACCCCATACTCTGCCCTATTTCACCAGCCCTCTAATTACACCCGTCTCAAGGTGTTTGGCTGTCTGTGCTTTCCCTGGCTGCGCCCCTACACCAACAAACTGCAGCCCAAGTCCACCCCCTGTGTCTTTCTTGGATACTCCCTCAACCAAAGTGCTTATCTATGTAAGACCCGTGTCCCAGAGGGAACGGTGAACAATCCCACATTCCTGCGAGGGGGAATGGTCTGGGAGAGGATGGTGGTGTGCCTTAAAGGTGTAGGCACACACCTATCTAGCATGAGGCCTTTTGGGAGCTCAGTGGCTTTGGGGGGGATTGGAACCCCAAAGTTAAGCGAGTTGAGGCTGGTGCAATTCCAGATGGGTGACCCCCTGGGAAGTTGCACCGTGAGCTCTCGAAAACAAAACCGTGAGGGCGAGGCCCAAAGCGGACAATATCGTGCTAGATGAATCGGGATCTGACAGAAGAGGGTCGGGTCCTGACAATTTGGTATCAGAGCCAGACCCCGACCAGGTAGTGTGCCAGCGAGGACGCTGGGCCCTAAGGGGGGTGGATTGTAAGACCCGTGTCCTAGAGGGAACGGTGAACAATCCCACATTCCTGCGAGGGGGAATGGTCTGGGAGAGGATGGTGGTGTGCCTTAAAGGTGTAGGCACACACCTATCTAGCATGAGGCCTTTTGGGAGCTCAGTGGCTTTGGGGGGGATTGGAACCCCAAAGTTAAGCGAGTTGAGGCTGGTGCAATTCCAGATGGGTGACCCCCTGGGAAGTTGCACCGTGAGCTCTCGAAAACAAAACCGTGAGGGCGAGGCCCAAAGCGGACAATATCGTGCTAGATGAATCGGGATCTGACAGAAGAGGGTCGGGTCCTGACAATCTATGTCTTGATCCTACCTCCAACCGCCTTTACGTGTCTAGGCATGTTCAATTTGATGAGTCCTCTTTCCCTGGTCTCTCCCTCCACTCCACTGCTCCTATGGTCACCTCTGACCACTTTCATCAATGGCTTTCCATTCTTCCACCCGTGTCCTCTCTTCCCCATTCTACCATCACCATCTCTGCCTCCCTACCAGTAGCTGCAATACCTCTGGACTCCATGGTCACACCTTTCCTCCCTGGCCTTGAAGCAACACCGCTCTTATCTGCTATTCCCCTTTTGCCCCACACCCACCTCCGCCCCCACCCCTGCGACTTGCACCAACCATATCTCCTGCCCCAGGCCCGACTAACCCTGCCTCTCCACCAGCTCCTGCCCCCGGCCCGACTAACCCTGCCTCTCCACCAGCAGCTGCAGCACCCCTGGACTCCACGGACACACCACTCCTCCCTGACCTTGAAGTAACACCGCTCCCATCTGTTGTTCCCTCTTTGCCCCCACCACCACCCTCCCACACCCACCCATTCCCCCCCCCCCCCCCCCTTCCCCACCTGCACCAACCACATCTCCTGCCCCCGGCCCGGCCAACCCTCCATCCCCACCCCCAATCCGCACTTACACCAGGCGCCAACCACGCATATTACCTCCTCCTCCTCCTAGCCATCCTTTGACAGGACCCGCTCTGATCCCCCTGGAACCACAAGGGGACGTGCCCTGCTCCCGTCTGACACCCGAACAAACATTCCAATTTTAACCTTTAAAGTTCAAATGCATAAATATCCAAAATAAATTCATACATAAAATTCGAATCCAAAAGATGTCAGACAAGGGATAATGTCCAAAAGTACAAGTTCTGAGCACGACTCTAAGCTATCCTGCGGGCTAACCTACCGAACAGGGGGTTCAGGTGCGCAGTGTAGATCTATGCCTCTGCCTCAGGATCCTCTTCTACCTCATTAGCACGGCCTGGAGGGGTCAACAAAACATTAAGGGTGAGTGGGCCGAAACTCAAAGTTTATAAAACAGTTCAACAATTAAAAACATATACTTTTACCCCTCCGTTTTCCAAACATGCATGCATTAGTATTTAAAGACATAAAATCATATAAGGTACCACAAGTCATATAATAAAACCATAACCTCAGCCACTGCACTATACACCCCAATCTTGACATCCCAGATGTCCGACGTCCCTGACGTCCAATAAGGTCACAGTCCCAAGGCTACGCGTGCGACTCGGAGTCTCAATCCCGAGTCCAATCCCCGAACCCAGTCCGGGTACGGCATCCCAGATGTCTGATGTCCCAGATGTCCAATCATAGCAATCCTGCTCCTGAGCCATCCTAAGGTCCGGTCCCTCCGTAGAATGACTCCTCGCAGGCAATGCGCCGTGACTACTCCGGGTACCCACATCCGGAGAAGACAGTATCACACAGGTAGATCTATACAGTGCAGTACCAAAGATCGACATCCACATACACAAATATATATACATATATAATCCTAAAAATCCACGTACTCAAATATATATATATATATATATAATCCAAAACAATACTTAAATTTCACCAGACGGGTCTCAAGCCCAACATCGTAAATCATGCCATAGCCATAACTCAAGATAAACGAAACCTTTGCTTGATACACACATATACATACATATATATATATAAGTGAAAATAGTTATGCATGAAAGGGTTTAATGAAAGCGGGCCCATTCACTGTACAATCCTGCTGCAAAACTGCGCGTATAACCTCGTCCGGGTACTATTGTACGATTCCTGTCATGTCCAAATCACACGTAAGGGTCACTACAAGTCCTTAACATTCAACATGAAACCCTAGACTGAAACCGGCCCGAGAAAGCCGCCCAAACACGCTTCCCGAGGCAATAAACCATATTCTGACCAACTTAACGATCTCCGATCGACTCGAATATTTAACTCAAAATGTATAATAAATTGAAAGGATGAAAACTCAAGTTGACCGTGATCGGAGATGAGGCTTCACGCGCCCTCACGCGCTGCCCAAAGTGGCTGCGAGTGAAAGCCACGCACCATGCACTGTAGCTACAGTGTCATCGTCCTTGCCCGAACATCTATTAAACGGGTCCCCAAACCCGCGACTCAACCCGGCCAAATCCCCATCAATTCTCACTCGAATTGACACGACCCATCCCAATCCCCCCGGGATTACTGTGAGATGTGTCATGCTCCCGTCTGACACGAAGTGTCAGACAAGGGATAACCGAAAGCCACTGCCCCGACGGCTTACACAGAGTGTGCAAGGATCGATGGAGGAGGCATGCAATGTCCCAGTCTCTGCTGCAGTCGCATCTGTGATCAACCTGAAGGGCATTAAAAACAATAAAGGATGTGAGTGGACGAAAATAAATAAGTTCATAAAACATATTTCACAAAGATATTTATGCCCTTCATTAAAACGTATACATGCATCGAAAACCGGTATGTAAATTATTTACTAAAACAACCATTAGGCCTTAGCCCAGAAACCGTAAGACCAAATCATATGGGTCTCTACCCCAAAACCATGAATGCTGAAAACCAAACACATATTATTTAAATCCGACATCCAGAATACCAATTTCAAATTCCAAGTGGGCCATCGCCTAAAACAATAACCATAAATACCATTTCCAGGAAAAACATGTTTAAACCATCTTGGGCATCCCAGATGCCTAGCGTCCCAGACGCTCGACGTCCCAGACGTCATATCTCACGGTATAATAATAAGCAACGCGTTCTGCCCGGGGTCTCTCCGGGTTCATATCTCTGACATCCCAGATGTCTGACGTCCCAGACGTCTAATCATAGCAATCCTACTCCTGAGTCACTATACGGTTCGGTCGCTCTGTACAATGACCCCTCGCAGGCAATGCACAGTGACTTCCCCAGGGTCCCAGACACCTGGAGGAGACCATCACATATCCTCGTATCAAGATGATTTATGGAAAACAGTTTATCAGTCATTTCAAATATCTCAAGGGCCCTACCCGGAATTTTCCATAAAACCGTCACAAGTCCAAATATCTAATTTCTCAAATCCAAAACATTTATCCACATCCATTTAGGGTCCCCGACCCGAACCACATTTATAAACCAACTAGGCCCCTGGCTCGATTTCATAAAGCAATTGTCCCCCCGGCCCGATTACGTAACTCAATTGGACTCCAAGTCCGAGGTTTTCAAAAAAATTGGGCCTCATGCCCGAGTTTATCATTCCCATTTCAAAACCATTTCATGAAATCATATTCAAAACCATAAGTATAGAAACTCGGTGTAAAATCGGAAAAACCTCGATTTACGTGCAAGCACGTAAATCGCCTCGAAATGCGTGAAACCATATAATTCACCAATATCCAAATCAACATCATATAATCACAATCATAATCCATATAAAATAGTTATGCATGCATAAATTTTATAAAACCAAAGTCCATTCACAGACTGTTCATAATTGCCCGTTTTCGCGCTGCACGCACTCCCGTAATTTTCGACATTTTTCAGAAATCTCGAATTCTGTCCGAAATTATTCTTTAGTGTCATTAAAGGCTCAAATAACAGCATACTAATTTCCCATAATTTTCTGGGAATCAAACGTTAATTTAAAACGTAACATAAAACTTCGGACCCTCGGAACAACATCGAAAAGGTGTCCGGTTAATTCGAAACCAACGCTAAAATGTTTGTTACAATGCATAGGACAGAAGTCGTGTTGAGCTTACCTTGAGAATTGGATCCACGCGCCCTCACGCGCCGCCGTGAATGGCTGCGCGTGAAACCCACGCGCCTGCTACAGTGTCATCGTCTCAACCCATTTGTCTGTAAAACGGGTCCTACTACCCGCGAGACAACCCGATCAGTTCACTGTCAATTCAACCTCAATTCTTTCAATAGAGCATTCAAACATCTTCGTTTTAAGTCCAATTACAGTTCTGTAACCTTAATTTTATAAATACTTACCTAAAATCAAACGATTCGACGATGAACATCGAAGAGCACCTCGGTACTGTTCCTTCATCGAATTCCATCAATGTCGTCTGATTTCCATCAATTGATCCAACCAACAGCTTCGCCTGATTATCCTAAGCTGGTTTCCAAGCTCAATTGCATCTTCTAACCCCTCCAATTACACGACTCAATCCTCAATTTTTCTGAACTCCGTCGTGTCTGTCCATGGCTTCCCAGGGCTTCAAGCTTCGATCCCTTGATCTGGATCAACTAAAGGAGGTCCCAGAAGACCGAATTGAGCCCTAATTTGTCTTGGGTTGGCCTACATTTCGAATTGGAATTTTGAATTTGTTCAAACACGGTTTCGGGTTTCTGGATGCATTTTCACTCAGTCTCCCCGTTCTTCCTCACCAAAACATTCACTCAGTTTCTCTCTGTCTCTCCTCCAGCAATGTTTTCCAAACTTCAAACCCGAAGACCAAGGACCAAGGACCATTAGGTAGAGGGCATTACCGTAATTTGGTTAAAATAGGGGGAAAAGTTGACTTTTCGTGTGACGAGGTTTTGACCCGTAGACCAAGGACCATTAGGTAGATTTCGTCGTCCTGAGTTCAACGACAGGCGGCACGTGTTCATTGGACATAGGACGGGCAAGTTACGGGTCTAGAATGGTAGTGGCATGATCGTAATTTAAGTCACAAGTGAGGGGCATTTTGGTCTTTCTGTGTCTTGGGATTTGGGCCAATCAGATAAGGCCAATTGTATAGTGAGATTGGGATATTTTGTGAGAGGGCTGAGGGGATGGTGACACGTGCAGTGTGTGTAGTGGCTTCTAGGGAGTGCACAGTGTGTGTTCAAATTGTGCAGATGTGTTTGTGGTCGTGTTCGAAGAAGAGAGAAACAGAGGGTGAGATTGAGAGAAATTGAGAGTTGGCCGAGTGTGTTAGTGTGTTCTGGTGACTGAGTGAGTGAGTAGAGATCGAGAGGGAGGTAGTGAGTGAGTTGTGAGGGCAACTCGTGTGAGTTTGAGTATGTGAGGAGTGTTTGAGTTCACGGGAAACCCAAGAAACAGAGAGGGTGTTTGGTGGTGGTGCAGCCGTGCTTGGTCAATCAAGGTTGTTGGTGGTGGCCAAAGGACGAGAGGAGTCATATCTTCACGGCTGAGAGCACGGCGGCGATCGACAGGCAGGTAATTTCTTTCCCCCGTATAATTGCTCTGTTTTACCGTGGAAGTTCAAATCGATGGTTGTGAAGGTAGGGGTTGAGTCGAGGTGTCTGGTGAGGTCTGGTGAGTTCAGCAGGGTCATAAGTAGCTGCTGGTTGTACATCCGTGACGGGGGATTGCACGGCGGAGTCTAGAACGACGGTGAGTTCACCGTGTTCTCTGTTTTTCAGTTTGGGTTCAAACTTAAAGTCGTAAGTTTTCAGGTTGAGTCGAACTGTTTTAAGGGTTTGGAGGAGTCCATTGAGTTTTCTTTGAGCTTAGGGAAACAATTTGAGGCAGGGGGATTGCATGGGTGGCCGGGAGTGCAAACAGGGGATCGAACGGGTCTTGTTTCGAACTAGGGACGACGAGGTAGAGCTAGGATTGGAGTGTTTGGAGTAGGGGAATCGATTTCTGGGAAGAGGACGAATAGATTGGTGAGAAGATGAGTAGACATGGTGGACGAACGGCAGAGAACCGCTCTCGCCGGTTCAGACCGGTCGAGTAGCTGAGGAAGACGATGAACAGTAGTCTGTGTGCAGGCACGTGAGGCCCATGCGCAGCCACTTTGGGCGGCGCTTGGGGGGCGCGTGCGGCGGTTTCTGGGGAAACTGTCAACTAGGTTTTTGGTCTAGAGGTTGTAACGAGTCTATTGGACTAAGTTTCGGGTTAATCGGACGTCGTTTGAGGTTAGTTCGACAAGATCGAACGTTTAGGATCTCGGTTCGTTACGTTTAGGAACCAGGGATTGTTGGGGAAAATTAGGAGGACCTTCGTTAATGTGTTAGTGACATGCCTTGGTGACTTGTGACAGGATCGGGAATCCCCGAGGAGGTCGAGGAACGTGCAGAACATACGGGACACGAGTGACGTGCCCGGTATCTGTGAGTGGACCCCTTCTTTATAACTGAGCATGCATAACTGCTTCTAATTACTTGTTTTACGGTTTTATATGTGATTTCATAATGATTTGAATATGATATAACTGTTTTACATTATTGTACGTTTTTCGAGAAAGTACGGTTTTCAGCACGTTTTACGAGAAAGGTTGATTTCTGTTTATGATGCTATGGTTTTGGGATTTCAAATGACAAATGGTTTTCAATGATTATAAATGGATTTTGAGATATGATTTGATGATCAAGGTTTCGGTTTTAGAATCGGATTTCGGAAAGTGGAATTTGGTTTTAAAGTTGAAAAGTGGGATTCCGGATTTGGGTTCGGAATGACGGTTCTGGATGCCGGAAGGGCATCGGGCCAGTGATTTCGGATTCGGGTTTGGATGTGGATTTACAAATGGTTTCAAAAGGTTTTGGATTGGATTTGCTCGATCTGGTTATTGGGTTTAAAGACCCGGATTGTCAGGACCCACCCCGGTTTCACCCCGAAACCCAAGGTAAATCCTGCTCCCGTCTGACACCCCGACACAAAACAGTCAGACGCAGGAGAAAGCACTCAATAAATCCCGAAGTCAAAGTTTTACAGAGCATAGCACGAATACAAAAAAAAAAAAAACCGATGATAATTACACGCACGCGGAAGACAACTTAAACACTCCGGGATCCCTCTCGTAATTTATATGTCTCAGACGCTGCCTCGACGTCAATACCCCGCGCTAGCTCCACGACCTGGAGGGCAATTTAAAACAGAAGATGTGAGTGGACCAGAATAGAAGAAAGTTATAAAACCATTTTATAAGGAAACCAAGTTTTACCCTCCGTTTTGAAAACACATACATAACCCAGTTATCAAAACAGTTAAGATTCAATTATCAGAAAACATCATAAGAAACAGAAACACTATAAAACAATTATAGAAATCACAGCATATGAATCATAAAACCGTATCAGAAACCATGAACATCAAATCATCATTTTTCGATCAAACCTGCTGGACCTATCCGAGTCTTTAAACTCAATCCAGGCCTCAATCATATCCGAGTGTTTAAACTCCCGAGTCTTTAAACTCAATAGGTCTACGGGGGAAATATCAATATATCCGAGTCTTTAAACTCCCGAGTCTTTAAACTCAATCCAGGTCTTTAAACCCAATCCGGGCCCGTCCCCCGTCAATCAATATCCGGGTCTTTAAACCCAATAACCAGATCCAGGAAATCCAATCCAAAACCATTTGAAAACCATTTCAAAATCCATATCCAAACTGGAATTCGAAATCACCGGTCTGATGCCCTTCCGGCGTCCAGAACCGTCGTTCCGAACCCAAATCCGGAATTCCACTTTTCAACTTTTCACGTTTTTCGAAATCCGATTCGAAAACCGAAAATCCTTGATCATCGAAATCATGTTCCAAAATCCCTTTATAATCATTGATAACTATTTATTCTTTGAAATCCCAAAACCATAGCTTCATATTCCAAAAATCACCATTTTCTCGTAAAACGTGCTGAAAACCGTCTTTTCTCGAAAACCGTGCAAATACGTAAAACGAACATAGCATTTTCAATAATCATGAAATCACATATAAAACCAATAAATAGGTATAGAAAACGGTTTTGCATGCTCGAGTTTAAGGAAAGGGTCCACTCACAGTACCGCGCCCTCAATCGCGTCCTGAACGTCCAGCACGTTCCTCAGCTTCCTCGGGAAATCCCGATCCTATCAATAACCACCAAAGTACGTCACTAACACGTCCACGAAGGTTCACCTAATTTTCCTCAAAAATCTACGAATCCTAAACGTAATAAACCGGGACCCTAAGCTTTCACCCTCGCGAAACTATACTCAAATGACGTCCGAATAACTCGAAACCACTTCCATTAGACTCGTCATAACATCTAGACTAAAAACCCTGTTGACACCTTCACCGGAAACTGCCGCACGCGCCCCCACGCGCCGCCCAAAGTGGCTGCGCGTGGCCCTCACGCGCCAGCTACAATGTCACCCGCTTCCTCGAGCAAACCCGGTTCGCACCAGTGCTGCACATCGGACCGGCGAGAACTGTTCTCCGCCGTCCGGCCACCAATTCACCTCATTTCTTCACCCAAAGCTTCGTCCAGACCTACCCTATCCATTCCCAAACTCCAATCACCTCGACACGGCCTCAATATCGTCGACTCAAGCTCGAAAGAAAACCCGTACTCTGCCCCTGTTTTCCTTCCCGGCCACCCAGGTAACCTCCCGTCACGGTGGCTATCCCAAACTCTTCCTAGGACCTCACTGAGTCACACTCAACTCACAGAAACCCTCGACTCACTCCCTAAGTCCTCGACTTCCCGTCTGAAACTCACGGCAAAACAGAGCACACAGAGTCCCCTCCGTCGTGCCAACCACCACCGTGCACCTCCCGTCACGGCAGCACAACCAGTGACCTCCTAGGACTCCCCTGAGTCCCCTAGACCTCCCTATATGTTTCGATTCAACCCCGAGACTCACGACTTTCGACTTGAACTCGACGGGAAAAACAGAGCATAGACACGGAGATTAGAAATTACCTGCAACCGTCCACCGCCGTGTTCACCGCCGCGTTCCCTGGAGTCCACAGTGTCGTCTCAACCTCCTCTCGAGTTCATTGGCACCGTACATGGCCACAACACCACCACAAGCTCTCAGTTCTTCTCTGTTTTCTCAGATTTTCCCGTGGCTCCCAGCTTACCCACGTACAACCACCACACCGTCTCACCTTCTCACTGTCTCACTCTCACTCTCTGGTCACTCATCCCCTCACCTGAACTCACCAACAACCTCAGCCACCATCTAATTTTTCCCCGATCTCCCTCTCTGTTTCCGTTTTTCTCTGCGAACAACCGCGCACACTTGCACGGTTGCACCCCAATTATTTGGACCGTGCACACACGAGAACCCCCCAGAACCCACTACATATTTAGCACGTGTCACCATCATCTCCATTCTCTCCCCAGTGGCTCTATCCCAGTCGTCCATCTGCCCTCTCTCTGCACAATTTCCAGAGCACAAAACACCAAATTGCCTTTCCTTTTAACTCAATATTACGGTTTTGCCACTAACTTTCTTGACCCGTAACTCGCACATCGTAAATCCGATGAATACGTGCCGCCTGTCATCGAACTCAAGACAACGCGATCTACCAAACCATCCTCGGTCAACGTACCAAAACCCGATCGTCCAAAAAGTCAACTATTCCCCTTATTTTACCAAAATTACGATAATGCCCTCAACCTTCCGAACATCACAACTTCCTCCTCGGATGTCGGAATCGGACGTACCACCTGCCTATGGATTAGTGACGTCCTAAACTACGTCCTGATCACTGGTTAACCCCACTTGACAACCCGAACTAAAAGTCAACATTTTGCCCGAACCAGGGGCAAAATCGTCATTCTAGGCTCACGGACCTATCGGAACCACCTAACCACCATTTAGCCTCACTAATCCCACCTTAATCACGCTACTAATCCCGGCTCTCGGGACGGGTTGTTACACGGATATTGTGATTGACGGGGGACGGGCCTGGATGGGTTTAAAGACCCGGATTGAGTTTAAAGACTCGGAGTTTAAAGAATCGGATTATTGAGGCCTGGTTATTGAGTTTAAAGACTCCGGAGTTTAAAGACTCGGATAGATCCAGCAGGTTTGATCGGATAATGATTGCTTGGCATTTATGTTTTATGATGGTTTTATGATGCTTCTAACGTGATTTCTATAACTGTTTTATGATGATTCTTATGTGATTATAAATGATGGGTTGTGCATGCATGTTTTCAAAACGGAGGGCCAAACCCGGTTTTGTTATAAACTGGTTTTTGAAACTTTTATTCTTTCTGGTTCACTCACACTTTCTGGTTTTAACTGCCCTCCAGGTCGTGGAGCTAGCGCGGGGGTTGACGTTGAGGCAGCGTCGAAGGCATAGAATACTCGCTAGTGACCCCGGAGTGATTTAAATTTTCCGTTGTGCGTACTTTCTGTTTATCGGCTTGTTTTTCTGGAGTTGGTACTATGCTCTGTATAATGTTAACTCTAGGATGTTGTAAATTCTCCTGCGCCTGACAATGTAGATTGTAGTTTTTGTGTAAGTGTTTTCGGTTTTTCGTTCGGGGTTGTCAGACGGGAGCAGGGTTTAGTCCCTAATCCTGGGGGATTAGGGGTGGGCCCTGACACGTGCACTGCACCTCACCATCCCAGGCATGCTTACTTCCCACTCAGCCCCAAATGCCTTAAATTCCAGCCCTTGTTAGTGACAATTGTCACTGGATTTCTAACCAAAACACTAAGCAGATTAAACAAGTCATCACTCTGTTCAACAAGGTTCCACTTACGGCTGTTTCAAAATGCAGCATCCAAATTACCATTTTGCCCTCACTTGACAAATTACCAAAATGCCCCTCACGCCTCTAGACCCATAACTTGGTCATTCGAACTCCGATTGACGCGTGCCGCCCGTATACGGACTCAGGACATCGAGACCTTCCTA
Organism: Prinsepia uniflora; assembly: GCA_032719365.1. Lineage (NCBI taxonomy): Eukaryota > Viridiplantae > Streptophyta > Magnoliopsida > Rosales > Rosaceae > Prinsepia > Prinsepia uniflora. Next base: position 75,235,385 of record CM064872.1, read on the forward strand.
ACGGTCCTCAGCCCTCGGCCATCGGGCCTCCCGGTCGAAAAGTCAACATTTCCCCCCTTTTTGTTCAAATTACGAAAATGCCCTTGAACTTCCAAACGTCATAACTTTCACCTCGAATGTCGAAATCGAACGTGCCACCTGTCTATGAACTCGAGACGTCCCAAACTACGTCGCGGTCATCGGTAAAAGTCCATTTGATGGCCCGAATTAAAAGTCAACGTTTTACCCACGACTAGGGGCAAAACGATCATTTTGCATCGTTCGTCCGATTTCGCCTAACTAATCACCGATTAACCCTGCTAATCATGATTAGTTACTAATCTAATCCCGGAATTTGGGACGGGTCGTTACACGAATCCCTTCGTTTTTCCACCTATGACTTTCCTTAACCTTTTAATTTAAGTTCTCATCCATTAATTAACCCCAACAAGCCCTAAATCGACCCTTCGACCCGTGATCAACCAAACGGGTCGACCGTCATATCTCACTGGTTTCAACTCCATTTCCAAATTAGCTTAAACTGAAGCTTAAAAGGACCTAAACGAACAATAAAACACAACCAATTTCACAAATCCTCACCTGGAAGTCGTCGTCCTCAAGTCTGAAAATCCTTCGAAAATAGAACTTGGGTTCCTGGCCAAGCCGTGGTCGATTCACTTCAGGAGTGATATGGTTGAACTCCAAATGGTCCCATAAAGCTATTTTGGTCCTTGGTTTCGTCCAACTCGCCTCACAAATCAAAACTCGATTTTTCCCTCCAAATTTTCAGTTTCTTCAATCTCTGTTTTCTCTTAAGTTTTCAGCTTTTCCTTAACAGAAATGATCCTCTCTCACTCCTCATCTCTCTATTAATTGAACCGTGCAGCCAACACCCGTGGGAATCCTTCAGTCCCACTCAGGAAATTGTTTCCCACAAAACAGACCCAAACTCAATACAAAATGGTGCACGTGCACTGTGGTATGATTCAACCCACAATCCTGTGTTTTCCACTACCTCAAAACCATTAATCTAATCTCCTGACCAACCACTAACATTGTTTAAACAATTGCTTGATCAGAACAACCAAGCACGGTGGTGCAAGTCCTGTTTCCACGGCTTTCAAACAGTACCCCCTGCAAAGTTACTATTTTGCCCTTCTGCCCAAAATTACCAAAATGCCCTTATCTTTCTAGACCTGTAACTCATCCGTCCGATCGTCGGAATTACGAAAATGCCCTTGAACTTCTGAACGTCATAACTTTTTCCCTGATCGTCGGAATTGGACGTGCCACCTGTCTATGGACTCGTGACGTCCCGAACTACGTCACGGTCATTAGTCAACGTCCGTTTGACCTACCAATCAAAAAGTAAACAATTTGACCATACTATTCACAGGGGTAAAAACGTCATTTCATTTATTATTTTACAATTTTACATTCCTCAAATTTTCGGGGCGTTACACCCCTTCCCCCCTCCCCCTTCCACCCCACCTCCACCACCACCACCATCTTCCACCCACCCCATGCTCACCCGCACTAAATCAGGTGTCATCCCACCTGTCCCTTCTTATGCCCTAGCCACGACCACCCACCCCCTACCCCTGGCCGAGCCCACTTGTGTCTCCCAAGGACCCCCATTGGCGTTCTGCCATGTGCGCTGAGCTCACAGCCTTCATTCTCAATGGCACCTGGGACTTGGTTCCTCCTCACCCGGACCAAAATCTTGTAGGCAACAAGGGGGTGTTTCGCATCAAGCGCCACCCGACTGGTACTGTGGACAGATACAAAGCCCGACTCGTGGCCAAGGGCTACAATCAACGCCCGAGCATTGACTTTTCAGAAACTTACAGCTCATACTACCATTCGAATCATCCTTCACCTAGCAGTAACTCATGGGTGGCCCATCCGACAGCTGGATATTTGAGAACTCGTTTGAGGCCCTTTCTGATGCCAATTGGGCCGCAGATCGTGATGACCGGAAGTCCACCAATGCCTACCTAGTATATCTTGGTGGAAACCTCATCTTTTTGAGCTCCCGCAAGTAGAAGTCCGTCTCCAGATCATCCACTGAAGCAGAATACCGGGTTGTAGCTTCCATTGCAGCCAAGCTCATTTAGGTCTAGTGCCTAATGAAGGAGCTTAGTCTTTTCCTCTCGGGTCCACCCAACATATCTTGTGACAACATTGGCACCACCTTCTATTGTGCCAATCCGGCCCTACACTCACGTATAAAGCATGTGGACATCGATTTCCAATTCGTCCAGGACCATGTCTCTCGTGGCCTTCTCACTGTCTCTCATGTGGCCACTGATGATCAGTTAGCTGATGCCCTCACTAAGCCCTTACCAAGACCTCGGTTTCAACTCCTACGCGACAAGATTGGTGTCTCATATGGCTCCACCTTCTTGAGGGGGCGTGTTAAGGAATCACAGTCAACGGACGAGATTGCAAATCAATCTCCTCTTTAATCTCTGCTCTTCCTTAGTATATACACTTACCTAGGTTGTATATTGCCTAATTAGGACTTCCCTAGTTTATACCTAGTTAGGACTCTATTTCTTGTATAAATCCTGCTTACTCTGTACACTTTGATATTAAGTGAATAAATATAAAATTCCTCATACCTTATAACTACCACGTAAGCCTAACAAAGGGTAACGGTGGTACCAAATATGCAATTGTGACAGTACATTGAAACTAAATACGTTTCGAGAAGTAGAATAACATTTAATATCTAATTAATGGAGCAAAGTGAATAATAAACCATTAAACAAAAAATAAAAACAAACTAGAATGCAATAGCTTAACAACGTGCATAGGTAAATACTTCCAAGGATCAAATCAAACAAAATGAATGAACTCAAATCCAATCAGAAAAAACAATACAAATCAATCATTAATATTTTTAACAGAGGCTGTGATCTCCAGGCCAGAAGAGACCATTCGATATAAATTAGTCTTAAAGAGTGACTATTAGCAAATAAAATCAAGAATTTCTAGGTGTCGAGATAACAAGCCATCAAACAGTATATAACAACATGACGAATAAGCCAATCGAAGTTTTCAAGCTAAGACACATATGTCACATTCTAGGAACTCAAACCACATCTACACGTCCAACTCTTGCAATTGCTGGAGAATCTTGGAGCAACCAGACATAGGTTCGATCTTATCGAACCCCATTGCATTGGCAAAGCGAGTGTTTGATGCAATACCGTTGTAGCCAGTGAGGATGACACGTGCACGGTCACGCCCTGGGGAAACTGTTGCACAGTCGCTCTGAGGGCTGCTAACAAGAACAGCATCACAGAATTGGTCCAGATGGTCCTCAGCGACTGGGATCTTGTAGCAACCAGCTGAGTCGGTTGTTCCTTCTTTGCTGTACCTGAGCTCCATGGTCTTACTGTCTCTGCATTCCAGTCTAACCTTGGCACCTGTTATCAACATCAACAATAGAATTTGTCAAAGGAAATATCCAATTTTTAGCAGTTTATCCTTCTAATTTACAAGTTTAAAAACCGAATAGTAGGAAGGATCAATATTCAATCCTCAAGGCAATACTAAAGCTATTAATCTGTCATAAGCTATGTCAAACATACGCATAAAATTGAATCCCATCAATATTCCTCGAAACCCTTACTAAGCTTTCATTGTTCGAGATTAGGAGTTGGCCTGCATATGAACAAAGGAACCACTAGCAATTGGATACAAAAAGTTCTGGGATCTGTTTTGACGTCCTTAGCATTCCAAGTAATAAGAGCCTATGGGCATATTTGGATTGGATTGGATTCAATAACTCATTAAATTTAAGGTACTTTGACAATCCACTCAAAATGTTAAAACAGTAGGATCAGAAGGTAAGTCTAATCCCCTTCGAAAGTATTCTTTTTTCTTCTACCTTCAAAATACCTTCAATTAGATGAGTTATACAATCTAATCAAATCCAAACAAGCCTATGGCCTATGTTCTCATGAACGTTATTACTCCACATTCTCAACATTATATGATACTACAGTCTACACCTAAAACAACGCTACTTCAATAGCAATTAAAACAATGTCATTTCTAAAAGCAATTTCTTGGGCTCCAATTTTGAATAAAAAATCCGTGACGGGTTCATTACTTATGTGTTGATAAACAATTCTAGGTTGGATTCTATATTATAAACTCAATGTCCATCTATTAACCTAATTTGGAATTCTTCTTTGGCATGCACTAACACGAGAATATAATAAACAAAAGAATCCAAAAATCGTCATTTTGACTATCAACAGTCCAACTTATTCAAAACCCAGCCAGATCTGCAAAACATAAATCCATATTGAACTTTAAAACAACAAATAAAGAATCAAACTGTTCAGATCTAGCAAATGAGACCCTATATTCTAAACCCATCTGCAAACAAAACCCCCAAACCCAAATCCAATATTGAAAAAAGAAGCTCGAAGCTGAAATGGTTACCGGGAATGTAGGTGGTGGCCGAGGTCTCAAACCCAGCACGGCAATTGTCACAGTAGACCTTCCCTTCCACGGTGAATGGGGTCTTCATGGGGCGTGTAGCGAGGGCCAGAGCAGGCAACACGCACAGAGCAAACAGAACAATCACCTTCGCCATTGAAGAACAATTGAGCTTTCGTTGGGTTTGATTTACAGAGATTTGAGAGAAAGGATGTTTGTTATGAAGAAGAGACGACTGATGATGATATTTGATAATAAAAGGCAACCGCGAGGAAGTGGCATTGGCGGAAAAGGCCAGTCATAGGCGGATGTGGATTGCCTAAACCGCGTGGGGAGGACTTTCCTCTACGTGCCAAGGAGAGTGCACCGCTTGGTTAGGCTAATAGAATACTGCCACGTGGTAATATGTGGGTTTTTGGTCATTCTGATGCGCTGAATTGCAGGAATGTTTTGTGGGTGGTACTTGGGTGTGGTGAGAACGGGTGCAGAGGATTGAATTTGGCCTCGTGATTGCATGCAGCTGGCGCTGTCGGTGCTCACATGGGACAGTGGCCTTTGGATGCTTGTGAAAGCAATAACGTGGAGACCTGGCAATGATGCGCTGTTAAACGACCGCGTTTCGTTATAGGCTGTCTCGCGAATTGTTTCCCTAGATAGCGGCTAAATCCCACTACGAAAGGAAAATTTGAAAGGCGTCGTTTTGGTTCCTCCTCTAATCGAATTCAATTTGTTTTTATAACGGCTAGGTTTTTGTTCCAATTTTATTATGAATATTATCTGAAAAGTAAATACGGTGTAACCCTAACAAACTACTAAATTTACACAGAAATAACAAACGAAAAATGAAAAATTATTGTCTCAGGCCGTTTGATGATGATGATTCTTGCGTAATGGGCGTCGCCGGGGATTTATTTTTTATGATAAAGTTGTGAACAGTTGTGAATTTTACTGTAATAATCTAAGATTCCAAACGAAAAATTAACCTTTTCCAAATGCAATTATTGCAAATCACCAAAATAAATAGAGAAATAACAAACGAAAAAATGGAGAATTTTATGGATTTGGAAGGGGAGAGCTTGGTGGAAAAGTCATGGAAGTGTGTGTGAAGGAATTTCAGGGCTTGGGAGGGGGAAAGTTTGGTGGATAAGCCATGGAAGTAAGTGTGGAGGATTTTGGAGGGGGTTTTGAGTTGGGAGTTTTAGAGAAAAGAGGAAGAAGATGAACAGTGTTTAATGGGCATTTAGGGGAAGAAATAGTAGTTTTAATGGTGTCAAAAACGAAATCTGTTAAATGGTGCAACATACCTAACGTTACACCCATTTCTGGTGTATTTTGAGATACGCTGTTGCGTTCCTTGTGACTAAAAAAAAACCGTTGGATAATTCTAAGGTTGCAAGGGTGTGAAATACCATCATGTGTGATTAGTGTTTTTTGTGTTTTGTTGCTTCTGTTAGGTTTTGATTGGTGTGCCCAATTTTCTGGGTGTCCTTTGTTATTCTTTTATTCGGATTTTTGTTTAGAGATTCTCTTTTAATCTAATTTTTGACTTATAAAAAAAAAATTAGTATTGTCTTACTTTTATATATTTACTATTTTCTCGATTACTGTAATTCCATTTTACATAATTTATCTATATATAAATATAACTATATACTGACAAGATATGTTATAAGACTTTATTTGGCATTGATTCTTAGTTGTTATTGAATTGATTAATGACCCACTAATTTGGATTAATGACCCACTAATTTGGATGTTGAAACATGGAGGAACGTTAAGGCTGATGTTCTGTCACCATAATAGATCGATTCTAGCAATGATCGAATGCGATATAGGAATTGAAAGACATGATGCGATCTTGGGCGTTTAAAAGAAAAAGAAAACCTAGGGAATTTTAATCAAAAATTTATAATTCAATTTTTTTTTAAAAAAAAAACCCTACTTGTAAATTAATACGTCATTATTTTTTTTTTTAATTCTAAAACCGAATTTTTATGAGTTTTTATTATTATTATTTTGATCGTTTAGATGAATGACCGTTATATAGAAAAATTCAATTCATCGGGATAGTTATGCGAGTCAAATCTCATACCAAAATAAGGGCTTATATTGATATTGAAATCATGCTACAATACCATATTTTTATGACACAAAAATTCATTTTCAATAACGATTACTTATAACTTTCCATCAATTACAAATGTTAATATATATTTTGTCCTCAACAAAAATTTAGACTCTTTACAAGTTGACCCTCCCAAAAAAATTTATGAATCCACCGCAGGTCAGCGCTATATATATGGTGACATGGTCAATGACCAACAATTTGCTTCGAGGATCCATGGATTAAGGCTGAAAGCCATTAGCCATTAGTCAGCCAACCAATATATGAATGCTTTAGTGACTTTCTGTATGTAGGCAAGTTGTATAATAATGTGCGACTGTGTTTTTTTTTTCTTATCAAGAATAATATTATTGTATATCACTACAAATCAATACGGCAAAAATAACGCAAATAAAATCAAACTAATAACTAACAAACTCAAATCCGAGCATGATTCAAAAATAGCAAAATAATATGACGAATAATTCAAATATGAGCATAACTCAGATCATATAGTCACCACACATATTTTTTATTACTAACCCAAACAAAAAATTGTAAATGAAGGAGGATTATCTTCTCCCACTTCCCCTTTAATTTGCTTTTCCTTTGGGACTTATGAGAGAAAGAGAAACTAGAGTTTTTAATGCGTGATTAAGTTGACATATCATTACAATAATATTTGGTCACATGCAAATTTTTCTCTTTATTACGAGTTACAAGGAAAGAAGAAAATACAAATGGAGATTCAATCCAACCTCTATATATAATGTTGGTCTTTGATCTAGAAGGTTACAAATCAACTAAGGAACTTTTCCAACCCACGTAATACAAACTTAATTAAGGTGCTTATAATATGTTAATAATCTTAGTTCACCTCGTTGAATGTCAACATTCAGAAAAAATATTGTCAGCATCAAGTAAAATAAACAAGAGTTCGACAGGTTCAATCCCATGAGAGTGAACCCTAATTCATTTGCAAATTCTTTGATTTGTATGTGGCTTGCCACTAGGTTGGGTTGCATATAGAATTTTAGAAATTACTACATATATATTTAATGTCGAATTAAATCTAAAATTATTTTTTTTTTAAATATTTGCTTTTCATCCTAATAGTACATCTCCATGCCACTATTTTAATTTATCAAAATATTTTTGTACATTTACCATAATTGCAACTGTCATTTTCTAAATCATCATGTCACGATTATCTCCGTAAAAAAAAATCAACAAAATTAAATGGCGTTTAGTCATTCATATATATCAACTAAATAGACATCTCGCCATGATAATCTTCATTCTTACTACAACCGTTGATTTTTTTTATACGTATAAAGGATTAAATTATATCAAATTTTGTTGATTTTCAACGGAGACGATCTTTGCATAATGATTTAGAAAAGAACAATGAGTGTATCTCATCCTGGTGGTACTTCTTTATATATGTATATATATATATCATCCATTCTATTTATCGAATTGTCTTTATACTTATATCATAATTAGAACCGTTCATTCTAAATCATCATGTCAAAATCATCTCCATGAAAATATGGACAGTTCTTCATGGGGATCTTAATTATTACTAAATCCTTTGATGTATTTGAAATATATAAATAACTAAATGATTTTAATTCTTGTTGATTTTTTTACGGAGATAATCTTAACACGATAATTTAAAGAATATATAATTCTGATTATGATATATGTACAAAGATAATTCGATAAATTAAAATGGTAATATTATCAGGTACCACCATAATAAAATACAAGTATTTATTTTAAGAAAAAATGTGCGACAAATTATGCATATATGTCATCATCCGCTCATTTTTAATAAAGCTTTATGTTGAACTATCAATATACTAATGCCAATATTTTTCACTTTTTAAAGGTGATATGAATTAAAATATTTTATATAATTTTGAAAGAAGCACGAAGGGTGGGAGCCGATAACAATAAGAATTTTTAATACGAGTATTCTCAAACAACTCCTCTGGAAAGTTCTATGGTGTCAAGCATCTCGATTTAGAATATAGAAAAGCTCCCTTTCTAGTATTATTAAAAGGCTTAAAATTTTGGCCCTCATTACCGTTTTCAAGGCAAAGGCATATTATCTGTAGTCGCTTTTAATTTATGATCTAGTCTAATTTGATAGCTGTCGACATGCATCATTCCATTATGAAAAAAAATTGCAGAATAATCCAAAATGCACCACTAGAGATTACATCTCATATTTTTCAAAGATGAAATGAACCCAATTCTTTCTAGAATTCTTAAATAGTAATATACTTTTTTTTTATCAGAAAATAGTAATATACTTATATTAATCAAAATCTTATACGCTGTATATAAGAATGCCGTTTTTGGATTAAGGATCTATAACGGACTCGAATTTAAAAAAATTATTAAACGAATGATCATACACTAAATTATGGGATAATTATATTGATCGAATAGAACGTATGTATTCCTTCTTTTCTGTTGGTCAAAGTTTATTGTTATTGACTCCTGTTTGTTTATCCAAATATTGTCCCACTCCTCAATATCTGTACCTTTATAAGTGTGCAGGCCATCGATGCCTTCCATAATGCCATTGCCATATGAAACAAAAACAAGAACCATAAACAAATCAATGGCTTTCAATTTCATCAACTCAAGGACATGGCTTCTAACCACGGCACTTCTTTTATGCACCATGTCTGGTTCTTTTGGGAGAGCCCCTCAAAACCCAGGTCAAGTCCCTCAAAACTCAGGTCGAGTAAAGGCAGTTAATCTTGGAGGCTGGCTGGTCACAGAGGGCTGGATTAAACCTTCTCTTTTTGATGCCATTCCCAACAAGGACTTCTTGGTAATTAAATCAATAATATAAGTAATTAATTAGCCTAATTATGTATTTTGTATGTAATTAATTTCCATTTTAATTTGTTGTAGGATGGAACTGGGCTTCAGTTCAAATCTGTGACAACTGGGAAATATCTTGCTGCTGAGTTGGGAGGTGGAAGCATCATTGTTGCCAATAGAACATCAGCTTCAGGCTGGGAAACATTTAGGGTAACTTTTTTTTTCCCTAAGATTTTAACTGATTTTTTAACATTTGTGAAAGTAATTACATATATGGTGTTTTGTTGCAGCTGTGGAGGATCAATGAGACCACATTTAATTTCAGGGTCTTCAACAAAAACTTTGTGGGGCTTGATGTCAATGGCAAAGATGATCAAGTAGTAGCTGTTACGAAAACACCGGGGATTTTGGAAACATTTGAGATCATCAGAAAGCCTAATGATTCGGGCCTGGTTCGAATCAAAGCTCCCAACGGATTTTTCTTGCAGGTGTTTCCTTGATTAGCTTCATATATAATTTCTTCTTTTAATTGTTGACAAAAAATGTGGTCACATTTTCATTTTTTTACATGAATTTTCTTATATGTTAAATGTTGTAGGTGAAGTCAGAGGTTTTGGTGACAGCTGATTATGCAGGGAGTAGTAGTGGATGGGGAAATAATGATCCATCTGTTTTTGTGGTTAAATTTTCTGGGAAACTTGAAGGGGAGTTTCAAATAACAAATGGGTATGGCCCAAAAAAGGCTCCACAAGTTATGCGGGTGAGCACGTACAACTTTCTCTAATGAGATATATTCAAATTATCAGATAAACTTTTATATTATTAAATTTTAATTTCGAATCACACATTCAATAAATCTTTATATTATTAAATTTTGATTTCAAATTACACATTCAAAAAGTAAGAATTGATATTGTTAATATTGAAATTCACAGTCTAACAAAAGAACATATATAATTTTAAGAAATTATGTGTATGTATGTAGGAACATTGGAACACATACATAGTCGAAAATGACTTCAAGTTCATAGCAAGAAATGGATTAAATGCTGTGAGAATTCCAGTTGGTTGGTGGATTGCAAGTGACCCAACTCCTCCACATCCTTATGTTGGAGGTTCATTGGCAGCACTAGACAAAGCCTTCTCGTGGGCACAGTAAGCACATACACTACGTTTCTCTTCTTTCGTACATCCACTCAATTACCCCATTATTTTTACTCCCATTACATGGTCCAAAAACTTTGTAGCTGAATAGATCCGGGACAAATATATAAAACAACAAATTAAGTAGTGGTTGAGTTTTTAAGACTCAACGTCCTAATAAACACTTAGAGTACATGTTATTGGACCAAGTTTGGAGAATTTTTTAGGTGGATTGAATTTTCAATCGTTCACGTTAATGTTAAAGTTTAAAACATCAAAAGTAAGCTTGTTATTGTACCTCAAAAGTCTCTGAATCGATATTCTATTAAATAAGTTGACTAAATTTTATGCATTAAAAAAAATCGATGCATTGATACAGTATCTTACTACATAATTTAAATTTTCATGGAGTTTTGAAATACGAAAATACTTAGCTTACCTTTTCACAAGTTGCTGTTGTATATTGACAGGAAATATGGATTAAAGGTTATAATTGATCTGCATGCAGCACCAGGCTCTCAAAATGGGTTTGAGCACAGTGCTTCCAGAGATGGCTCTCAAGAATGGGGCCAAACAGATGAAAACATACAACAAACAGTAAATGTCATTGATTTCTTAACCGCCAGGTAAATAGATAAAATATACTTACCCAAAACGTTACCATTACAGCTATTGAATCGATCTAAGCCATTAATCAGATAGATTGTCAATTGTCGTACGTGCACAAATGTAGATATGCAGAGAGCCCAAACCTGTATGCAGTGGAGCTCATAAACGAGCCATTCTCCCCAGGAGCATCCCTACAGAATGTGACCAAGTTCTACAAAGCCGGCTATGCCGCCGTTCGGAAACACTCGTCGACAGCTTTCGTGGTGCTATCGAACCGGCTGGGGCCAATGGAGGCCAGGGAGCTTTTCCCTCTTGCCAATGGCTTAAAGAACTGTGTGATTGATGTGCATTACTACAGCCTCTTTGTGAGCACCTTTGATAACTTGACTGTACAACAAAACATAGACTTCATCCACACCAATCGGACCCAGCAGTTGAATTATGTTACCACATCAAATGGCCCTCTCACTTTTGTCGGTATGCAGTCGACCTAACCGTAACAATTGTCATACTTTCCATTTTCCCTCTTTTGCACATTTTCGTTATTTAGTGAACAAGATCTATATAGACACATAAACCCATAGTGTAAGGATAATATTTGCAACTCATTTCAGTGGTATCTCTATATATCATCATTTTGAATTATCAAATTGTTTTTGTACATATGTTAAAATCAAAACTGTTTATTCTTAAAATCATTATGCCAATAACATTTTTCCTAAAAATCAACAAGATTGGATGTCGTTTAGTTAATCATATATATCAACTAAAAAGACGGTTCATCATGAGGATCTTAATCCCTACTAAAATCGTTGATTTATTTGGTACATATGAATGACTAAACGATCTGCAATTTTATTAATTTTTTAAGGAGATGATTATGAAATAATGATTTGGTGAATGAATGGTTTCAATTATAATATATATATAAAGACAATTCGATAAATTAAAAGGGTAATTTAAGAAGATAGAGATATAAGTATTGTTCATATATATATATATATATATTAAAATCTTGAACACATGGATTGTGACGATTTTTTATTATTATTTTTGGTGTGTGTTTGTGTGTGCAGGTGAATGGGTGGCTGAGTGGAAAGTTAAGGAGGCAACGAAGGAAGATTACCAAAGATTTGCAAAAGCACAATTAGAAGTTTGGGGGAGGGCAACGTTTGGGTGGGCTTATTGGACTCTTAAGAATGTCAACAACCATTGGAGTCTTGAGTGGATGATAAAGAATGGTTACATAAAGCTAAATTAATTAATTGTTGTAACATCGATCAATATGTAATTTTGTCATCGAATAATCATCAATATACATGATGTGTATGCTGTATCTTAGTTCAATTTGGGTCCCTTTGACATCCAATTTGTTTAAATCTACTCATGAGAGCCCTATTCATGAGAGCTACCCAATATTCACTCTTTGTCGTGACATAAATTAAAGGCATTTGGGGAGTGAGAGCTTTAATGAAAAATTGGCTTGAAGCATAGTGAAATGGGTTAAGCCTCCAATTAAGAAAAAGGGGCATTGATCCAATGCATTAACATAAGAGGAATATATGTTGGGCGGAAGTTTTTTTTTAATTGTCACAGTTTATGTATAGTGATGTTATAGACTGCTCACTATAAACTATCAAGTATGAAGTTCATTTCAACCCAAAAGAAAAAGAAGCAACAAAAATTCTGAAAACAATTAGGAATTTGAAGTGTTTGAAACAAAAGCCTTGAAGGTAAACGAAAAAAGGTAGAGAATTGGGTGGTGCATTTTTGGATTAAATATTCATCCATCTGAATAATAGTTCAGATTTTTATAATCTAACCATACAAATATTGCGTGCTATCACATAATTTTAATAAGAAAATAATTTGTATATAATTCGCGTCACTCAAAATTAACTACGTAGTTAAATTAAAACTATTCTTCGCCTTAATAATATTTTTTCAAATATACTCTCTGGGTTTTAACATGTGGTTTGTAAGTTGTATCCAAATTAATTTTTTTTTTTCTTTCATGTTAATGGGTAGCTGAATGGAAAGTTGAAAGGGAAAACCGAAGGAGGATTAGCAAAGATTGGCCAATGCTTAATAAGTTTGGAGAATGGCAACATTTAGGCTTCATTTGGTACGCCGTATAAGGGATTAGATAGAATAATATAGTACGAAACTAATATTTGGTACCACTCATTTTAATTAGTCACCGTATAAGTTAATACAGATGAATTTTTTTATACGGTCCGGACACGCTAAAATAATATCCTCGAACTTGTTCGTATTAAATAGTCGGATGACTAATAATCTTGAAACGTGTAATAATAATAATAATAATATTATTATTATTATTAAAATAAAAATAAAAATTAATTCTAATTTAATAAATAGTCATAATAATATATAATTAATTAATTAAAATAAATAAATTATTATTATTATTGTTAATATACATAATTAATATTTATGATATAAATGTTTCATCACCTACTATAGTATAATCCGACCAGTATAATATGATTGGTGTTTTAATCCGGTAGAGCACCAAATGCCAGACTAAATAATCAGTATATTCAGTGGACATATTAGTCTATCCGACTGAAATAGTCATCATAATAAGGTATACCAAACGAGATTTTAGAGTAATATTTATACGAGAGACTGTGGTAATAAATTATTGTGTTAATTTTTAAAAACTTTGCTTAGTTAGAGATAAATTGCATGTATCTTTACATTGAAATTAAGGATTTCCTTAATTAAAAACAAAGAAAATCTGTGGAGAAGGGCAACATTTGGGTGGGCTTAAGGAATTAAATTGTGACATAGAGGGGCCAAATTCTTGTATCATAATATAATGTCATCAATACATGTATTCACACACATGACTGAAAAGTCAATAACTCTTAATTAAGTTTATCCGCGTCATTCAAAATTAAGTATTTTTTACAAGCAGTAACCAAATTAATTATTATTTTCTTATGCATGTTAATGGGTAGCTGAATGGAGTGTTAAAAGGGAAAAAAATCAAATGGGATTAGCAAAGATTTGCTCATGCTCAATAACTTTGGGTGGGCTAAAGTAATTAGATTGTGACATAGAGCCGGATAGCCGATCCAAATATTTGAAAACCGGGGATAAAAGACACTATATAACATAGCCGATCTAAATATAGGTCCCTCGCTAAGACGTCCAAATTGTTTAGGACTGTTGGGTTACTGAGATCTACAGATTATATATGTTTATGTGAGATGACAGCAATAAATTAAAGACACTTTATAACATGATATCATCAATAAACAATAAAAGTTCAATTTCTTTGAAGAAATTGATGTTTTTGGTGGTTAAGCCACCAAGAGAAGTAACTTATAGTCGAGAACAATTTTTTCCTTAAATTTTTGGGACCTGTTTCAATCTTCAACTTGATGAGCTACTTGCTATCATATGTTTGTATCGTAATGATCCGGAAATACACAAAAATTTATACTAGTTAAGAGTTGATTTGAATAAATCGTGATTTCATTTATTGATTTAAATTCTTAAAATACTTTTATTTTTTTATCAATTGGAAACTTTTTCTAAGCCAAAATTCTTGATTGATAGTTTATCACGAGGAAATTAATTAGCCCTTCGTAGTGAATTGTACACATGATACATGACGAGAAACTTTAGATGCTTCCAATGATGTCTTAGTTGTGTGCATCAATACTTTTACCCCGCAAATGGGATTCAAGCAACAAACTCAAGTGGTGTACCCATTGCACTAGGAACTAGGAAGTGACATCATAAGCAACATAGGTATACCCTTTACTCATGCATCATAAACTTTTTTTACTCATACGCAACAACATGCTGGTGGGAAACACCTCTTTTTATTAGTCTCGCAACCAATGAACTCGTAATATCATAAAATTTGGGTAGCTCGAGTTAGAGCACTTCAGATACATGTAATTACTTGCAAATATCAGATATTTTTTCTGTTAACCTTCGAATGAAGTTATAATTTTCAAAACGGTCGATCGCTTAGGGTATTTGCCATCGTGGGGAGGATATTTTTGGTTGTGATGGTGGGTTATGGATATATACTCTTACTAGACGTTGTAACGGAAGCAACTTAATTGTAAATGCATGCCCACTTGAAGATATTCGTAGGTGCTAAGAAAGCTCTTTGGTTCACAAATTTTTAGGTCAATTATTAAGAAGAAAACTTCGTAGATGGAGCTAGCAATTGAAGCATATATGTTGATGGGAATGTCACCTTTATGTGAGCTGTTCACATGTGTAGGTGACAAATACTGTGTTGGACCATGTGTATAATCGGTCCCATTAAGAACGCCTGATTTATACCTTCATGGTGATTGCTATATCTAGCAATGATTATCGATACTGGTCAATTGGGACACTTTCAGCTTTCACATTAACAGCCACACATTGTTTCCGGACGCAAATTTGTAACGATTTACAAAAGAGTATTAATATTCAACTAATTTTTGCAGAATTCCGAGGTTTTTATTTATGATATCTAGATTTATTAAGTTATGTGTGAATGTATTGTCCCCGAAAAAAAAGTTATGTGTGATGTTAATTGATCTTATATGTGTTTCATTTGTGCAGAATTGCGGGAAAGAAAAATATCTCACTTACATCAGAATATTCATCAACTTTATAAGAAGTTTATAAGAAATTGAATTACTCTTTTGTTTAATTAATTTTAAAATAATGCCTCAATTTGTTTCGACAAGGACTATTTGAAAATCGGGATGGACAGAAGGGAAAAAAAATATGGGGATGGACAGTGAGAGCTGGATAACTTTCTTCCACCATAAACTGACAGTTACTACCTATTTTGGAACTACTTCATCTCATTCAATTTCTCTTCGAATAAAGTTATAAAATCCATTTTCACAAGGAGGTTTTCAAGTGATGGGGATGTATCACTCTTCCTTTATTTCCTGGTAATCTATAAAGACAGTAAGTACGCATTTACTTAATTAGAAATTATAAAAGGTAAAGCTCGTAAGTTGCATGAAGCTAGCTTGGTGAAAAATGTGAGTATGACATGATGGATCCAAGTATCCAACTGTAAAAACATTAATTGAGTATAAGGATAGACACAACTCGATTTACTATTCGAAATTCACACGAAATTTATTGAGTCAATTCTCACAAGATTAAAATTTCGGGTTATTTTTAAATTAACCCGTTATAACACGTTTAATAAACATGTGGATTTCGGATTAATTTGTTAATTCGTATAATGATCTATTAACCCGTTTAATAAACTGGAAGATTTCGAATGAAAATTTGCATAATGACTTATATATTAATTCATTTAATAAACATCTCAATCACTAATTGATATATCTACATTGATCTACCTATGTACCTATTAAATCTTATGATTTAAATAAATTAAACATATTAAACAAATTAAACAGATAATAAGATAATTGGGTTTCAAACACAATATATTTATTAATTAGGTTACATAGCTTATAAAGGTTATGGTTCATTAACAGATCGGATTCGGATTGGATTTTCAAACACAATATACTATTGTTAAAATAGTATACTTAATTTTTATTATTACACTTAAAAAAATGATGAGAAATATCAATATTAATTTTTATAATTTATTTTATAACACATGGATTTGTAATATGAACTAATTTTTTTTTCCCTCAAACTCATAGCTAGGTAGGTGGTCACTGGTCATAAATATTGAAGTGAGTAGCTAGTCAGGTGTGGAACAATATCTAGTTAAAAAGTAAATCCTAAAGTGACCAAAAAGAATTTAATAATTTCATTTGCATATGTTTCCTCTCATGCTAATTGATTCCTACCTAATTAGGCTCTTTAATTATTAGGATCGATGCAACATATATATATATATATACATATATTTTGTGGCAAGCATATTCTCCACTTAAAGAGTACATATATTGAAGTCCCACATAGCTAAACATGCACTTTATATTAGATATTCGTGATTGTTTTTGGTAAATATTACAAAGGGTCTTTACACTAAAAGGTAGACTTAATTGCTACTTGGAATTTATGGTTTAGATTTTCTCTCTGACCATAAAGTACTCCTAAAGAATTTCGTATTTCTACCAGTTAGGCATTAGAAAATTCACCATCCTGAGATATAGCAGTTTATCAACTGTACCACACTTTGTGAATCCTTGTGACTCTTCTAATTAGGAGGCTTGGGGACGATCCAAGAGCAATGAAATGTTAATTAACAATGAAATTTTAATATTTTTACATTATGATCAGTACAATTTCATTCGAAGAAAATGAAAAAGTCGGACAAAGAAATATGAGGAATTTTTCAGCTTCTCCATAACATCATCTTGTCAACGATCCAACCATTTTGTAACACACACATATATCTATATATATATATATATATATATATCAATTTGTATTCATTCTAAAATGAAAATGGATTGTTATTATCGTGCATTATAATTTTAGAATCTAATAATTAGGCTGTAATATCGAAGAAGGAAGACCCTGAGTGAAATTGGAATTGACCACAACCTTTTGGCACGGTTTAAAGATGCATTTTTTTTTCTTTTTTATAATATAATTATGTGACGCTGTTAAAATAATATGAATGCCAATTATTATATATAAAATAATTTGATTTATTTATTATTTAATAAATTTCATATATAATCATTAGATACTATCTTTCTTTCTTTAAGAGCAAATTTCCAGATGCTTAATTGACAAAAAATTTACAACTTCTTATCATTCTCTTCGATTTCTCTTTGTAACTTTAATCATGGTTAAATCTTATTGGAAAATTCTTTAAGGCTTGTTGAATCATGGATTAAACAAATTTTTTTTGGGGTAAATAACATGGAATTTCCGGATCAAGAACATGTAGTTACTATACTAATATATTGTAAGGACAAATTTTAGACCATAAACCCAAGTTACCCAACCAAAAGGAGTACTGCAAATATATTTATTAACTAATTAAGAAGGACTAATCAAACCCAAAGTATGCTACTTCGAAGAGTAAAACAAATAACTAACCACTTTTCTTTGGGTTGTTTTTTTGTTTTAAAATCAGTTTAATTAATTAATTTGTGATTATTCTATTTTTTTTAAATAGAACTAATTAAGTTTGATATGTGATTTCATTTGACACTTTCTTAGTCGTAGACTCGTAGTACAACCATATATAGCATTGAACCTCAGATTACTACGAATCTATAATTTAAAATCTTAAAAATCGTGTGTTACAGTACTTGGGATAATTCCTTGTGAATATACCGTAATTTGTTTTTTTACTATTTACCTATCTTCTCGAACATTTTTCACGCTCCAATGAAAATTAACCCTCCCCAATTAATTTAGTTGCTACTTACTACCAAAACCAGATTTGTGAAAATTGTCATGCAATTCTTGATCTTAAGCACGTGTGATTTCTAAATGATAAATTAAATGCACCTAAAACTTCATCATTTACAGCCTTGTTTTTTTTTTTTCCTGAACATTTACAGCCTTGTTAATGCGACAATAAATACATAGAGCATCCAAAGCTCACATTCCTAAAAAACAAAAACAAAACAAAAAGAAATGATGTAATTGTTTTTTATTGTGAATAAGATTTTTTTTTTTATTAAGTGAATGAGAGGTTTTATATTCATATTAACAATATTCAAATTCAAACAGTTAAAAATTTTAATGGTTCGATACGGTTTAGATTTTCTAAAATTAGAAATGAAACTATTACGATCTAAACCATTATTAACAGTTCAGTTTGGAATAAAACAGTTTGAAAGCGTTTAGAGATTTTTTTTAAAAAAAGTATATTAAAAAAACAGCAAGGTTATTAAAAAACAGTAAATATATTAAAAAACATATTAAAAAACAACAGTGATATTAAAAAACAACAAGTATTTAAAAAAAAAGTAAGGATGTTAAAAAAATGTAAGGATATATATATTTTTTAAAGTAAGGATACAACAAAATAAAATAATCAATACTTAATATTTTGTATATTAATTTTGATGAGAATTTAATTGCAAACATTACCACTATATTAAGATTTAACAAACAAACATTACCACTTAATAATATTTTATTATACTTTTATCTAAGTATACATATATTTAGCTGGATATATTTGATTATATTTTTATTTTGTATTAATAACAGATTTAAAAAGTAATAAAAATTAATATATTCTTTAACGGTCTAGTTTGGATTTAACGGATTTTCAAAATAAAAATCCAAATTCAAACCGTTACTAACATAACAGTTTGGATTCTCAAACAATTTGATTTTTATTCGGTCAAACTTAAACCGTTGGATAAATAAAGGTTTGAAGCAGACGGTTAGCAATTTTAACGAATTTGTGTCAATCTCTAATATATATATATATATATATATGTGTGTGTGTGTGTGTGTGTGTGCGCGCGCGTGTGAGAGAGAGTTTTGGTATCTAAAATCTAATTAAGTTATTATATGAGTTAGTTAAAATAAGCATCGTTGTAGGCCTCTTCTGTTATCAGTAATTAAATTTGAGTGGATATTTAAATTCCATAATACACATTAAACGATGGTCGGGTGGTTGGATGGAACCTACTGTCTAGAGGCTTAGGCTTGCTCCCGGGAAATTTTTTATTTATTTAAAAATATTTGTTGATATCATATTGGACTAGACTCATTACTCAAGTCTAATACTCAGTTATGAGCTCAAGGAACACATGAACCCAAACTACCAACCCTAACAAGGCTATTTATCAGCTGACACGTGGGTGAATCTGCACCATCCATTCAGAGGTCACCTGTTAGTCCCATAAGAGAGTAAGTTCTCCCACATCGAAACTATTCATTAGTACCTATTTGCACATCCATATAAAATGAGGCACATTTTCTAATAAAAACAACTAAATTTTACTATTCATATTTACTTGTGAATTGCTATTCACTACATACTTCTTATACACACTGACCTACACTAATTTTGGCATACCACATCAATGCTTACCTCTGACTGACGACCAATCTATCATTTTTTGACAGGCTAGACGAATGACACATAATTGAGTAAAATTTCATCTACAAGTTGGCACATTCTGTGCAATAACAATATTAAAAAGTTAGTAATAAAATGAGTAATTTCAAGTAATAGTAATTCCAAAAATAAAATAATTGTAGTAGGAAACATAAATCTGAAAAATTGGTTGGAAATTTTAGAATCATAAACCTGAAAATTCAAAATGTTACCTCAAAATTAAGAACAGAAATAAATAAATAAATAAAATATTTCTTCCTAATTGTCTACCCTTTCTAACCTATAGTCGGCTACTTTGGTGTTTTCTAACTCACCTAGGTGATTTTTTCAAATGCCAAAAAGTAGGGGGAGTTTAGCACCTTGACGGAGCCCAGGAGACCTTAAAGGGGAACTTGATAACATTATTCTAAACTCATTCAAAAAGTATGGAGAATGACGAATATTATTTAGAATGCTAGCTTTTAAATTTTATGTAATTTCAAAAGTAATAATTAATCATGGACGAATTAACTTATTTCTCTTAATTCTCTCAGTTAAAAATTGATAATAAAAAAAAATTGATTATATTAAAATTAGAATATGATTATATTAAAATGAGAAATAGAGTGGTGACGTGGATTTCCCATTCACGCAAACAAACAAGTTACTACAAGTAAGAACCCTCAATGAAATCTGCCCCTTTAAGCCCTTCAGCGACCAACGGTCCAGATTCACTCCTCAGTTTCTGGCTCTTCTTTATCTTCCCCACCCTCACTTCTCTTCTGGCCTTGCCCCCTCTCTCTCTTCTCTCTCGCTCTCTACAGATTTAGCTTCTGGGTTTGTTAGAGTGTAGCAGAGAGGGCCGGAGATTCAAAAATGTTGTTAGGGAAGAGACCAAGGCCTCCAGTAAAGAGGACCACAAGCATGTCAGAGATCACCGTTGATCTCAACACCATCACTGCAGCTGATCAGGTGGCAGCTCAATCTCAGCCGTCCGATCCCCACGACCCTTTTAATAACCCTTTAGCCTTGTGGGGTGATGCCGCTACTGCTGGTGGGCTTGATGGCTTGGATCAACGGCTCATGATGAAGATGACCTCATCCTCATCATCGCCTAGAAACTACAGAAGAACTTCTTCTGATTTTGTAGAGACCGCTCCTTTCTTGAAGGCTTGTGGTCTCTGCAAACGCCGCCTTGTTCCTGGCCGTGATATTTACATGTACAGGTGGTGTTATTATTGTTAATTAATTCCTTTTTTTTCCAAGTAACTATTAATCGCGATCGTAACTAATTATTAGTCTAATAGTATTTTTCTTGACTTTACCGATCGGCGTCTCGTTTCTGAATCTCTATCCTCCAATGAAAATTTTTCTTGGCATCCGATTACTCGCTTGCTAGTCAGTCAGTCACACGTGGCCGACTAATAAGCGAGAAAAGACTTTCTTTCTTTTTTCCTTTCTCGGAAATCTTTTTCAGAAAGACTAATTACTATTTCGTTTTGGGAATTCCATAATTTTTTGGATTTATTTTTTCAAACGTCTCCCAAATTAAAGAACATTTCCTACTTATTGTTTTTACTTTTCTGGTACTAATAATACTCTTCAAAATGTCTTCTTATATATCTTGAATTTAAGTTAATATTCCCAACTTAGGAAATCCTATATATTTATAATTCACATTTTTTTATTCATTATTACAAAACATTGTCTAATTTCTTTTTTGTTGTTGTACTCGCAGAGGTGACACTGCTTTCTGCAGTCTAGAGTGCCGACAGCAACAGATGAACCTTGATGAGAGGAACGAGAAGTGTTCTTCCACCGCCGGCCGCCAAGTCTCTCCCGAAGGCGAAACCGTCGCCGCCTTGTAGAGATGTGTAAACCCAAACAAGCACCACCACCACCACCACGTACGACGGTTGTGGGCTTTGCTCGATCATATGAATATATATCTATATAGGCTGGAAGCTATTAATTATAATTAGGTACGTTGGATGGAAATGGGAAAACTCTTCAAAGATGTGATTTTGATTAATCCATATCCATATGGATTAACCAAGAAAATGAATTCTCTCTTGTTTTGCTTTAGGTAGTAATTATGGAAGAAAATCGCATTACATATCAGATAATTAATTTCATCTTCCTTATATTATCTATCTCTTTTTCTTTTCTTTTTCTTTCTGGGTTCCCTTCGCAGTGGCATGTATGTGAGTGGTGCTGTAAATTAGTGAGTAAGTCGATGCCTTTTTGGGTTGAGACCTGACTTGAAAGGTACTGGATTCCAATAGATTCTTTCTGTTTCTTAATTAGGTCCTCCAAATTAAAATGGTAATAATCCATTATTTTTTATTTATTAAAATCGTAATAATTCTTTTGTTTTTTGGTTGGGTATGGAACTAAATTTTTTCTTTAGAAAATAGTATGGAAGTAACTTTAAAAAATAAAATTCATAGATTTTTTGTCTTTTCAAATTAAAACACTTAACACATACGAAGCAGACAAAAATATCGTCAGACTCAGACAGTGGTTTCTTCATTCGTCTTTATTTCTTTAATCCGTCTTACTATTTTTCTTCCTCGCTCGTTTTTTTTTCTCATATTTTTTCACACCCCAAACAATTATTGACTGAGCTCTAAATATGTGTTGTGCCTTCATTTTTTTTCACAAAAATATTAAAGAAGAGAAATTTACATATTAGATATAATTTTTTTTGCCAGTTAAATTTAGCTTTGTGAGTAAAAATCTTGACATTGTAGGCCACTTTCTTGAACTTCAATAATATAATATGTGGTAAAATTTTATTTCTCCTCTCTTTCCAAGTTAAAAAAAATATAATTTTTATTTATAAGAATCAAATCTAAGAAATGTATACAAAATCTTCGATTACATATTAAATTACGTAAACATCCCATTAAATTAATATAACATAATTTGTATGGAAAACAAATAAAGAGGATATTATTCCTTCTTATTTATATATGTATACATGTGGCCCTGTGGGGCACACCACCAGGTACATATGAATATGATATTATTTTCGGTGGAGTTGGGTGAAATTTGATGGGCATAATATTGATATTTAAGAAGAGTCTGTCTGCATGACGTAATAAGAGGCCAAGATTAGTGCTTCGACATGAAGGGAGGGCACGAATCTGAGGCCGAGTCAGCTTTGCAAAATACAAGAAAATTAAATAACTTGAAAGAGAGAGATATTCATTTTCAAATTGCACACTTGGGAGGGGTGCCCTCATGACCTCTCTGGTCTCTTCTCAATTATGATTCGATCTGGGACTCGGAGAAAGACACCTAAATTAAAGCGAAAATTTTAAGTGATGATATTTTTACATTACGTGCAATAATATAAATGATCGATGAAATTAATATATATATATATATTTATTTGTAAGAATTTAATAAAAAATATGTGCATTATTTTAATTTATAATTTAGTGGTAGCTAGGAATAAACATAAATTCATTAAAATTACTAATCGATTTATTTTAAACCGTTAATTATCTAACAGTTTAGGTTTGACAGAATAAAAGTCAAACTGTTTAAGAATTTAACCCGCTTCGTTAGTAACGGTTTGTATTTGAATTTTCATTTTGAAAATTCATGAAATCCAAACTGGACAATTAAGGAATATATTAATTTTTATTAATTATTAGATCTATTTTAATACAAAGTAAAAATAATTAAAAAATCAAAATATATTCAGATAAGTACATGTATATTCCAGATAAAAGTATAATAAAATATTATTAAGTGGTAATATTTTTTTAATAAATCTTAATATAGTAGTAATATTTGCAATTCGAACCTCCGTAAGCTTAATATACAAAATTTTGAGTATTGATTATTTTGTTATTTTTTATATCATTGCTTTTTTATTTTTAATATCCTTATTTTTTTTTATGCCTAAACATTTTCAAACTGTTTTAATCCAAACCGAACTGTTAATAATTGTTTGGATCGAAATTGTTTTATTTTTAATAACAATTTAGATTTAAATATTGATAATATCTGTATCGAATCGCACCTTGCAAAATAAAAAAAAATATGAAGCTAATATATGTGTTTCACTTATAAAAATCTAAAAAAGAAATGTCAAATATTTAAAGTAAAAGCAAGCAAAATAAAAATAAAAAACAATAAATACTGTTTATAAATTTTTTATTTTATTCATTACAAGTATCAAATTCAAAATTTAACATTAATATCCAAATTTAATATTTCTAAATTCATATTATACCTTAAATAAAAATATCAAATTTAGCACAGTATTTTAAAACACTAAAATGATTTGCAATGAAGATGGTGGTGGGACTCCTGGTGTTAATTACATATATGTACAGTGTCCCCACATATTTTTTGTCTGGTGGGACCAACAATTGGCTCCACTTGATTTCTGATTTAGAAACACTAGCCATGTGAGCTGAGAGATGGATCTTCAAACACCCTGTGTGTGAATGAGTGGATGACAATGATATGCATGATGTGAATTACTAATTAACCCAAATAGTTTTCCATGGGACCAACCACAGCTGGTTTTTGTTTTTGTTTTTTTTTTCTTTTCATTTCCTTCAATTTCCAACTGACTTTTTTTTTTTTTTGCTTAATTTAATGGAAGACTGGATCGTATGAAAATCACTTTTTATTTTGTAATTAACTTTTTATTTTGGGGTAAAAGTTTGAGTAAATATATATATGTATGTATGTAGTTTATAAGTCAATAACTTGATCGAAACTCATTTGCATGCACAACCATCCAGGAAACAAGCTCACAACGCTTACGATATGAAACAAGGACTACTTTTCGGTCATTACAAATTAAGTATGGGAAAATTAAAAAAAAAAGTTATGCATATATACAAACGTTAGAAGCGTTGAAGATAATTAGTGTTCCTCAAAGTCAGTGTTCAATGAATATATCACTGATTATCTCGCTCCGAGAGTAAGAACTAAGAAGACTTCAAAGGCAGCTCTTAATTGTTATAACCACGATGATGGAGCCGACGATTCAGATTCAGAATTTTCTCCCATTCTCTTCGTTGTTTAATTTATTTAGAGTATATATAAGATTGTTAAAAAACTTACTTTGTATATACGATATATGTTAGAGATTAAATTCATATACTGAAATTATAATTTCATATTTCATACCCCCATCATATTTATTTTCTTCATACATAATTAAGTGAGTATGTCATTAAAGAGAAAAAATAGAAAGCAAAACAATTGAACATGCTTGCAAGGTTAATTAAGGGAGATATTAATATATTGGTTTAGAAGGGTTCAATGGCCCTCAAATTGGCCAAATAGGGGACAGAATTATTGGGATCGAATAATTAATTTCAAATGCCTCCATAGATTATTAATTGTTGTTAATCTTTCATTAATTGTACACCTAAAACAGTTGGTCCACACTTTTCAAGTATATATACACATACAATTTTACATGCCTGTACTTTAATCATAATTAGATTATAATTAATACTATTTGCTTGATCACATGACCAATCTTGAAAAACAAAAAGTGAATCAATTGATTAAGTAAACAAAACACAGAGTGCTGGCATTGTAATCTGTCCACTGTCGATACCTTCCTTGCCCTACCTGATAGTAACTTTTCAAAGAACGTGACATTAAAACTATTAATTAAGGGGTTCATTTCTTATGGAAATTTGTGGTCAAGTAGCCTATGAGAGATTACCACTTTTGGTTTTAAGATTTATTGCAAATTATTATTTTCCAACATAAGGTAAACTTTACTCAGAGTCACTTATGTATAATATAGCCGTGAAAAATATCCGTATTTCACTTTTCTTTTTTTGGGTTACTTAGAATCTTCTCAAGAATGGGTCATTTGGACTCATTCTTAATTAATAAATTGGGGTTTATCATGCATGCCCTACAATTATTAGAAAATTTTTAAATTAGGACTCGAAACAAGTATGGGTATGATTCGAATTTATGGCCAGAAGCTTGTCATGTATGATCTAGTTAATCTTTCCACTAACTCGCCTATGCTCTGATAGATGTTTTGAATAAACTTATTAAATTCTTTTAGTTTTAAGTTTTTTTTTATATGAATATGTCATAATCAAAATAAGATCATCTTCGTAAAACCAATAATATATAGGAGATCTTATAGTCATGCATAAGTATAGAAAATAAATCAACAATATTAGTAATAATTAAGATCTTTATGTTGAACCATCAATGTTATTAATATAAATAAATCACTAAATGATTCCAATTTTATTAATTTTTTATATAAATAAAGTTAATAAAAATGATAATTTAAAATTAAAATAGTTATAATTATGATATATAAATGTTATCCGATTGAAAAAATTAAAACTAAAATAATCCTAAAATATGGAATGCAATTGGTGTTGGTCGTGCGTTTTGAGATGTGAAGAAAATGTCTCATCCCACATCGGAAAAACACAACTACAATTTGTATATTATATGATCTTGGGCTACTTCCCCCATTGTCAATTGGTTTTGGGATGGAACCTCAACTTCTTACATGGTATCAGAGCGGGGTTATCTCACGTGATTGGTTTAACTGTCACACATGTCACACGTAGCTTATCGTACCCATTCAAATCGTCACGTAATAGGCTGAAAAATCTGCCACACGTGAGGGGGCGTGTTGAGATGTGAGGAAAATGTCTCACATCAAAAAAGTACAACTACAATTTGTGTCTTATATGATCTTGAACTACTCCCCCATTGCCAATTGGTTTTGGGGTGGAACTTCAATTTCTTACATGGTATCAGAGCGAGGTTATCCCACGTGATTGACTTAACCATCACACGTGTCACACATAGCTTAATCGTCACATGTGTCACACACAAGTTAACCGTCACACGTACCCATTCAAATCGCCAGGTGATAGGCGGGAAAATTCGCCACACGTGAGGGGGCGTGTTGAGATGTGAGGAAAATGTCCCAAATCGAAAAAGCACAACTACAATTTGTGCCTTATATGATATTGGGCTACGTTCCCCATTGCCAATTAATTTTAAAGTGGAACTTCAATTTCTTACAATACGAAACATTGACCGAACTGAATTGTATCGTAAAAAACTACTTTGTCCTAAAATTTCTTGCATCAAATATTACATAGTTTACCGCTTAAGCATTTTATTTTACGGCAATTTATGCAAGTGGGCACGTGTCTACATCTCTGTGTTTAATTATTTGACACTAACATCGTCAATCATATTATATATAAACTATAATTATATATCTTACCTCTCTAGTGCATTCAGAATCAGGTTACTTATTAGATTCATATATTATATATGGTTCATAATTATTTTATTTATTTATTTTGCTGTTTATTTTTTAACAAATTATTTTATTTTCGTTCGATTGTGATGGAATTAAGAAGAAGAGGTAAATTTAGAGTGGTTTCCTACAATTCTTCCCAATATGAAATACCCCAGCCGTCCTCCTTAAAAAAAAAAATCTCAAGAAACTTATTTGCGATTGATATTTTTCGAGTTCAAGGGGCTTCTTTCAGCACCTATAAGAATGTAGTGAATAAACTAAATAATCTAATAGATCTTAAGGTCGGGTTCATTAAAGTTTGTTCGTATTGAAGCTTCATTTTCTTGTTTTATTGTTATTGTATTGATTATGGTTATGTGTTTCGGCATCCTGATGAGTTAGGTTGCCTGTGAAATTTTGGTCTTTAGAAGCTTGATATGCCTCCCTCCATTATTGATAGTGGTTTCAATTACGATGGATTGAAGCATCTATGATATGATGATGGAAGGTATTCCTCATCTTCTCCGGAATTCATTTGAGGCGGCGATTACTATAGTGATAGGCAGGGACAACGATGGTGATCCATGGCTTATTAGTACTTTTTGTTGGCTAATTTATTTATTATATTTTGTAGTCTGCTTTGTGCAAATAAGTCCAGCTGATCTTATATCAGGTTGGTTGTCTTAGGTTTTTCCTTTTATAGGACTACAAAAATTAGTTATTTATGTAGTAATAGTCTTGATGGTGCTTTGCAAATTCAAGTTATATATTTTGTCTATTATTTCCTCTAGATTGTTTCGACATATATACGTTGAACTGAACATATACTAAAGGTATTTATTCATATTTGTTTCAACGTTTCGCTTGTCTTTTTTTATATCTTTATTTTATTAATAAAATTGTATATCATCTAAAAAAACTATATAAATAATACTCGACACTTAAAAATTCACAAATATTTAGGAGAACAATTAATTAAACAAAGCCTCCCACTGTAATAATATAAAGTTTATTAAATCAACAATATATATATATATATGTATATGATTATACACACGCATTCATATACGTACAAGCTAACGTTTACAAGTTTAATGCAGCAACTAAAACAAGCCATGGACATTGAGTGTGGCAATAAATCGATAAAGGGTAAGAAGTCAATAGAGTTTGACTATTCTTCCATTCATTAACATTTTAGTATATAAAAAACAGATGTCTTATTTGACTTCGTTCCAAAATTAATTTGCTCGACATCAACGATCGACCGCCCTTGCCTGCTTAAACCCTAATCTGACGTGCTTATCAACATGCAATTGGAGTGAACCATGATCCAGTTTACTTCCATCAACCAAATTAAATTCGGAAACTATCATTCTTTATTATTATTATTATTTTTATTTTATTAATATAATACATAAGCATGAAAATTTAGTCTTCTTTATTTTTAACTTACGAATATGTCTAATTTATTTCCATCAACCAAATTAAATTCGGAACTAGATAGTCACATTAGGATTAGGCATACCGATGGGCAGAGACGGTTCCTGGATCCAAATTTCAGGTGGACTAAATTTTATATACTAAAATTGTGAAAAAGAAATTCAAATTGAATTTTATTAATCAACGGGAAAAAAAAACCTATTTAGGGATTATATATAATGAGCATTACCCTTTAAATGTAACTCTACACATAAATAAAAAATTGACAAAACAAATGTATAATAATAAATATGAATCAACAAGCAATGCAAATACAAATATCATTATTTAAGACCCATTTATATTAATTTTATTTAAGATGAGCGGGAATTAATTATTCTAACCTCTACAAAAAAATAAATTAATAAAAAACTAAAAAGGGTTGGTCGTAGGTCAACTCGAACCCTTATTTTCTATTGATATTTTTGGTTCTCGAGCTCCCAACTTGTTTGTGTGCGACCCGCCCGATGGACAGCAACTACCCATATATATGGGAACCTTGGACTTTCTGGGTTCGAAGAGTCCTCCGGCTCACCGTTTTTGAGTTTCCACTTCTCAGTTTGGTACCACAGATTCAAAGAGCAATTAAAATTATATGATTATACTCATACACATATGATTTATACGCTATGCAAAAATGTACTTTTAAGGTTTGTATTAGAAACCGAAACCTTTAATTAAGATGGCTACTTGACTCATCATATCGTCAGCTGCAGCAGGCTCAAAAAATTCAACCATAACTAGTAAGTTTTTATATATTATTTTTTGTATGTATTGCGACATTATAAGGGTCCGGGGTTGGGACTGTGTGTGAAGATGGGAGGGTTACATAAGTCTCTATTTCAGCTGGGTTCGCCATGAAATGTGCATAGAGGTCAAGAAAGTTACAAGTGTTGGAATTGTAGGGTTGGGGGATAAGGAGTAGTTGGAGAATTATTGGCTTCATGATTGGTGCAGACAATGACTTGGGGCCCCGGTTCATAAAATTCTTGTTAAGGCACATGCCTTGGATCATTATTAGAGTGAAAACTCAACCATAAGATCATGTACTGAATAGCTAGCTATATAGCAGCAAGTAAATATACCGGTCCTTTACATCTAGCTATCAACAAACAAACAAGTTCAAAATGGCATTAGCCGCTCTTAAGGGGCCGATAGGAGCCTAGCGTTTAACCGGTTAGACGGGGCCTAGGCAGACCTAGACAGTTTTTTTTTTTAAAAGACAAAATTCAATAAATTAACAACATAATGAATACTATCACATAATTCTAGACCAAAATTTAACTATTTAGATAAATAAATTGAGTTGGGAATCATAAATGTTAAAAATGTAATTTTTTTATTAATTTTATTATACAAGATTCTATATTTTTTAATTTATTATCTTTGTTTTAATTAATACTTATATTATCAACTAAGTATTTAATAAATAAAATAACTTATATAACTAAATATATATTTTAATAAATAAAATAACTTATATAATTAAATATATATAAGAACTTATATAACTAAATATGTATAATGATGTACACACAAATCCACCTAGGCGCTTAATCATTAGGCGGAGCATTTTCCCACCTTCGAGCGCTTAGGTGGACTAGGCGGCTGCCGTTTTGAACAATGCAAACAAAAGGCTTGACCTTAATTCCAAAACAAAGGAAAAGAAGGGTTTGTCCTTTACATCTATGTAAAATATTTAAATTTTATGTAAAATATTTAAATTTTATGTAAAATATTTAAATTTTACTCTAATAGTATATCCCCTTCTTGTATCATTATTTATTTATTTATTTAATTATTTTTATACATATATCATAATCGCAATTATTCATTGTTTAAACCATTATATCAAGATGCACTTTCATAAAATATCAACAAAATTGGATATTGTTTAATCATTCATATATATAAACTAAATATCGTCATAAAGATCTTAATTCTTACCCAATATATATATGACTACAAGAGCTCAAATGTTGAAGATTTTTTGCTGAGATAATTTTGATATAATGATTTAGAGAATGAATGGTTATATGTACAAAAACAATTTAATAACATATATACATGTGCAAAAAAGAAATCTCAAACAATTCTTGAGGGTTGAGATGATAGGGATATTTTCTTTTCTTTAGTATTTTACTTTTCTAAAAATAAGGACTTACTGATTGTTACATAAGTATAATTGTTCGACAAAAAAAAGTTTCCAAACATTATATAAAGATGACCAAATTGAAAAATAAGTCAAAGTAGCTATAACAGAATAAAAAAAAATATATATATATATATATATATATATATATGAGGTTTTTTTTAGAAGATATACATTAAGTTATTTACACAACGAATTTCGCATAAATATACATTTTCTCGCCGTTTATAAAAATCAAACATAATAACTTATAATATTCACCTTTGATTTTGAACGTCATCAATTATAGTAAAATCTACTAATCAAATATAGACTCCCATTCAACTTTTCATTCTCTTGTGCATCACAAATTCACAATGTTGATCATGAGGTCATGCTCAAGGTTAGGCCATTCAAAATTTCAAAGAGGACACAATGGATGGACTCATAAACTCAAAAACTTGGAACTTGTTCTCGTTCTACATGGTCCATATCATGCACTAGAAAGTGCACCTTTTCAAAGGCCGCAAATTCATCAAATAACTCTAAAAGCCCAAACAAATAAGGCCTTGAAATATCAAATTGCACCAATTTGAAAGTGTTCCTAGAAAAGATATAGACCTAGTAATGATAACATACATTTCGTTCTAACCGATCTCCCAATTCCATGGAATTCAAACATTGCCGAGCGATTGTAGGAATTTTAACTCAACCCATCTTTATAACCATAACATTTTAAAACTCAAAAAAAATAAAAATTAAAAAAAATTAAAAGGAATGATAAACTTGAAGCAATTGTTGTAGCTAAACACTCTCCCTTCCTCTCTTCCCTGGAGAAAAGAATGGAGAGGATCATCAACATCATCATGTTCCTCTCATGCATTTTCATCACGTGTTTCGTGGTTGCAAAATGCGAACGCATTCGTGTCGTAGATCAACCTTTCAATAATCCACCATCACCATTATTAGATACACCGAGCGACTCAAATGATTGTTCAGACATAATATTTAATATTACAGATTGTTTTCCTTTCATAACAGATGGATCGAAAGTCACCAGAGTAGGCGGTTCGTGTTGACTGTTGCGATGGTGATCAAAGCCGGCGATGGATGTATATGCGAAGCCATAGAAAGCACCACTGATTTTGGCATCCCTTTAAATATGACAAAGGTTGTGACTTTGCCTTCTGCTTGTGGAATCTCTGCTTCTAATTCTTTATTCACTCAATGTGACCGTAAGTAAAATCTCAACACTAGCTAGCTAGGGGCCGGGTTTTTTTTTATTATTTTTTTTTAAAGAAACTACATATATCGTGATTATTAAATTTTTCAATCTTCTGTATTTGCAGTTGCCTTGCCTCCGGGTGCTAGTGGTCCTGGTATATGTTTTTATTATTTCACATTTTAATTTCCAACATTTTTTTTTTATGAAATTGGACATTGGACCGACCAATCGAGATTCATCCTTCTTGTTATTTTAGACGATTTTTTTGTCAATTATATATGGTTATTGTTGCATGAATATCAATTTTGTCAATAATTCTTCAAACTCACAAATCAATTTAAGAAACGACAAATGTTTTTAAAATGCTATTTTAAAATCTCAATAACAAACATTTTGTTACAGCAAAACCACCTCTGAAATCATCATCACGGAGTCCATCTCCAAAGGAGGCACCAACAAGTTCCGTCGATGAAGCTCCGGCAACCTCCACAGCTGCACCATTGCCGCCACCACCACCGACCTCTAGAACGTATTCTGTATCGGCATCTTTTGCGCTCATTGTTAGCATGCTTTCTGCTTCATTATGTACTGTGCAACCTTTTAATTAAATATTATTAGGCAGAAGATTGCTTATTGTTTGTTTCCATATTTAGTTTTTATGATCATCCAATGGCCGGCTAGTCATGTAATTAGCTCGATTAGGCAATATATATATGATTAATTTGGAATTTGAAATGATGGGTAGGTACATATGGATTAATTTCTAATACTTTGGATATTTTTCTTCCTCGAAACAAGTTTTTCGATAAAAAAAATAAAGGTACACATGGTATTGAAAAAAAAACAATTTATTATAAATATATTGATATATCATGCATATCATAAAATTTGGTACATACAACTCATCCCAATAAGTGTCGGTTTATTGACAAAATACAAATAATTCATAAAAAAACGATTTAATATATAGCGAAAAAGTATAAACAAGTTATAAAAAGGTGTCGATATATATATATATATATATATTGAGATATATTGATAATGTATATATAGACAAAAAGGTGTCGATATATTGATAATGTATAAATAAGTCATAATAAAGTGTCGATATACATTGACAATGTACAAATTAATAACTCATTTAAAAAATATCGATATATATATTATATTATATATAACGACAAATTATAGACATTGTACCAAAAAAGTATTGATATATTGATAAATTTTTAAAAAAAACTCATAATAAAATGTCAATATATTGTGGCAATGCACTATAATTCATAAGCAAAAAAATATTGATGTATATCGACAAAGCACAAACAACTTACCAAAAAGTGCTGATACATCGACAATTAAGTATAAATAACTCGCTAAAAAATTGTCGATTATATGTATAAAGTACGTACATACTGTTGAGATGTGAGAAAAATGTCCTACATCGGAAAAATATAACTACAAGTTGTATCTTATATGATCTTGGGCTACTTCCCCCATTGCCTTGGTTTTGGGGTGGAACCTCAACTTCTTATATGGTATCAGAGTGGGTTATTCCACCTGATAAGCTGGAAAATCCGCCACACGTGAGGAGGTGTGTTGAGATGTGAGAAAAATGTCTCATATTGGAAAAGCACAACTTGTCTTATATGATATTGGGCTACTTCCCATATTGCCAATTGATTTTGAAGTGGAACGTCAACTTTTTACACATACAACTTTGAAAAAAGTGTCATGTATATTCACAAAGTTAAAAAAACTTACAAAGAAGCGTCAATATATATCAATAAAGTATAGGAAATTTACAAAAAAAAAATGTAGATAGATATCAACAAACTAGAGAAAATTTATGAAAAAAATATCAATATATAGACAAAATAGTGAGAACTTATTTAAAAAGTGTCGAAATATGTCTACAAAACAATACAACTTACCAAAAAGTGAGAATGTACATCGAAAAAGTACAAACAACTTACGGAAAAAATGTGGAATATATATATTATTTATATATTTCGACAAAGTCCAATCAACTTACTAAGGAAGTGTCAATATATATTAACACAATATAGACAACTTACCAAAAAATGATGATATACCAAACAAGTAAAAATAAGTCACCAAAAATTACCCAAAAAGCGCCGATATATATCAATAAAATATAGAAGATTTTATCACCAGTGTCAAGATGACAATGTATCTAAAAAGTACAGATAAGTAGAGAAAGGTTGTCGAAGTATATCAACAAAATATGAATATCTTATCGAAAAATTGTTCAGATATAATGATAAAGTATAAACAATATAATGATAGTGTTGAGATTTTTTAATAAAGTATATAACTTATTAGAAGACTGTCGAGATTACTCCTAACACAAATGGAAACAATAATAATTTATCTCGTTATATTAACAAATTATAAAGGATATCTAAGCATTTTCCTTATTCTTATACCTGAAAACAAAAATTAAGACTGATCAAAAAAGAAAACAAAAATTAAGGAAATTCTAGAGGCCCATTGTGTGAAATTCCGTGGAGGCCCATTATTTGAATTTCGGTAGTGCCCATTATAAGAATTTACCCACCGAGCTTATTACGTTGGTTTGATGGCAAGGACCGAAGACACTCGAGAAATTCGGTTGTACGATATTTTCAGTAGGAGGTCACCTGCTCTCCGTCAGGTGAGTATAGATTTCATTTTCGATAAGCCTCCGCCGATGGTCCATCCGCATTCAAACTTCAGATAAATTCCTGAATAACCATAGTTCTGACGTTGATCACCAGGATTAATTACGTAACAATAAATATATAGGCAGAGGCACATGAACCTTCTACTTATGCAACGATAGCTAGAGGTGGTTTCATTAGGTTGAAGGCTTGAAAGCTTGAAGGGTAGGTAGGGTGACCGTCACCTTGAGCCGCGCATTCAAAATTGGTCAAAACTATGGGGGGGAGTGGGACTCATTGTGTTTACATCCACCCATCCTAACCTGCACAATTTAGGTACGGATCTTCAAACCCTAAGTAGGAACATATGGTACGTAATTCATCATTTGTACATGTGTTACAAAAATGACATCATCGATGGTATATTTGTTTTTTGGCGGCCTCTTTTAATTACATATAAGAAATGAGAAGTGTTCTTAGTCTCACATCGATCTTATAGAGTCGCTAGAGTTCCATAGAGACAATATGTTATTAGTCTCATATTAGTATGTGTATGAGAATTTTGTATAATGTCAAAAAGTTGAATTCGAAAGGATAAAAATTTATTCTGAAAGATGATGATATGACACTAAATTAACTAAGGATGGAATCAAAAGAAATTCATTTCCTCAACTAACTTTCTTTAATTAACTATATGCCTAATTCGCCTTGTGAGAAATTAATTCGCTTGTTTTTAGAAAAGAAAAAAAAATACCTTAATGCTTTTTTTGGTCAATGGTAAAGAAGCAAAGCAAGAAGAAGAAAACAAACAAAAACACAACAACAAAAAACAGAGCCATTAGGTGCATTGCACACGAGGAGGCATTGGCGGCGGAGGACAAGACAAACCGTCCAGCGAAAGCGCACGTGAATGTTCCTTAATGTTTTTTTTAATCATTCCATTTAAGTGGGGATTATTCGATCCAAAAATACTTACGAAAACGCGGTTCATATGATGTGAAATTAAGTATTCCATGACTCCGTTATTTAAATTTACAAACAACGAAGGCAAACGAAGAAAGAGAGCGAAGGTAAGTATAGCATGGATATACCTAACCTCCAACCATAGCCTTACACCATTATCATATATTAAAATCAATCATTTTCTAAGCAACGTCCACCTACACATTTACACATCTACACATCTACACATCTACACATCTACACATCTTATCTCTTAAACATTATTATATAAATGATTACCCTTCAATATAGTTTTATATTGACCAAAAAAAATATTCTTTTACCATACACTACATAGTATGTACATGTAAAATAAGCGTAGGTAAGCTTTATTATCTAAAAAATAATTCATTTTTTCATATGCTCTCGATGTGAATTATAAATTTTTTTTGCGATTATTTCTTTTTTCATATTTGATTAAAAAAATTCAAAATTCAAAATCCACAATACATGATATATATATATATACATTTTTTAAATTATATACTTACACATGTTCTATTAGATGATCGATGGCATAAGAGTTGAGCATACATCCAACCACTAGGCTTGAAATTAACACAAATATAAATATGGTTCTTGTTGTATGTATGATAGTTAGAGAAATGCTAGTTAAAGTCACTTAAAATAGAGTTTTTACATGAAATTATTATCATTTTATAATTCTAATACAATATTTAACACTAATTATTAAATTATAATTATGAGATGACAATAAACTTACATTATAATTACATGTTGTGAGAATTTTGTTAGTATTGATCGGAAATAAAATGTTTTGCATATATATATTGAGAACCATGACAAAATTTTGGACTATTGACATTAATACCAGTAAGATTGATTCATCTAAAAAAAAAAAGGGTGAAGGGTTGGTCGACTACCCATCTAACAGTCAAGACACGCCGCCAACTCCAAAATTCAATTCGCTCATCCATGATTCGTGATGCTATGTCTCCTTTTGTATTCAGTGGCCTAAACCCACCAAAAATAACTCCATCAATAATAAGTTTAACCTAATTATGATTTTCTTTTCGATACTATTAGAGAGGATACTCACTTTACGATATCATTGGAAAAAATAATTATACGCATTAAATATTGATGAGAATGATTATACGCATTAGAGATTGAGACAGATAAATCCAATTTTTTTTTTTGTAAGTTAGAACCCGAAATTATTCACCAGAAATTCAATTAAATGGCAGTGCTATCCTAAATTAAGTTAGATTTAACTAAAAAGAAATTCATAGCGAGGAAAACACAGATGGAAAATCATTTGACTGGTTTGAGAAACAGAGGCCTCGATCTTAATTAGGAGGGGGGAGAGAGAGAGAGCCAGAGGGGTAGCTGGGAGTTGCTGCTAACAAATGAAGCGGGTGTGGAATTGGCAGGTACCACGTGCAGCTCTTATTAAAGCCGTTAAGAAATGCATACGCATTCACTCAACACTCTTCACAACTCGCAAACCCCAAAACCCAATTCCACCACCTACCTGTTTGCAATTTCTTAAACCACTTAAATACATCCCAATATTGGGTTTTGCTATTGCAACAGCTCCCTCTCTATCTATCCCTGTGTTTCTCTATGTGTTTGTGTGCCAGTGATCACATTCTCACTTAAGAAAGACTGAATTCCGCGCATTTTGGCTCTGTTTTCTCTCCCAACTGTGCCTCTTTATTCGCAATGCTTGATACGCAGATGCCAATTTGAGCAGTTCGATCAAGATTCCACCTTCTCTTTCTCTTCCTCATTAAAGTACGTGGCCCGTCTGCTTCAAACCCTTCAAAGGAATTGTCTTGTGGGTTTTGTTTCGATTGTGTTTTTCTGAATTGGGTATTGTTTGTTTTGGACATTTTTCTGTTGGGAAGTAGTTTATGTTAAGTACCGTTGGAATTGGGTTTGAAGCCTCCAAAGGTTGTATTTTTGCGAGCAGCTTGCTCTTTTTGAGTAAGGCTGTATTTGGTTTGGATTTGGGAATTTGTTCTGTACTTTTCTGGAGTTTATGGTTTAACAAAGGTGCAATATTTTCCCTTTTTGGTAATCTGAGAGCTATATTCTTATGCTGTCTATACTTGCCTAGGACTGCAATTCAAAGCTTCAGTTAGTGTAACGTTGAATATAGTGTCAAATTCAATTATGTTTATCACAAGATTACATCGAAAAAGAGTTCATGATGGCATCGAATTAGATATAAGTATCGAATCTCTTTCCATACAACCAAATGCAGCCTTGGTATAACCAGGTAGATGTTCATGTTTACTGTTGTCATGAGCTTGTGATCATGAAATTGATTGCTTAACTCGTATGAGAAAAACGTCAATAAGGAAATGCTGAATTCGGAATTACAAATTCTTTAATCTTTATATCATGTACACAGCTTATTTGAAATTATAGTGAATTAGTTATCCGATATTTGTTCCTTAAAATGTCACTTACCTGCTCATGACATAATATCACTTACTCTGCAGCATGTCAGAAGCCCAAAGGAGATTGGTGACAACGCCCAGTATGCCACGTGGAAATGGGTATGTAAATGGAGTTGTGCCACTCAGGCACCCTGCTACAGCATCCGCGGTTGATGAGTTCTGCTATGCCCTTGGTGGGAATAAGCCAATCCATAGCATTTTAATTGCCAACAATGGAATGGCAGCAGTCAAGTTTATACGTAGTGTGAGGACATGGGCTTATGAAACATTTGGCACAGAGAAGGCTGTTTTATTGGTAGCCATGGCCACACCAGAGGACATGAGAATCAATGCAGAACACATTAGAATTGCTGATCAGTTTGTGGAGGTTCCTGGTGGAACTAACAATAATAATTATGCTAATGTGCAGCTGATTGTAGAGGTGTGTATCCTATGCTCTTAACTACTTTCTTGTTTTCCAGTTATTTTTCTTAATTTGTCTGTTACTCTCTATCAAAGTGTATACAGCAAAGAAGAAATCCAATTAGATTCATTAGGAACCTTACAGGTGGAAGAATTTGGGGGTTTGATTTCGTCACTTTTTTTTTTAAACTATAGAATGCTTTTTAATATGAATAAGTAGAAAATTTGAGAACGGGATGCTTATATGAAAATTATGAATTCTTAAATGGAGAGGCTAGTGGCATTTGTTATTTTTCTCACAATTAATAAAATATTTATTAGTGATTACTCGAGGTGTGTTTCTATACTTATGAGCTGTATTTCTGGTTTTTACTTGCCAATACCAAAAACCTCGTGTTCATTATTGGAGCTGTAATTTCTCTCTAATAGAGGATTGCAATTCCCACAAAAACCTTCTGTCTCTCGCTGCTTCATAGCTACCAAACGTGGAGCAAGTTGAGCAAATTCAGTATGGTTATGTCATCCAGGCTGTTAGCTTTGCTTATTATTCTGGAACTTACTTATCATAGAAACAGATCCACCATTTCCTCCCAATGCTTTGATGTATGATTAGTCGATTACCATCCTTAGCTCATTCGTTCATAAGGTTCAGCCTCACCGGCAACATAAAAATCCAGCAAAACCCACTTCTGCTTATTTGATCACCTCATTGCCTCAAAGTTTTTTCTGGCTTCATGATTCACCTTTCAGCCACATGAGGATTGGACCACCCTTATGCAGGGGGATCCAGCTTTTCAAATTGTTCCAGGTCACTTCCATGCATCTTCCTCCCGGGTCCTTCTTGCATTATGGATGCCAGAAAGCTATCACGCAAACAAGAAACATAACAGTAATGGGAATGCACCTGAACTGTCAATCCACTAAGATTAAAAACTTACTGCTCTATACCAAGAAATTCAATGCAAGAATAAACCACTCAAGGGATGAACACTTTCTTGCTTAGTGAATCTGGCTTAAAACATTCTCCTCAGATAAGGCTCAGTTCCCAAACACACACAATCACTCAGTCACTTGCTACACTCACTCTTCAGTTAGATTATTTCTACATATTCATTAACAAAACAACCATAGATATAAGAGAAAATGGCAAAACATGTGGTTTAGCTGTAGAACTAAAAAATTTCCAAAATTCTCTAAATCTTGTTAGCATTTCAACTGAATGTTCTTCTATACCACCCAGATGGCAGAGATTACACATGTTGATGCAGTTTGGCCTGGTTGGGGCCATGCCTCTGAGAACCCTGAACTTCCAGATGCATTGACTGCAAAGGGAATTGTATTTCTCGGTCCGCCAGCTATATCCATGGCAGCATTAGGAGATAAAATCGGTTCATCATTAATTGCTCAAGCTGCAAATGTACCTACCCTTGCATGGAGTGGATCACATGTATGAATCCTGGAAATTGTGCCCTATGTTTTTTTCTTATTTTCTTTTTCTTGGTAATGGAATCTGATATTGTTATGTCCATTTTTCCAGGTGAAAATTCCTTCTGAGAGTTGCTTGGTTACAATACCAGATGAAATATATAGGGAAGCGTGTGTTTATACAACAGAGGAAGCGGTTGCAAGTTGTCAGAATATTGGTTACCCAGCAATGATTAAGGCATCATGGGGTGGTGGTGGTAAAGGCATAAGAAAGGTTTGTTTCATGCATGACTATATTGCAATTTTCTTCCGAACTTATATTATTAATCGGCTAACTTTTAGTCTAGTTTTTAGTATATATAGGCAATATGTATGCAAATTGGTACCTGAGCCTGAAACAAGTTTCATTCTCTCATCTAACATGTTAAAGAATTTGTTTGGAGCCTTTTCATGCCTTACTAAAAAGCTTCTCTAAGTTTCATTATTTTATTTCCTAGGTCCATAACGATGATGAAGTTAAGGCATTGTTTAAGCAAGTCCAGGGTGAAGTTCCCGGATCTCCAATATTTATAATGAAACTTGCCTCCCAGGTCAGATAAGCTACCGTGTTTTGCTTCGGATGTGCATACTTTCTGAGTCAGACTAAAGAGATTGTCAATGTAATTTATTTTCTTTTCTCTTATCAGAGCCGACATTTAGAGGTTCAGTTACTATGTGATCAGTATGGCAATGTTGCAGCTTTGCATAGCCGTGATTGCAGTGTTCAAAGGCGGCACCAGAAGGTAATGTTGTTGTGAGATAGTGAACTAAAGATCACGTGTTTCCACATTCAATAGCTTGGTCTTATAGGGAATTGGGTTCTTTCTCCAGCACTTATTAGTGTAGATGTTTCCCCTTGCAAAACTTGACTCTCTTATTTTATGTTATATAGATTATTGAGGAGGGACCAATAACTGTAGCTCCTCTAGAGACAGTAAAAAAGTTGGAGCAGTCGGCTCGAAGGTTGGCTAAGTCTGTTAATTATGTCGGAGCAGCTACGGTGGAGTATCTATTCAGCATGGACACAGGAGAGTACTATTTCTTAGAGCTGAACCCTCGGTTACAGGTTAGTTATTTGGGTTTTTTTTTTTTTTCAATTACTTTTTTTTCTTCCCTTTTTCCCCTACTTTGTTTTGTTGGCAGCACTGGATAATGCAGAAATGAATGGAATGAGTAGGTTGAAGTCAATTTTAGAAACAAAATATGCTTTTTATGTGCTTACCAGGCCGTTCATTATTAATGCAAGCTCTTACAAAAGGATTGAACATGATAAGGTTGAAGTCAATTTTAGAAACAAAATATGCTTTTTATGTGCTTACCAGGCCGTTCATTATTAATGCAAGCTCTTACAAAAGGATTGAACATGATATGATCATTAGAATTGATATAGCTGTTATAGTAATACCTATTGGCATTGGGACTGCTATGTTGGCTTCTGTTCTTGCATCTGCTTTTCATGACAAGTAATTTTGAAAGTGGGATCTAAATGTCTTAGATTAAAATCAATATAGGTGGAGCACCCAGTCACTGAGTGGATAGCAGAAATAAATCTTCCAGCAGCCCAAGTTGCAGTTGGGATGGGCATCCCTCTCTGGAAAATTCCTGGTATCATATTTATTTCTAGATTTCTTCATAAATATAACTTGATTTTCCGATCAATTTATGATTTGTTCACAATTTTATGTTCATATGATTTATTTGATTAGAGATAAGGCGTTTTTATGGAATGGAATACGGTGGTGGGTATGATGCTTGGAGAAAGACATCTGCCATTGCTACACAATTTGATTTTGATAAGGCAGAATCTATAAGGCCAAAGGGTCATTGTGTTGCTGTGCGTGTAACAAGTGAGGATCCAGATGATGGCTTTAAGCCCACGAGTGGGAAAGTACAGGTTAGTTATGATGTTTCCTGACTCTTATTTTTACGTTCTTTCTCCTAATGCCATACATTACCTTTTACTGAGTATTTCACGTTATATGCAGGAGTTGAGTTTTAAAAGCAAGCCAAATGTTTGGGCATACTTTTCTGTTAAGGTAATATCTTGTGAGTAGATGGTGACAAACTGTCCAGAAAACTGAAATAAAGTATAGCTCTGAGATGAATTCTGATTGTTGTTTTGACTTGGCAGTCTGGAGGAGGTATTCATGAATTTTCCGACTCTCAGTTTGGTAAGTATCAACCTACTGCGAGTTGTTTTACGGCTAAATAGCCAAAGGGTAATGTGAATAAAGTAGGTCATTGCAGTCTGAAAAGGTGAAAGCCTGACCCTCAATTCTACTTGGGCTATAGTTTCCCTTCTAAGGCCACTACTCAGTCGGTGGATTCCGTTTTAAAATTTTTATATTATTTTATAGTTTTTATTATTATTGTCTTTCACTTTTTATAATAAGGTTTATTATGCTTTAGACTTGGGAAGAATTTTGATAATTTTCTGTGAATTTTAAAAATAATAATATTTTCTTCTAATGTAATCATCTCATATCATTATTCATATACAGATATTATACATAACAATGCATGATTTTGAATGTTGTTAGGTGTCAGTTTTTGCTACTAACGTGTTTAAAATCATCTCTATTTCCAGGACATGTTTTTGCGTTTGGAGAGTCTCGAGCTTTAGCTATTGCAAACATGGTTCTTGGGTTGAAGGAAATTCAAATTCGAGGAGAAATTCGTACAAACGTTGATTATTCAATAGATCTTTTACATGTAAACTTCCCAAGATCTTTGATACAATTTGATGGCATCCTTTAAGGAATATAAAGAACAAATTATGATGAAATGCCAAGTAACTGTCATACATGTTCTATAGGCTACGGACTACAGAGAGAATAAAATTCACACAGGTTGGCTGGATAGTAGAATCGCCATGCGAGTTAGAGCAGAAAGGCCTCCTTGGTATCTCTCTGTGGTTGGAGGGACACTGTTTGTAAGTGCATCTATTTTCTTGATCTTTTCATTTCTAGATATTTAATTGTAAAATGCATCACTTATTATTCCTGTTATGCCCTATTCAGAAAGCAGCAGCCAGTAGTGCGGCATTGGTTTCAGATTATGTCGGTTATCTTGAGAAAGGGCAAATTCCACCCAAGGTATGGTAGTAAAAAATACGCTTCTAGATACATGTTTTAGTGTCCTGTCCTCTTAATTATTGTGAATCCTGATTGCAGCATATTTCGCTTGTGCATGCACAAGTATCCTTGAACATTGAAGGGAGCAAATACACGGTATGTTTCCCTATGATGTGGGTTCATTCCAAAGGACTTTTTTAATGTCTTAGTCACTTGTGAAGATTTATGGTTGGTAGATAAATAGTTATATATGATCAATGTCATGGAAAACAATTTCTAGATTGACATGGTGCGGGGTGGTCCTGGAAGCTACAGATTGAGGATGAATGAGTCAGAGATCGAAGCAGAGATACATACTCTACGAGATGGAGGTTTACTGATGCAGGCAAGTACACATTTTCTCTTTATTGTTTTGAATTAGTTGTGACTTTATAGATGATTTTATTCTTGCTCATGTTTATTACCTGTTTGCTATTGGATTATCAATTAATATGGGTTTGTCATTTGAGTAAACGAGTTAGGTAAAGTGTTAAGAATTTAAAATTTATTGAATATAAGCTCATTGGAAATTCACTCCATTATGAAATCATGTGAAGCCTCACCCTACTAGTATATCCCAACATTTCACACTGTAAAGTCCTAGTTGTCAGTTGCTGGATACTACCTTTATAGTGTATGTCAGTATGTGTGTGTGTATATCTGTATTAATATAAATCCGAGACTTGCAAGAGAAAGAGCAGAATTTATAAGTAAAGTGGATTATAAGTTCACCAAATAGAAGTAAATTGAAGTTTTGTAGTAGTTGCTTCATCTGCGGGTTTAGGTATAAGTGAGCACCTAAGTATCCAACAGTTGGCTCCATAAAGGGTTTGCCCTTCTATTCTTGAGCTGTACGTATGCCTTTTCCAGTGATAACTCAATTTTTGTTACAGTTGGATGGAAACAGTCACATTATATATGCAGAGGAAGAAGCAGCTGGAACTCGGCTTCTTATTGATGGAA
Organism: Prinsepia uniflora; assembly: GCA_032719365.1. NCBI lineage: Eukaryota > Viridiplantae > Streptophyta > Magnoliopsida > Rosales > Rosaceae > Prinsepia > Prinsepia uniflora. The sequence continues at coordinate 75,279,679 of CM064872.1, forward strand.
GGACTTGCTTGCTTCAGGTACCCCCATTTCTCGTCTTTTGTTTTCCCCAAAATTCTCTTCCTGCAAGCTGCGTTTTTGACCCTTTTTGAATCTAGAACGATCACGATCCATCCAAGTTAATAGCGGAGACACCATGTAAGCTGTTGAGGTACTTGGTTTCTGATGGAAGCCATGTTGATGCTGACACACCATATGCTGAGGTTGAGGTTATGAAGATGTGTATGCCTCTTCTTTCACCTGCTTCTGGAGCTATCCACTTTAAATTGTCTGAAGGCCAAGCAATGCAGGTAAATCATGCTTCATATAGGAAGTAAATACATTCTTCTCTTGATAGAAGTTAAAATTTAATTTGTTTTATGCAGGCTGGTGAACTTATTGCTAGGCTTGATTTAGATGATCCTTCAGCTGTAAGAAAGACAGAACCTTTCCATGGGAGTTTCCCAGTCCTTGGGCCACCAACTGCGATTTCTGGTAAAGTTCATCAGAGGTGTGCTGCAAGCTTAAATGCAGCACGGATGATTCTTGCTGGTTTTGAGCATAACATTGATGAAGTGAGTTGTTTTTCAAAATAAGCATAATATCTTGAACACTAATTTATTTATGATCTTTTTCATTTCTTGGGCCTTGTAAAACGTGGGAACAACATTCTGTGGTATTTTCTGATAAGACTGTTGTTATCTTGTCTTATGTTCTATCTCAGGTGGTGCAAAACTTGCTCAATTGCCTAGATAGTCCTGAACTCCCTTTCCTTCAATGGCAAGAATGTTTCGCTGTTCTGGCAACCCGCTTACCCAAAGATCTTAAAAATGAAGTAAGACAAAATTGCTGTGGTTTTCCCTCTGATTTATGCTCAAAATAAGTCTATACAGTGATAGATGATTATCTCATATATCATTTTACAGTTGGAATCAAAATTTAAGGAGTTTGAGTTGATTTCCAGCTCTCAGAATATTGAATTTCCTGCCAAATTGTTGCGAGCTATACTAGAGGTGAGTTAAATATTCCAAAATTTCTCATCTTGAGTACTTTTTTTTGTTCTTTTCTTAGGAATGTTGTATTATTGTTCTGTATTTTCTCCAGGTCCATCTATTCTCCTGTCCCGATAAGGAGAAAGGAGCACAAGAAAGGCTTGTTGAGCCTCTGATGAGCCTTGTGAAGTCTTATGAGGGTGGAAGAGAAAGTCATGCCCGAGTTATCGTTCAATCCCTTTTTGAAGAGTATCTGTCAGTTGAAGAATTATTCAGTGACAACATTCAGGTTAGTCTTTCTTTATGAACAACTTTTATACAACATGTAGCATGTAGCATTAGGTCTTTAGTTGAAAAATAAGAATGGAATTTGGCTGCATTACAGTTCATTTCTGTAACTGTATTCTGTCCAGTAAGGGTGTTTGTTTAACTTGTCCTGGTTAACTTGTCTGACTGGATTCTGGTTATTTATCTGCACGTAAAAATAAATTAATTTATTAATATAGTCTATTTGAACTTCAAGCCTGTATTTAGTATCGTAGTTTTATGGTTAACTTTACCCTGGTATGTCGGAACTTGGGCCTGCTCCAAGAATTTGAATGGTCTAAATTTGTTATCTTCGTTTAATTATACTTGAAAGCATCTTCGTTTACGACTATCATTTTATTCCTCCAGGCTGATGTAATTGAACGCCTTCGACTGCAATATAAAAAAGATCTATTGAAGATTGTGGACATTGTGCTTTCTCATCAGGTAATAAACTCAATAACATGTTCAGTGGCTTGCCTTTCTTTTGAAATTATTTAATGCTTGTATTATGTGGCCCTTGTAGGGTGTCAAGAATAAAAATAAGTTGATACTACGACTCATGGAACAACTGGTCTACCCCAACCCTGCTGCATACAGGGAGAAGCTAATTCGGTTTTCTGCACTTAACCATACAAGCTATTCTGAGGTTTGCCATTTCACTGAGTTAATCAAATCAAGCTTGAACTATTAATTTTTTTTTATATGTACATTTGTTTGTAATTTAAGTTTTTCAAAACCAAGAAACAATTCTCCTCTTCTCCTCACATTGTTAGAATCAGTTGTTATGCAATTTTTTTAGCCGCTGTGCTGAGTTTATCAAACCATGCTAAACTATTAGTTTCTAATATGTGGACGTGTTAGGTTTTAACACATCCAGTGAAAATTCACACCATCAATCAATGGTTGTTTACTTTCTATAGATTAATAACCTCATCTCTTTTTTTTTTTTTTTTTCTTTCTAATATTGTCCTATTGTCGAATTAATTTTGGCAGTTGGCACTAAAGGCAAGTCAACTGATGGAGCAAACCAAGTTGAGTGAACTTCGTTCCAGCATTGCCAGAAGTCTTTCTGAGTTAGAGATGTTTACTGAGGATGGTGAAACCATGGATACTCCCAAGAGGAAAAGTGCAATTAATGAACGAATGGAGGATCTTGTGAGTGCTCCTTTGGCAGTGGAAGATGCCCTTGTAGGCCTATTCGATCACAGTGATCACACACTTCAGAGGCGGGTGGTGGAGAGTTATGTGCGTCGGTTATACCAGGTACCATGGTTTATCACTTTTGAGCTCCTGCTTTATTAACAGTCATTGCCTTGGTTAACTTTGTATTTTTCATCAGCCATATCTTGTAAAGGGGAGTGTAAGGATGCAGTGGCACAGATCTGGTCTTATGGCTTCATGGGAGTTCTTGGAAGAACATGCTGAGAGAAAAAATGAGACCAACGATCGGTCGTATGATAAAACGGTTGAGAAACACAGCGAGAGAAAATGGGGAGTCATGGTTATAATAAAGTCTCTTCAATTTCTTCCAGCAATTATTAGTGCTGCATTGAAGGAAATGTCTCATCAAATATATGAAGCAATTCCAAATGGATCCACTGAGCCAAGTGGCTTTGGTAACATGATGCATATTGCTTTGGTTGGCATCAACAACCAGATGAGTTTACTTCAGGATAGGTATGCTACCTGCCCTTTTCCCTTATCATTGAAGTTTTCGACTTTGAATTAAAAATATGATGAATTTGTCGGGACTGGGTGCTATTGAAAAGCGTGTCCTTTAGAACTAAGTTTGGATAATAAATATTTATTTCTTTTTATCTGCAAAAACAAGCCAGATAGAACCCACAGTTAAAACCTTCTTGACCAGCATTGTTCATTAATGAATGCAGTGGTGATGAGGATCAGGCACAAGAAAGAATTCAGAAGTTAGCCAAAATACTTAAAGAACAAGGATTGGCCTCCAGTCTACACAATGCTGGTGTCAGGGTAATTAGTTGTATCATACAAAGAGACGAAGGGCGAGCTCCTATGAGGCATTCCTTCCACTGGTCATCAGAGAAGCTCTATTATGAGGAAGAACCTTTATTGCGTCATCTGGAACCTCCCCTCTCCATTTACCTTGAATTGGTTAGTAATTTCTTTGCTTTAGCAACACTTTTTATGTTAAGAACGAGAAAAAGTTTATGTTCTATGAAGTTACTCAAATTTTGCTCTTTTACAGGACAAGCTTAAAGGCTATGAGAATATACAGTATACTCCATCTCGGGATCGTCAGTGGCACTTATACACTGTTGTAGACAAGCCGTTACCAATCCAAAGAATGTTCCTCAGAACACTCGTAAGGCAGCCCACAACAAACGAAGGTTTCACTGGATTTCAGAGGTTAGACATGGAAACAGCTAGTAAGCAAATGGCTTTATCATATACTTCGAGGAGCATCTTGAGGTCCTTATTAACAGCAATGGAAGAGTTGGAACTTAATGCGCACAATGCCACTGTCAAATCTGACCACACTCATATGTATCTTTATATCTTACGTGAGCAACAAATCAATGATCTACTGCCCTACTCCAAGTAATTATTTTCCTTTTCTTATTTTATTTCCTTCCGAGCTAAGATAGTGATCTGTTAAGAATCTTACATTGGAACATTGTGCCAGGGGAGTTGATTTAGATGCCAGACAAGAAGAAACTGTGGTGAAGGTGATCTTGGAAGAACTTGCACATGAAATCCATGCTTTTGTTGGTGTAAGGATGCACAGGTTGGGTGTATGTGAGTGGGAAGTGAAGTTGTGGATCACATCCTCTGGACAGGCAAATGTTGCTTGGAGGGTTGTCGTGACAAACGTGACTGGTCATACATGCACTGTTCATGTATGTTTATATATCATGTGCATTTTGTTTATGAATATGATTTCTACCACCAAATTACATTTCCCAGCTTGTTGAAGGTCGATCTGCAAAATCAAACTAGAGGTGGCCATATGAGTATCGAAGATTTGGGCCATAGGTTTAAGTATAGAATAAAATAGAACATAAATTTAAACAATGTGTCATTTGATTATGCACATTACTTAGAAATTACTTAGAAATTATTTATTGTATCCTTTAATCTTTATTGTTCAAGAGTCATGATTTCATTACTGGTCAACATGGTATTCAGATATATCGGGAGCTAGAGGATCCCAGCACGCATAGAGTGGTATACCATTCAGCCTCCATACAGGGTCCCCTGCATGGTGTACCAGTGAATGCACAGTATCAGCCTTTGGGAGCGATTGATCGAAAACGTCTGCTTGCCAGGAAAAACAACACCACTTACTGCTATGATTTCCCACTGGTGAGATATGTTTTTGTATTTATTTTAAGCAAATATAATTAGAAGTTTTTCCATGATTCACAGTTACGGTGAAACTAACTGGAGATGAATGTTATTTCGCAGGCATTTCAGACGGCCTTGGAACAGTCGTGGGCTTCTCAATTACCTGGAGGTAAAATGCCCAAGGATAAAGTTCTTAAAGTCTCTGAGCTCAGATTTGCTGACCCAAAAGGCAGCTGGGGTACTCCTCTTGTTAGCATAGAGCGTCCACCTGGGCTCAATGATGTTGGTATGGTAGCCTGGTCTATGGAGATGTCTACACCTGAGTTCCCTTCTGGGAGGAAGATATTGATTGTTTCAAATGATGTGACCTTCAAAGCTGGATCTTTTGGCCCAAGAGAGGATGCATTCTTCTTTGCAGTAACTGAGCTTGCTTGTGCTAAGAAACTGCCTTTAATATACTTGGCAGCAAACTCAGGTGCCCGTATTGGTGTAGCTGAAGAAGTCAAATCTTGCTTTAAAGTTGGTTGGTCTGATGAATCAAGCCCTGAACGTGGTTTTCAGTATGTGTACTTGACCTCTGAGGACTATGCTCGAATTGGATCATCTGTGATAGCTCATGAATTAAAGCTGGCAAGTGGAGAAACTAGATGGGTTATTGATACCATTGTAGGAAAGGAGGATGGTTTGGGAGTTGAGAGCTTGACCGGTAGTGGAGCAATTGCTGGTGCTTATTCAAGGGCATACAGGGAAACCTTTACCCTAACATATGTGACTGGAAGAACTGTAGGCATAGGTGCTTATCTTGCTCGGCTTGGGATGCGGTGCATACAGAGGCTTGATCAGCCCATTATTTTAACTGGTTTTTCTGCATTGAACAAACTTCTTGGCCGGGAGGTGTACAGCTCTCATATGCAACTCGGAGGACCTAAAATTATGGGAACAAATGGGGTTGTCCATCTCACGGTTGGTGATGATCTTGAAGGAGTATCTGCTATTTTGAAGTGGTTAAGCTATGTTCCTGCCCATGCTGGTGGTCCACTCCCCATTTCAAGTCCCTTGGATCCCCCAGAAAGGCTCGTTGAGTACTGTCCTGATAATTCATGTGATCCTCGTGCTGCTATTTGCGGTGCTTTGAATGGTAATGGGAACTGGATGGGGGGTATTTTTGACAAAGACAGCTTTGTTGAGACTTTAGAAGGCTGGGCAAGGACAGTTGTTACCGGAAGGGCCAAGCTTGGAGGAATCCCTGTAGGAATAGTTGCTGTTGAGACACAGACAGTGATGCAAGTTATCCCTGCTGATCCAGGCCAGCTTGATTCACATGAGAGGGTCGTTCCTCAGGCTGGGCAAGTATGGTTTCCTGATTCTGCTAGCAAGACAGCCCAAGCATTGTTAGATTTCAACAGAGAAGAGCTCCCACTTTTCATTCTTGCCAACTGGAGAGGCTTCTCTGGTGGGCAGAGGGATCTTTTCGAAGGGATCCTTCAGGCTGGATCAACCATTGTGGAGAACCTTAGGACATACAAACAGCCCATTTTTGTATTCATCCCTATGATGGGTGAGCTCCGGGGTGGAGCATGGGTGGTTGTGGATAGTCGGATAAATCCAGACCACATTGAAATGTATGCTGATCGAACTGCGAAAGGTAATGTGCTTGAGCCAGAAGGGATGATCGAGATCAAGTTCAGGAACAAGGAGCTGGTGGAGAGCATGGGAAGGCTTGACCAACAGCTGATCCAACTGAAGGCAAAGCTTCAGGAAGCCAAGAACCGTGGATCATATGAAATGGTTGAACCCTTACAGCATCAGATAAAATCGCGTGAAAAACAGCTTTTGCCTGTCTACACTCAGATAGCCACTAAATTTGCCGAGCTGCATGATACTTCTCTTAGGATGGCTGCAAAAGGAGTAATCCGAGAAGTTTTGGACTGGAATAGCTCTCGATCTTTCTTCTACAAGAGATTGCGCAGGAGAATTGCTGATGAATCACTTGTCAAGACAGTGATTGATGCTGCTGGCGAACAGCTCTCACATAAATGTGCAATAGAGTTGATCAAGAGTTGGTTTTTGAGCTCTGATATCTCAAAAGGACGCGAAGATTGTTGGGTAGATGATGAATTGTTCTTTAGATGGAAAGATGATCCAAAGAATTACGAGGATAAATTAAAGGAATTGCGGGTCCAGAAGGTGTTGCTTCAACTGGCAACTATTGGTGACTCAGTTTCTGATTTGCAAGCGCTACCTAAAGGTCTTGCTGCCCTTCTAAGCAAGGTAAACAATCATTTTATTGTTATATCTCCTTTTCAAAGGATCTTTCCATGATATCTCTTTTTCAACCACACGAACTTACATAAATCATTTGAATATAATAATGCAGGTTGAGCCATCAAGCAGAGCGGTGTTGATTGATGAACTTCGGAAGGTACTAGGTTAAAAGGTAAGTTGGTTCTTCAGCTCCGATGAAGGTCTCCCTCCCAGGACTTGCTTGTGTAACTTGTATCTGCTTGAATATTAGTTATACCGTAGTTGGCTGATAGTGAAGAAGAAGCTTCAGTGTATATTAGAGGCAGTAGATTTGTAGGGAGCAAATTAAAGAGTCAATGTTGCTCTTGTTGAGTGTAAATTTTGTAAGTCGTCATGAGTAAAAATATAAGGGAAAATAGCAGAATAGTCTAAGAAGAAGCTACAACCAGCATTTGCAGGCTCTGTTTCATTATTTTCCTACATGGCTGATGATCATGTTTGATGATAATAAATAAGTGTTAGTCTATAATATTCTTCTGTAAGAATTCTCCATTATTTCACTTATAATTTTATATTCAGCTTCATTATTGTGTATTTTTTTAGTTGTTTTTAATCACGTCTCATTATTTTCCTACATTATAGTACTTTACATTGATGCTCATTTTTGTTGTCAATTTCTTCTCATTTGACTTTGTTCGCAAGGTTTTAAAATCAAGATCAAAAGGCTTCACTAAAAAACGAAGATAAAAGTGAGATACCCCATGTTTCACTAAATCAAGATCAAAAGGCTTCACTAAATTTTTGCAACAAAAATACCCCATATTTTTATATTAGAAAATATAATTGAAGGTAAAAAATGTAATATATTGATCCGAAAAGATAATTAAGAGATCAAATCTACCCAAAAAAGAAGAAGATAAAAGTGAAATAAAAAAGAAATATCAAGGTGTCAAGTGTGTCTAATTCAGTTGGTTTCAGTGTTGATTTGTAGACAATTGATCTTAAATTCAAACCCCAATGACATATTTTATGAATAATTTCCAAAAATTTCCTCTTCCTATGTAATAATAATAAAAAAAAAATTGTGGAAGTCCAAAATAATCTGAGCTTCAAGTTTTAACTTAGATCCCGCAATTGTGCGTGATTTCGCCTCTGTATTTGAAAGCAGACGACGGGAAGAAATTTCTTGCATTTTTGTTCGGACTGAGTTTGCAGCTGTTGAATGAATTCTTAGCGATGATTCGATCTTATATTCCGTTTGGATGAAATTCGATGCACGAGGCCTATGAGGATGTTCTGTTTCGGGCTTGGAAAGTGGTTGAGGGAGACTCAAGAAGAGAAATTGAAACTGGATTTTTGCAAGGTGTAATTGAGGGTGCAATACATGCAGAGTCAGTAGCTTTTTCTGCTTCAATTAGAAGGGTCTTGGGAGGGTTTATAAACCAAAGGACTACTTCTGGTGTTGAGAAGCTTCTTTTCCAACTCTTTGAGCTTGTGATATTTCGCTCTTTGTAGGTATCTTTCTGTTAACAAGTTTGTCATATCAAAGTTGGGAAAGCAGTCGATCAAAAAAGGAAAGAAAGCCCATGAGTTGCACATATTGATGACTAATGAAACCCATATGTTCATCTTCCTTTTTAATTTTTTGTTCTTAAAATTTTTAATTTTAATAATTTTTTTATAAATGATTAAACAACCAATCACGTATTGACACCTAAGCATTCTTAACGCAGTTACTAACTTGATTAACGGCGGTAACAGAAGTGCAATTGTGACAGTACATTGGTGCTAAATTCATTTCGATTAGCCAAATAATACTTAATGTCTGATTATGGAAGTAAAGTAAATAATAAACCTTTTATATATGCAAGTCACATTTTTAAGTATAAAAGCTAGGGCATCAGGGCATATATGCATGCATGAGCCTATGTATAATATAATATACTTTAAAAAATGTGCAAACGAATTAAAGTATGCATAATGATCGGTAGGTTTCTAAATGTACGTAGTTCCAAAATCAATTGTTGATTGAAGATTAAAATGACAATGGCATTGAAGATAAGAGATGGGTCCATTTCGGCCCACTCACAAAGACTCTCACTTTTAATATATCAATCGGTCATTCTTTATATATATATATATATATACAACGGCATGCAATAATTTATTTTATTAATTGGTCATTGTTTATAATTTTCTGAGAAAAGACTTGGAATCCAACGTAACAAGATAATGGCCATTGTTCTTTAATCAGCTTTTGATCAATGCATATAGTGATTAATATTGGAACACCAAGAAAAATCTGTAGCATTAATAAGTTTCTAATCATTTTAAAAATAAAAAAAATTAGCTTCTACTTTGGGGTTTAGTACATATGTATATATAAGGTTTTTTTTATACAAGATGAGCTATGACTATTAAGTTTAGTCTCAAATATCTTATGAACTCGATTTTGTACGAGAGTGTCCCTTGAAATCCCATTTTCATTTTAAAGTGCCCTTTGAACTCGATTGACCCATAATGCCCCATGAAATCCCATTTTCTCATCTTTCCCATTTGAATTAGAATGGCATAAATTGATCTCACTACCCCAAAGTATCACATTAATTATCACATTAATCTTCTCACCATAGTACCACACCAATCCTCTCATGTGGATGAGATTGATTTCAATTAAATAACCATCAATTTTTTCTAGAATATCATATTGAAACCCAAAAACATATATATGACATCTAAATCTGAAACACACTAATAAACCATAAAAAACGAAACCCATAAACACAAGTAAATTTGAATCCTACAGGTTGGGTGGCAGTGAGTGATGAATTAAAAGGGGCCACCCCACTCGGCAACCGATGTAAACTTTATGTGCATGTCCCGAAAATTTTACGACAGCAGATGGTGTCTATTTAGCACGGATGTTGTAACAGAGATGTCACAGTGTATTTTATCATCAATGTGTTAAGATGACAAATAAAAACTCTCATTTAGATAGTTGTAGAACTAAGAGTGGATCACATGGTCGCTATCATTGACATAAACCCAAGTTGGCGGAAGTCATGAAATTCACCTTGTTTGAAATTTGAAACGGTTTTTTTTTTTTGTATCTATATGACAGGGAGGGCTGAAAGAAAGAGCTTGGGTACAATTGTACAAGAATTCCCTGAGTGGAGAAATTGATGAGATGTGAAAAATTTAATGGGCTTGGAGGCTGAGACATCTACCATGGTAGCCAAGACCATGAGTGAACGAATGAAATGCATATGGAAGTTGATTTTTATGTTTGTGGGTCTTTCTGTTTGCCCTAAGACAACAATAGAGGCCGAAATGTGAGTATGCTCATAGCCCACTTGCCAAGACAAGCAGGCCATCGACATGTAAGGTTGACAATGTCGACAGTAGGACATTGAAGGTGGTCTTGTGCAGTTGAGAAAGACTTGAGGGAGGGTCAATTATTAATGTTTAGGAAAGGGGAGAGTTGATAAAAGCTTCAAAGTAACAATTTTATCCTTATATTTGATAACAAGTTAACAGATTTGACATAAAGGGGACATCTTGAGACGAAAATGGTGTTCGAGGGGCATCTTGGGTCAAAATGTAATTTAGAGAGCACTTTGAGAGAAAAATGGGGTTTTAGGGACATCCTAGGTCAAAATCATATTCATAAGGCATTTTAAGACTAAACCTAAAGCTCATGGGGCATGTTGAGTAGAAAACCTATATACAATTATATATTGATTCAAGGCTTCTTGAGGACTAGAAGCCTCTCCCAGAACATTTTCCACAAAGCCTTTTGTTCTTCTCACTTTCATTCTTAGTTTCTCATAGGTGCTCATGTGTTGAGCTCTTGTAAAATATAAATTATATTTTCAAGTGTATGCACAAAGTTGTGTTTCATTCATCCAATTTAGTTTGTTAAATATATGACAAATAATATTTTAGTTCTTAGATTAATCATCTGGTTTAATTTAAAGGCTCAACGTGACCTAGCTTTTTAAAATAAATAAATTCAATTGTGTTCAATTTAATTAATTTGTTAAGATAAGGTATATAGGCATTCTCTCTATATACTACATCCAATTTAATTTGTTAAATACATGATACATCATGTTTTAGTTATTAGATTAATAATGATATTTTTGTTCACAACTTTCATTTTTTCTTGATATGTGTCCTCCCACTTATTTATAATAATTAGTTTGTATAAAAAGAAATATAGAAATAATTATTATAGAAAATACAGTATCTTAATTTAAAAAACAATTTAGAAACTAGACAAAATTGAAAGAAGCCAATAGTACACCAATCTCCCCATGCTAACTACACTATGGAGAAAGTTAAGATTCTATTCCAAAATCAAATGACAATATATAAGAGGAGAGACCAACTTCTTATAAATCCTTAAAAAATTGTTCAACTTTCCAATATAAAACGTTTGTATTTTTCACATTCTCACACTCATCTAGCTCCGGGGGTACATTCTTTCATCTCCTCACCGTCGGTCAATCAAGTTCTGTCTGCAACTAGTTGTATGTGTATATTAATTATTTGAAATGAAAAAGAAATGGTTGATTAACCCAAAAAAAAAAAAAAGTTACTTGAGATGGATGCGGGAATACTGGAGTACGTTGATCGAAGTCAGAGTTCTCTTAACTTGCGCTTGATGTCTGCAATCTCGTCCTGTAATTTTTTCCTCTCTTGGGCTTTGACACGCTTGAAGTCTGCTATCTCTTCAGCTTTGACACGCTTGAACTCTGTTATCTCTTCCTCTATTGTATTCCTCTTTTGACGTAGTTCATACAAGAGATGTTCTGCTTTCTTTTTAGCATACTCCTTCTTGTCTAATTCAGCTAACCTCGCATTCTGGACTACATCTTTAATTCCTGATTTGCACCCCAACATTTTATGTATATAAATGTATCTTCTGCATGCAGATGAGATCGATTGACTGGGTATTTAGGTTTGCAATATATGTAAATATGTACTGCTCGCACTTAGTTTCCTCTGCTCTCTCAATGCCAATCATGGGGTATTTATACACACACATATATCCATCGTTTCAGTTGGGGGTTCCATATATTTTCTGGGTTGTTTCCTTGCAGATTCCAAACTCTTTTAAAATGAACCACTAGTCGCAGTTCTCTCCTTAATTAATTAAGGTTTCAATACGCACCAATGTGTACACTGCTTGTTAATTTGACCGCCGTTAGTCTTAAGATAAATTATGATTGACAAGTATGGTATCAAGTTTTATATTGACATGTTGAGCCTATTGGCACAAATAACAATTTCTCTTCAATTTCGTGATTCAGGTACGTATTCGCTATGTGGTGTTTCTAAATTCACCAGTTATTGTGTACATGTGTAAGATTTGTAAGGCATTTAAACGATTAGATGTTTTTTTTCTTCTTCAGATGATTAATAGATACAAGGCATTCGGATCTATGAGATTTGTAAAGTACCTATCAAAATGTTATTTATCTAGTTAATTGTTTTTCTATGCTCATTTGAAATTTCTCATTTGAACAAATGGAGTCTAAATTTTTTGAAGTTTTGAAGTAAATTTCTCAAAATACCTTAATTAAATGAATATTTTTTTGTTGATTTACGTGAAAAAAAGCAAGAAAGGATACATTTATGTATGCATTTAGAAAATCTTTGAAAGTAAATTGAGAAAGAAAAAAAAGGAGTAAACATTGAGGGCACGTATATAAAATGAAATTTGCCTAATCCTTTGTTGTTTTTGTCAAACTCCTTACAGAGAGTAGTCTGAAATCAAATGATTATGAGCGAATTATATTGATAATCACAATAATGCATACCTCGTTGACCCTACATATAATTGTAAAAAATGACCAACTAATAATTAAAGCAATAAGTCTTCTTCTAATAATTGTTGTCTTGTATACCTAATATTGCAATATTTATTATTTTAACCCAGGTCAATAGCTAAATTCAAACCCACAAGTGTGAACTTGTCATTTATATAAAAGGGGTATTCAGTAATTTATTAGTTTATTTCTGAATGAGCAATACCGATAATGAGATCATGAGATGCATGCAGTGATGAAAATATCGACAATATCGCAGATATATTAGTCAATATGTCAGAAAATTTGACTGGCGGCATGTAAGAAAGGGGGAAAGAAATTGCACGAAATATCGATATTTTTTCTTATTTTAAAACTCATCGGTCTCCTTCTTTCATTAAAAAGATTGAGATAGGGCCAAATTGCATGAAAATCGGACGTAAAATACTTTTACAAGAAGGTTTTATTGAAAATGTGAGAAAACATCAGGAATGCAGTAGAATTCGTCATTTAAACTAAAAAAACTCAAGAATCCTTGCAAACAACAAACAATAAGTTATCGTTCTTTCAATGATCGAGACCCGGGGGGTTGTTCGACCAAAAACGCTCCAATGCTTAAATCAGTTTTGAAAGAAAAATCTCAAGAGTTTAAGTAGCGTTGAACAGAATTACCTTGTAAATGAAATGAGCTCCGCTATTTATAGGAAACCCTTGGGAGCTTCGGAGCATTCTGATTGACCGGTTGAATTTGTAATAAATAATATATTATTAATAAATATATTATTTAATAATTGTAATAATTGCTCATTATAATGATAATGATAACAATTTAATATTAATATTCATTGTTCATTACGAAGAATAACGACAATTAACTCTTGGGGAGAGTACCAACACCACGATGACTTTTAACCTGATTAAATAACGTATTTAACTGGTAAATAGATTATTTAATGTGGGGTGTTTGTAAGTCATTAGTATCATTCCCAGGTGCAATTTGGATATTTTAAATATTATGGGTCACGTGTTAACTCCATAATTCTTAGGTGATTTTGAGTTTCACACTATATATATATATATATATATATATATATCTGGATAACAAACAAAATAACTGGGGACCTTAATTTAGATTTTTTACTTGGTCATATTGTTTATATATATATATATATATATATATAAGTTTTTGTTTAATTAGACTTAGAAATTCAAGGTACTAAGACAAAACAAAACAAATGGCAATTCTTGCTTGACCAGATTTCGAATGAGAATTAGGAAAAGAAGAAAAAGTAATCGCTAAAACTGTAGTTTTGGGGAGGAACTAATGGTGAAAACTTTCATAAGTATCCTATACTTTGTTGAATATATATTAATTAGTGATGATATATTCAAGAGTGAGGTTCATATGAACATTAGTATTAGGGATTGGAGAATGAGATTTGAATGTTACAATTTTGAGTTTGGGCATGACATATTCAGATTCACGTGAGCTATAACATATGAGATTGGGGAGTCGAAAATGATTTTTTTAAGAACTTTGAGATTGAATTTTTGAATTATGAAGTTTATGTGAAATCGAGAAGTTGATAAGCGGTTGGAAAATGAGTTTTGACTTTTTTACAATTTTGGATTCAGGTTTGACTTTGTAAGATTGATGTGAGCTATATAACATATGAGAATGGGGCATCAGGATACTTTTTTTTTTTTTTAAATTTTAAGCTTGAATTTTGGATTTATGATGTTTATATTAACTGTAGTGTTTAATATTATAGTCTTATAGATTGGATAAATTTTTTTATTTCCTAACATATGATATTTTTTTTTAACAAAACTTATGAGATTGACAAGTGATGGAGAGATCATCGCGAAGAGTACGGAACAACTCACCACGAAGTTGCAGCAATCGATTCTGATTGCGGGAGGCAAAACGGCGCTCAAGGGCCAGCCAAGTTGCCCGAGCAGTAGTGAGGTTGGTGACGGTAGAGAGGACGGTGGGATGAAGTATACCATTAATCCAGGAGAGGACTAGCTGGTCACGCAGAAGCCAAGAGTCATGTTCAGGATTGGGGGAAGAGGTGGGCGTGCCCTTGTCATCAACAAGAAACTGAGTAGGACATGGAGAGGAGCCATCAACAATACCAAGCAGACGACGGCTCCGAAGAACGGGCAAAAGCTGGGCTAACCAAAGGGGATAGTTAGTCCGGTCCAATTTGATAGTGAAGACATGGGAAACATTTGGCAAAGCAGAGTCGAAAGAAGCTGCTTCGGAGGAAGACATGGGGCCAATAAGAAGGGGAAGAGACAAGAAAGGAAGGATCGAAGATGGTAGGGCTAGCTAAGGGCCACTGATACCATGTAAGATTTACCGAATATGCGTTTAAGCTTATATTACATTGATATCAGAAGGTGTTTATATACACAGGTTATACAAAGTGATATTAGGAAATTACACAATCATATCTCTAAATTACAGGAAGGGTTGACAATTCCTAAATCAGCTTGATTTGAGAATCCTGTAAGATATAGAAAGATGATAGACATATTGATGCTAATTGAGGATTTGATTTGGAAATATCTGACAGGTTGTCTAATATCCCATTTGAAGACCGCACCTGCAATCCAGATTGAAGAAGTTGGTCATAATTGGCCGTCTCCAGAGCACTTTCAACATCTTGGGACATGGAATTTATTCTATTCACAACATCGTTTGTGTCAAGCGGTGGCATTTCATCATCAAAGTCCAAACGGGCTTCAATTTCAGTAAGCAACTCAATGCACTGAGCTCTTATAGATTTTACCATGGAAGAGAAGCCACCCTGTCAAAGTTCAAATTTTTTTCTCGGTTAGTTATCTCCTCCAACTAAGGCATACTAAGTATTAGCAGCCAATGCTGCATCTGTATCCATAAAGTAAACAGGCAAACAAAGACGCATGCCTGAATTGCGGCCAATGCTACATCTGCTGCAGCCACAGACTTAGCGGAAATGAGTTTATCGACATTTTCAGCTTGGGTTAGGTCCAAGCGGCCATTGAGGAAAGCACGCAGAGTAAATTCACCTGAAAGCAATGAAAACAAAAAGTATACATGCGTTACAATATGGCACCTTCCCTTCAGTTTTTGCTTAATGATTATCTCAAAAGTTAAAACACTTTTAAGCTAAAAGTTGATTTCACTACAAGTCAGCTAAAAATATCAAGAAGAAATTAAGGGAAGTGACCTGGTTCGGCAAGCCTTGCTCCAGCTTCTACACAAGCTCTGAGAACGCGATTGAGGCAAACTTGGGTTCCATGGCATTGAAGCTCAACCACATCTTCCCGCGTATAAGACCTTGGGGCCAACATAGGCACAGCCAAAACCTACATGCAACCAAAACGCATGTCAGGCATCATTCACATAACTCAAATTTCAACCACATTTACTCGGAGAATAATTGAACACTACCTCGTCAACGACATTGCCTTGGGGATCCAAGACGACGCCGTATTCAATCACATGGCTGGTGGGTTGCCACGTTCCCTTCCTCGGAGAATATAGAAGCTATGGCGAATATTGGCGGTTTCAGTTTGGGGCTTCTGTAGAGAAAATGGCGGAAGCGAAAACTTGAGAGCAGAGCCATTGTTTTCTGGCCACCGCCGACTCCAGTCTTGCGCAGTATCTAATCGCCGTTAAAGGGCCATCATAGGCCCAAATCTATCGGGTCCAAGATGAGCCCATGATCTATGGATGTCTATTCACCAATCATGATTTTTTTGTTTATCAAAATTCACCAATCATGATGCACGCTTCTTTTTTTGAAATGTAGAAAATGGTAAGTCATCATCGATCAACCATCATCTCCCATTTCTAATCAATTTTTTTAATTTGGGGAGTTTCTAAACCATGTCATGAATATAACATTTGATTATGATCTTTCAAGATGGTTTTTTATTAAAAGGAAGGCATTGAAATCAATAATTATCTACCGAATAAATAATCAGTTAAAATTGAAATAGGTAAGTATTCGATTTTTTTAACTGTAATAAAAAAAAAACATTGACTTTGTATAGGTAGAAAATGATGTGGCTTAACTCATACTTGTTTGACCACTAGAGCTGATAGTAACAGATTCAGCCACATCCAAAAGTTCAATAGCTACTCTACCCAAAGCAAAATAAAAAATATTATTTTTTTCAAATCTCTCACAAAAGCTATTTAAAAAATCACAGACTAATTCAAGTCTTATTTTCTTTGTGCAAATGAATGTGGAGCAATGTTTTTAAAGTGTACATATAATTGTATAATGTTGAAGCTAGGGTTCTCTTTTATACATGATCAGACACGGACTCAAGTTAATTTAGAATGAGCTCCAGTTCATTTCAAATGTGATAAAATAGGAAAAAAAATTAAAAGGATTTTTTAAAGTTTATATTAAATATTATTTTACTAAGAAAAATAATTTTAGATCAGTCCACTTTGTTTTCTATATTGGGTTCAGACCCCTTTTATTTCCAATCATGGGTTCGTGCATGCACATGATCTTGAACAAAATTCATTCTTTGATGTTTACTTCTCATTAACAATAGCAACTAGCAAGGTTCCTTATCTTCCTGAAATTTGAGAATCCTATCTTCTCAATTAGAAAGAGAGAAAAAGGAAGAGCAACTTGTGCTGCCAAAACCCTCACTTTAAATATATCCCCAAGACTTTTGTCACGATTTCAAGTACCAAACCCTCATCGAATGTAGCTTCCTTTGCTTCTACATTCATCCAAATCCAATTGCCTAACAAAATCCTCTTGTTCCCTTCTCCCACAAAAGGCAAAAGCAATGAAAAAGCAGTTTCAGTCACTGCCAAACCGCATGTGCATGTCATCATTCTTTATTCAACATGGTCTTTTTTTTTTTTTTTAATGTAAGTTCATTAATAAAGGAATATTACAATACAATAAAAGTTCACAAACAGAAAGACTTAAAAGAGACGTAAACATGTACACAAACAACACCAAATTCATATGCATATAAGTCCAAACTCGTAAACATAAACCAGCCCAAAAGTAACCCAAGATTCAAAACATGGAAAGCTGTCATCGCCCAATCCGCCGTCATCACCCGTTGCTCGAGTCGCCACGAACTAGCAAACAATGAACTACCAGAAGCAAAGTAAGTGAAGGTAAAACCGAAAAAGTCAGCGGAAAATGGGGGTGAGCATGTCACCCGCGCAAGAAGCGCTCCCATAATCTATTCGATGAGTGCATATTGCACTTTGAAAGCAACCCAGTGTCAAAATAACCACTGAGTTGATAAATGGACTTCGTTGACAAAGTATTCAAGGTCCATCGCTACGGGCATTGGATGAGGGAAAAGTACCAGATTGAGGCATAGGGGAAGGAAGTTGAAATGAATGTGGGAAGACAAATTTAGGAGGACTTCGTAAATCTCCAAAGGAGGAGAGGGAAAAGTCTTCACAGTGGGAGGGGCTGGAAACACGCTACAAAGAGCGGAGGACATAATTGAAATAAAAGGGCTAGCAGAAAAAACAAATAAAAAAAGAAAGCAAAAAAAACAAAAAAAAAAAACAAAAAAGAAAGGAGCAACAAAAGAAAATTGGAACAGAAAAAGAAAAAGGAAAAATGGGAGGGGATGCAAAAGTCGTGGGGATTTCCACGACCCCGCGGGGGGGGGGGGGGGGGGGAAGAAAAAGCTAGAAAAAAAAACACACACAAAAAAGAAAATACTGGAAAAACAACAAAAGAAAAAAGGGAGAAAATTGGAAAAAAGAAAAAAGGGAGAGGGGATGCAAAGGTCGTTGGGGGTGGAAGTAAGGGTGGCAATTTTGACACGATTCGAAACCCGCACGAAATTTATCCGGGTCAACCCGCACGATTAAAATTTCGGGTCATTTTCGGGTAAACCCGTTTATTAAACGGGTGGGTTTCGGGTCGACCTGTTAACCCGTTTAATAAATAGGTAGATTTCGGGTTAACAGGTTAACCCGTATATTGACTTATATATTAACCCATTTAATAAACGTGTCATTACGAACTCATATATCTACCCATTTACCTACCTAAATATCTATTAAATCTTATAATTTAAATACATTAAACATGTTAAACGGATTAAACGGGTCAAACGGGTCATAGGTTAATTGAGTTTTAAGTATGACCTGTTTATTAAATGGGTTAAACGGGTTACACGGGTCATTAACAGGTCTGGTTCGGATTGGACATTCTTGACACGATTATTAAACGAGTCGGATTCAGGTTGGGCATAAATGGGTGAAATAGAATTCATGACACGACACGACACGACCCATTGCCACCCCTAGGTGGGAGGGTTGGGGGACCTAAAAAAAACACTGGCAACAAAATAACAAAAAAGGGGAGGGGATGCAGGCGGTGGGAACCAAGAAAACCTGGAAAAAAAAAAACAAGAAAAAAGGGAGAGGGGATGCAGAGAGGAGAGGGGATGCAGAGAGGAGGGGGAACTAAGAAAAAACTGGAAAGAACAACAAAAGAAAAAGGGGGGTGAAGAAGGAGGGGATGTAGAGGGTGGGAACTAAGAAAAACTGGAAAAAAAAAAACACAAGAAAAACAGGGAGAGGGGAAGTAGAGAGGAGGGGGAATTAAGAAAAAACTGAAGAAAAAAAAACAACAAAAGAAAAACGAGGAGGGGATGCAGAAGTCGTTTGGGGGGGAGGGTTGGGGGGTGGTGTTGTTGTTAGGGGCAGAGGTCTTTCTTAGATCCAGAGGAGACCAAAGGAAGAACCCTATCCCAGAGCTAGGGCCAGCTGTGGGATTTTTTTAGAGGGAGGAGAGAGCGGTATTTTTTTGTGCCATTCAACAGTATCTATAAATTTCAAAATGTAGCTTTATTTTATTTTAAATTTTAAATTATGAATTTATTTTTATTTGAATTTATGATTCAGATTCACAATGAAATAGGGTATAAATTATGTTTCCGTAAATATCAGGTTATATTTAATCAGGTTTTGACAATAGAGTCAATAGTTGGAGGAGGAAATATAGGAATTCTCCAAGGTGGAATGTGAGCACATATGGTATGGAAATTCTTAGGATTCTGATACTTCAATCCACAATCTTATCCCTTATCATGCAAAGTGCGCAAATCTCTTTGTAAATATTTTGGTCATAATTTATTGGAATTGTCATCACTACTTTTTTATGCTAATAGGTTTCAGATGAGGATCCCACTCTCCGCTTAAAATTACCTGCTACTTTTTTAGTTCATAATTTACCTATCCACCACTTAGACTTAACACAGAACCCATAATTCTTTCATTCTCTTTCTTATTCATCAGCTACCTCTTCTCTCCCTATATACATACACATCAACTATCTTCTTCCTTAACCACCTCTTTTCAACTTCATTAAGCTTGTTGCAGCAGTGCAGTTTTGGTTGAATATCATGAGAGAGAGAGAGAGAGAGAGAGAGAGAGAGAGAGAGAGAGAGAGAGAGAGAGAGAGAGAGAGAGAGAGAGAGAGAGATTCTACAACTTCACGAGGAAGATTTCATTTTTCCCTCACCGCTTCAATCAGATTTTCCCAGAATTGGTCCCAAACTAGCTTACTGTACACATACAATTCTGCAGGTAAGGGAATATAATTAATATATTCAGATATGTGTGTGTATATATATATATGTTTTAATACAAGCTAAAATTAAGGTTGCATGAGAGGTTTAAACACTGAATCTCTAGTGTAAAAAGATAAATACTTAATTATTTGAGCAATGAGACTTCAAAAAAATTTAGCTTACTTGAAAAGTTGAAAAGTTACGTATAGATTTCGGTAGTTTCAATTTGATATATATAGGGTAAGTTAAAGTATGGATTAGATTGATATAATCTTTACCAAAATTGTTCATAAATTGGACAATGAAGATTACATACATTACTGAATGATAAACTTTAGATCTAGTTTAATATATGTATATGTTTGGCTTAATATTCTCATTTCACTTGGAAACACAGGAATATTACTATACATATTTATAACTTGCACTACGTATATGTCGTAGCATTAATCTTGTGAATTTAAGTATATCATTTCATTTATCGCATTAATTTATATGATATTTATTTAGAATTTCGATATTTACCTTCATACATATACGTTATTAAAAAAATTCACACATTTCTAACTACCGACAACATGTACCCAAGTTGATACTAATTTGGTGAAGTAGTATATATTATCTAGCAAATATGTATGAATATTGGTTCATCTGTTTCATAAAGGATTATGGGGTGTGGAGTGCCTTCCTCTAGCATGGTTGGAACAGCTCTTGCTCAAGGTTAGTTCTTCGATCACTTCTTCACCTGTTCTATCTAATGAGACCCTTTGCATTTTGGTGAGCAACAAATCCACTCTTTGCGTAAAATTTCGAGTATAATATCGTGACATAATCAAACATTGTATCTCGGGTACATAGTCAATATAAAATGGAAAATACTTGCATTACACCATGATAGTATATCTTTATATCCTTATTTCGATTTATTGAATTATTTTTTGTCCATATATCATAATCAAAATCATTCATTCTTTAAATCGTGACCAAGAGATTATCTTCGTAAAAAATCAATCAAATTAAAGGTCATTTATTCATTTATATGTATCAACTAAATAGATAGTTCGTCACGAAAATTTTAATTGTTACCAAAACCGTTGATTTAGTTCATACAATAAATAATTAAATGACTTACAATCTTATTGATTTTTTACGGAGATAATCTTCAAATGATGATTTAGAAAATAAATGGTTTCAAATGTGTTGTATATGCAAAAATAATCCGATATATTGAAATGATGATATGATAAAATACCACTAGAATGAAATATACGTATTATCTATGTCAAATTAAGGCGATTGCTCTCATGAATGCGACTGAGCAGAAGCCTAAAGATTTTGGATTGAATATAGTTAAATAGTGTGAGGTTTTTTCAGAAGAAACACTATTAGCAGAAATCTATGAAGCACGCCAGAACGGTTCTAGAAACATCCTTGTTCTTCAATGTAAGTAATCCTACGACACCCGTGTTATATTCAAATCCAAATTCAAAGGAAAAACAAAGTATATATGTGTTAGAAATTTGCCAAAGCTACGAAGGGGAAATGCATTTATCAACTGAACATAAACAACATTCTTCAATTCGTCAGGGATACAAAGCGGGAAATGGCGAAAAATTAAAACTACAGAGAGCAAGATGGCTGTGGTTACAATCTTAAGAGTTAAGATTCTCATTCAATGCACATTTTTTCTGTATTTTAAACACCTTTTTATCACTGGGAGATGAGGTGCACCTTTATTTACTTTTTTACTTCCATGGGACCCAGGCACGCACTTTCACCTTCAACTACCTTGATATCAACTGGACCTGGTAATTGGTATGCATGCTTACCTCTCTTCTACCTTTCCATTTCAAAGCTTCAAACTTGTGCATCCCACTTCAATGTCAAAAAAACAATCACATTGTTCCATTTTCATTAAACTTCCTCCACCGATTTCGGCGAACAGGATGAGACAGCTTCTGCAACCGTGAGAAATATTCTGTCTTCGCCGATCAAACTTGAAACGTGGGATGCATGAATCTTGTCAATCACCACTGGACCGGGATTCGCAAGAACAAGCTGCACAACAAAGCTTGGAGGTAAGCAAACTTGGACACATTCATATCACATACAATGTTTATGTCAGTGTCATTGGCTTTTTCGACTTGGAATGCATTCATATTTACCTGGATGTCTCTCTTTTGGAGACTCCTATACAACTCTTCCAGGGCATGAATGCCACTGGTGTCAATGTCGGTCACAGCTGAAACAAACACAACAAACCATTAGAAATGATCTAGATGAATCAGCCAATGAGCCATTCGGTTTTAATAAAGATGAGGAAAAACTGCTTACGTGACATTTCAACTATCAAAAACTGAATGCTTGGTTGGCTGGCCTCTCTTAGCTGTTCTTCTTCGTCCGCTAAATATCTTAATATCCTGCAAGAATTAGAACTTAAGCACCACAAAACCTACTAGCTACCAGTATATGACTAAGCAGATTGTACAAGAACTAGCATATGACTTACACAACATGCTGCAAGTTCAAAGCTCACAGCTTAGTTTGGAAGTGAACATTTTTAATCTTTGATCTTTCAACTTAAGAATTACCACAAAGAGCTAAGTAAGCAAAATATAACAATACCTCTCCTTAATGTAGTTCGAGTTGGAGAAGTAGATTGCAGAATCAACTCTCACAATCATTACACCAGGGACCCTAGTTGCTTCGGGATATTGTTGGATGTTTCTATATACAGTTGTCCTGGGAATCTTCCCGAGTATTGCGGTCCTCGGTCTGGTAACTTGTAAAAGAATTTTCGCAAAGGATATTGAGACCTGGACAAATAACATATGTTAACTTAGAACAATGCTCTCTGTATTTGAGAGTCTTGGAGCACAAGGTAGTTGTTAACATGGATGAACCGTACCGCAATTAAGAGTCCCTTCTCAACAGAAGCAAAGATTACACCAAGGAAGGCTCCCATGCAAGCGATAAAATCAAATTTATCAATCTTCCATATGAGGATGGCTGCTTGGAAGTCTATTAGGTTGATCACAGCACATATGATGATGGCAGCAAGAATGGCTTTTGGGGTGTACTTAAAAAGAGGTGTGATGAATTGCAACGTCAGGAAAACAACACAGGACATCACAATGTTAGAGACTGCTGTTTGGCAGCCGGCATAGTAATTCACTGCCGAGCGAGAGAATGAACCTGCAAGTAAGATCAATTAATCAGTTCCACGCCCTTCGTCATCTAGAAAGCAATGGGGTGCAATTCGGGCGGGTTCAGGTTAATGCAGGTTTATGTCGGTTGAAGTTAGTTAATGTTTCTATGGGTTTCAGGTTGGGTTCGGGACTCAAGTTCATCCCATAAGCTTGGACCCACCCAAAAATTCAAAATACCATTCAACTGGGCATACAATCTCTATAGTACTTAATGATTAGAAGCTCAAATATTCTAATTTAATAGGATTTATCCATGATGATCATAATTCTTGGTACATAATTACAAATAAAATTGAAAATCAGGTAGGATCAACCAACATAGGCTTGAAGAGTATTAGACTTACAGATGTTGTTAGTGAATACATATGTAGGCTCAAATAAGATTAGAATTACACGTGTGTTTAAATGAATTCTTGATCTAAAACCCGCTTGGGTTGGTTTAGTTAGAATTTGAGTTGGGTTGGATTGGGTTGGACAGGCTAAGACTTCAACCGAACCCAATCCGATAAATGCTCGTTTGAAGTTGGGTTGGCTTCCGGGGTTTTTTTTTTGTTTTTCCTTAATTTAAACCCACTCAATCAGGTTAGAATTAAGTTGGGCATGGGGAGTTTGGGTTTGACATGGGCGGGTTTGGCCTGGTCTAACCAAACCAAGAGACTATGGCTGGTAGAAGCCTACTTGTCAAAATCTTGCGTAAAATACAAAAGTCTATGGCTGCTAGAAGCCTAGAACAAATCAAGAGAGAGTATAAACACTTAACCCTTATCATGCATTCCTAACTCTTCGTGTACCATGTTCAACTAGTAAGTAATTCATGTAATTCAAATGGTACTTTCTTCTCACCTGTCGCAACATAGCAAGAAGTCATTGATCCCACAATATTCATGGTTCCTAGAGCCACCATTTCCTTGTTTCCATCTATTTGGTAGTCCTTCATGGAAGCGAAAGTTCTTCCAATTGCTATAGCTTCCTGACAATTCACACCAACAACAAAAGGTTTCAGACAACTCATATTAAATCTTATCTTGGTAAGAAGAAATGGGTTATGATGAGGTTGCTCACAGTCAAGGCAATCATTCCAGCCACAATGCCAATCTTAAAACCCTTGGCAAGATAGTCACCAGTGAAATATATTTGATCCACAGATGGAGGATTGATGCCCTTTTCGATATATCCAACCTGCAGACATACATACACTATTAGTATTGCTTCTGGTATATAGAAGTTCTATAAAATTATGACAAAAGAGGAACTTACAATTTCAACCCCATCCTTTTCGGCATGAGTTATGTACACGAAAAATGTGGAAACGATAACAGATACGAGTGGGGCAATTGCTGGAACCCAGAAGAGGGATTTCTTCACCTTACCCTGCTCCCCAAAACATGTAAAAATCAGACGAGCAATAACACGCTTGAATCTTACTTGGTAATTAGTGGTATAGATGGGGAATTCTTACAATATATTTCGCGATCAAAAGAAGCGATAAAAATGATGCACCAATCACTATTGTCTCCCAGTTCCACTGCAAAATTTTGTAAATAGGATTCAGTAATTTAGATTTTCAGGCAGTCCAAGAATAAGAGTAATATTAATAGTGATAGTGATATTGATATTGATGTTTCAAGCCTTTTAGATAGAGCTTACCCCATGATGGGCTGAGTGAATAACGGAGTCCATTACAGAGACAATATCAGTTTCCTTTGTAAACTTTTTTATGCCAAGAAACCCCTTAAGCTGTTGGAGGGCAATTGTGATGGCAGCTCCACCCATAAACCCAACAATGGCAGCATGAGATAGGAAATCAATCAAAAATCCCATCCTGATAACAAAAGAAAACCAGTATAATGTTATCACTGAGAACAGATAGCTAAAATTGTCTTCTTAGATAGAATAAGAATTAAGGTAAGAAACACCTGTCCTTTGAGACGAAGAGACTAGTCAATACCTCAAAATTCCAAGGGTGGCTTGGGTGATCCCTGCAAAAAAAGTAGCGGTGAACGCCAACCTCTGGTACTCATGTGGGTTTTTAGTGGGGTCAATCTCATTCTGGAGAAGGGTACCCAACAGAAGAGACACCACAGCCACTGGTCCGATGGCTATATCTCTTGAGCTGCCCATGATAGCATAAATCAAAGGTGGAACAAAGCTCGAGTCTGAAAAGGTTTACAACAACAGAAGACAAGTCTCTCAACAGATCCAAGGAAGTTACAAAAAAGGATGTTGTTGAGCAGTAGAGATACTTACACAATCCATAGTGAGGAGCCAAGTTTGCAAGATTTGCATAGCCAATGTCCTGATTTGTAAATAGAAAGTGACAAAAATTAGCTATTATTTTCTTTTCTTTTTATGCATCTATAAGCTGCTAAGTTACCTGAGGAATGCAGAGACTAGCAATAGTCAGTCCAGCAATTAGATCCCCTCTAAACTTGACTAGATTATAGCCTCTCCCCCATTCAAATATGGGGAAAATGGCCTGCACGCCAAGGATGAACTTTCGTGACTTCGGTTGATGCTTGAAGGCCGCAGAGGATCATCTGAAAAGAATGTTTCCTTCAGAGTGTTTGTGAATTCCTTAAAGAGATTCTGCTTTGGGGGAACTCCAACTTTGTGAATGTATGGTGCACTCTGTGAATGGTTGCGCGAAGATGAAAAACTTCTTGTGTCCATCTCTTTGGTTTCGAGATCCTCATTGCTTGAATGAACTGAAGCCATGGATAATCAGTTCAACTGTAAATCATAAACAGACAGATCCAAATACGAATTCTTATTA
Source organism: Prinsepia uniflora (assembly GCA_032719365.1). Taxonomy (NCBI): domain Eukaryota; kingdom Viridiplantae; phylum Streptophyta; class Magnoliopsida; order Rosales; family Rosaceae; genus Prinsepia; species Prinsepia uniflora. The sequence goes on from CM064872.1 coordinate 75,305,891, forward strand.
GGATCAAATTAACATAGACCAACACAAGTGTGAAGGGCTACAAAAAATGACCACTCGGCGCAGTTTATAGTTGCATGCAGAACGGTAGATTTAATACTCTCTTAAAGTACAATTCAGTTCATGCACATATCATAGACAAATGACGCACATATGAAATATAATTTGTCAGCTAAAAGCGATAGTTATAGAAACTGAATCTAACCTAATGAAGGATTTGAATGATGCCAGAGGGCGATTTGTTTTGAAGTGCAAGGGGGGAATTACGTGAACGCGGAAGGAAGCCACGAAGCTATAAGCACTTTAAAAGCACTTCCTAGTCAAACTTTTCAAGCTGAAAGACAGAAGCACCAAAAAAAAAAAGCATTAAGGTGTGAATCTGGATCTTTTACAAGTCAAATACATGATTAGTAAACAAATTAATCCAAAAAATTTCGATTTCTGGTGTTTGATGTAAGCAAAGTGGTCATCTTTTGTCCATAATGGTAGTGCTTAAAAGTATATTATGTATTGATTACTGTTGTTGTTGACTAATTACAGGGCACAGATGGCAGCAGATAGAAAACCAGAAGCACTTCCCTTCGCATCATTCTTTTAATTATTAGGCCGTGTTTTATTACAACCAGAGACTACCACAAGTCTACACAAGTAGCTGTTATAAGTTTTTAACTGGAGTCTTAAATGAAAAAATCCAAAAATTATAGAATCAATTCGTAGTTCTGGGCCTCTGGCCCCATATTTGAAGTAAACCGTTATAATTCTTGAGCAGCAACCTAAGGCCTAACTTGCGTTTCACCAAATGTTAAGAATTTTTCTGAGGACCACAATCAAATTTGAGTCATTGACTAACGGAACACAAATCGACAACAATGGAAGGAGGGAAGAACACAAAAAAAGGCCCACCACTGTTCATTGAAACAAGACGCAGAGTTGTCGATACAACGACCTAAGAAATAGAACTTGTTTATAGATGGCTAAGTGCATAAAGTTTTCATACTACTTTTAAGTTGAAATTACAATGGTATTGATTGATGCTGATATGAAACAGCAGCACCATCTTTAACTTTAAAACTAGTGTCACACAAGAGATATGCTAATATTCCCAAAGGTGGGATTAAACCCCTACTTTTATCTCTAAATCAATTATGCCACTTTAGAATTCCTTAAAAGCCAACTTCACCAGTTCCAATTCAACCACATAATCTTTAAACTATTAGGGTTTTAATACTAACATCACCCCAACAAAACATAAAAGCGTTCCCATTCTCACACACCCCTTATCGAACTCCTCTCGCTTTCTAGTCCTTACGATTGAATAAATCAAAGAGGAATTATCAGACACAAACAAGGTGATGAGTGCCTAAGGGGAAACTGAGAGTGCCACATATTGACCCTACAATTAACAACCCCACCTATTAGAATCTTATACAACAAAATGCTAGTTTAACACTTGGGGAAAGAATTAAATAAGAAACAGATGATGACAAAAATATGAACCAAGACCTTTGTTTTAATTCTCTCCTCTTCTTTTTTTAAATGGTGCTGTGTCTTTTTCGAAAATGCACATTTGAATTAGGGTTTTGGAGAATAAAGTCTAATCAAATAGAGTCTATATCTTACCTCAAATATATGCTTCTCATGAAAGCCACTGATAGTGGGATGTATAATTACACCTAACCAAAAACCAAAGGTCCTCTTTCTGAAAAAATCCACTAGAGCTCAAGCACTCTGTACCAAAAGGGCAAAAGAGAAGCAAAAAAAATTAATAAAATAATTCAGAATGGCAAAATGGAAAGAAAAGAAAAAAGGCAAAACACAGCTTGGGCTAGCACCTTCTCTTTCCACACAATGGTCCTCATGTTTCTCAGAAAATATATATATATATATATATATATATATATATATATTGAATTTATAGAAAAAGGGGAATCATTGAAGAAGCAGAAGAGGAAGATTTAGATGGAAAGATTACATTTTTGTCTAGGTTCAATGAACCCAAAGGCAAATTCATCCCAAAATGAATACAATTACCGCTTGTTCGGTATTCAGGCATTGTTTCCCAAAACAAAAGAAGAGGAAAAACCCCATTAAAATAGGAGACCTGTTTGGTTGCTGAGAAAATTATGTAACCATCTCCCACTGTAAGTTTGTAACCAAAGTACCAAACTTTGAGCTGCTCGCTCAAACCCAAAATAAGAAGGCGGAAATTTTCACAAAGCAACACTCCAGAAACCGAAACACTTGGTTTAAAAATAATGTAATTTTATAATCCTTACATTTGTGAAGAAAACTATTCGTTGAATTTTGGGAACATTATTATGTTGAATAGTCGGGTGCTCGATAGTCGATACTTACGGCCTTACGAAAAGTGCCACGCTCTCAACGAGACAACGACACTCCCCTACCGTGCAAAAGCATTTTTAGATGGACCACTCATCACAATGTGCTTGCCTTTTCAAGCTGATTTTGCACCATCTCTCTTAAATATATTTTCTGATAAATCAATTTTATTTTGATTATTAACTTTTTAATTAAAATCGGTCATTTATAATAATTTTAAAATATTGGGTCAGATCGTTACTTATTACATCGAAACAAACTTGGTGTTTTGATGTTCTTAATAGTCGCTGAATAGGGGGATTATAATCGATAAATGAGAAATAATAAAATTAAAGATCATGTGGTTTACATATGGTTAGTTCTAATGTTGATTTATAAATAATTGATTTCAAATTTAAATTTTAATGATATATTGTATAGATAATTTTAAAAAATACCCCCTTCATTGTAATTAAAAAAAATAAAAAACCTCCAACAAATGCAATCTCAGAATAAAACTTCGTTCATTGGAAATATCAGACACAATTCCCCAAAAGAATATCCAATTAATAGTTTATTTTTATTTTGAATAATAAAATAAAGAAAATCAGGTGGAAGTTAAAAAAAAAAAAAAAAAAGGGGACTTGTTTGGGTGGCTAGGCTTTGTTTAATTGTTGTGAGGGTTCGGCTTTTCCTTGTCATCCGTCTCCAAGTCAATGCTCTCCTCTCCGCCCATGATTTATGATCCTGCGATTTTATTTTTGTCTTCGGAAAGGGCGGAATGGGGCCCACGTTTCACAATTGAACAAAGACGTAATTTTGTCCAGATTCGGGATGTGGCATATTGAGTGAGGACTTTTCCACTGGTTGCCGATCCCCATACGAACATATTTCCTCGTAGTCACAACCCTTTCGACAGCTTCTACTTTTTTTCCCCTGAGAGTGAATAATATATTAACTTCCTTCTTTTGGGCAATGAACCTAGGAATTATTAAGTGTTATTCGATTCCATTGAATTACCACGTCAGCTTATAATATTCACATTCAAAATTTGCTACATATCAACTTTTTATAAGTGGATTTATTTTATTTTTATATTTTTAAATATCAAATAAAAACTTCAAAAATAAAAAAACCTTTCGCATTTTTCCCTTTGTCGGTTTATCTTCTGCCACTTTACCTTATTGATTCCTTTTTTCCTCGTAGTTCTCTCTTCCAACAGTTAAAGGTTTCATGTGAGCTTACGAGTGACTATAATTGAATTAACTGGTTTTCGTATGTATGCATAGTTTTTAAGTGAAGGGCATAAATGATTTTTATGAAATGAGTTTTATTAAATCATTTATTTTTATCCATTCACCGCTTTTATGGTTTTTAATGCCCTTCAGTGTTGATAGCGGATGTAGGCTGTAGCAGAGACCGAGACATCACACTCCTCCACTGATCCTGGCGCGCTCTGGAAGCCTGTTTGGGTTGTTGGCATGGGTATCCCTTATCTGGCCTTCATGTTACACGTAGGTTGGACCAGTGTTTGGCCTTCGTGTCGCACATGGGTTAGACGGGAGCATGACACATCCCGCGTAATCCCGGGGGGATTGGGATGGGTTGTGTCACGTGAACTCCTCCGTAAATTTCAGGAATCACCTTTCCTGTCAACAATCATTATCAAGGGTCATTATCATCCCCAAATAACCTCACAATACAATCTTCCATTTTACAGGATTCAAATACATATTTAAAATGTAACATAACACTTCGGATACCCAAAACTACACCCGAGACGGTGTCCGGTCGACTCGAAATCTACTCCAAAATGTATGTAATAACGAAAGGAGTAAATAAATGTTGGTCATACCTCAAGATTCGCTGGCACATGCCCCCACGCGCACCCCTGGAATGGCTACGCATGAGGTCCACATGCAGTTACTGTTCATTGTAATATCGACCTGCTTTCCTAGAAACGGGTCGCCCGATCCGATTTCAACGCGAATTCAAATCCAACCAATTTCAATCGATTTGTTGATTCCAATCCCTAAAATCATTTAAGATATCGAGAAACACAAATTCAGGTTCAATTTGACATTTCCTTACCTCAAACTAGTTGAATTTCAATTCGAAATGAACACGGGATCTATTATGGGCTTGTTCTTCGTCAATTCCTTTCAATTTTGTAATGGTTCAACTCGTTTGGATTCGAGGAAGCTTAAAACCAAACTTAGTTTCCACAACCAAGGGTCCAAAATTGAAATTCAATTTCTCAAACTTTCAAGTTTTGGGTTTCGGGTTTTAAACTCCTCTCTTGGGTTTCTCTTCCTTTCTTTTATTTTTCTTTCTTTTTCTTTGTTCTTTTATTTCTCTCTTCTCTTCTCTGTTCTTTGTTGTCTCTTGAGTAGCTGGGCTGATCAACCAATTTTGGTTTGCTTTTTGCTTAGTTTGAACAAACACATTCACGGTTTGGTTTCACAAAGAGCACACGACACCAACACACCTCATCACACAGTGCCACTCATCCAGCCCAAAATGTGACAGGTGTCACCAATTCACCAGTCCACTGATGAGTCATCAAAATAAAAAAAAAAAAACCAAATTTCCCCTCTTAGTCACTAATTACCAAAATGCCCCTAGCCTTCCTAGGCTCGTAACGAACTCGTCCAAATTTCGATTTTGACGTGCTGCCTGTTTACAGAATCAGTGTTTCGAGACCTACACAACGACACTTGAAAAATGTGCACAAAGTATTTCAAACAAAAAGTTAACTTTGACCACAACTTTTAGAGAGGCAAAAACATTATTTTGCATTCAAGTTTCCAAATTCACGTTTCTTGAATTTTCGGATCGTCACACTGACATTCCAAAAAAAAATGACCCTACAAAATAATCAATAAAAAATTAGAAATGATTTAACCAATTATAAAGATAATTTGAATATACATAAAATGGTGGATATCATCCAAACTAACTAAGTCAACTCAGAGTTTCCCAAATATAAAAAATAATAAACTCAAAATTTTGTATGAAGATTATTCATTTCAAACATTGATGATATGTATTCATCTTTTATCCCCTAATCGTGTTCTTGGTCGTATTTTGTGTACGACAACTCAAAGAATTAATATGAAGAAATACATATAGGAAGAATTATTGTTTACCTCCTTGACATATATAAACGATGAGCCAAAGGTTATAGTAAGAAATTTTTTTTGCCACAACAACTTGGACGGCCTCAGACGTTGAAGTAATACTCTGTAGTCCTCGAGACTAGGGAGTAGTCTTAGACGTCGAGGTAATACTATGTAGTTTTTGAGACTAGAACCGTGACTCAAACGTCGAGCTGGGATCCGTATTCCTGAGTCAGTCCACACCTGGACGTCGAACTGTGCTTCTTAATTCCCGAGTGGCTTGGCCTACTAGTAGAGCAGTTATGAGATGATGATTTGGCTTGCAGGCATCGAGAATGGGTTGATTATTTATGGTTGTGATTATGGTTCCTGATATGGTTTTATGTGTGCTTATTTTCTGGTATTGATGGATTTTCGATATTGCACGTATTTTGAGGTTTTGTGTTTTATTGCCTACTAACTGGATTTTATAGAGTTTTCTTTATGCATGCATAGTTTTGCAACAGAGAGTATGACTTCTTTTTTTGTCTTATTATATATTTTTAAGCTTAGTTCTTTTAGTCCACTCACAATTCTTGTCAATTTTCTTTACCATCTAAGCTGTGATACGAGGACAGGGATCTGGTTGGTGAGCAGAGGCATACTATAGGTGTTACACACTCGTTGTTTTGTTTGGTAGGACTGAACATTTTGGGTGGTATTGTATCTAGTATTTATGCTCTTTAATTAGCATGGATTGAAATATCGGTAGTTTCGCCGATATTTCGATCGATATATTGGGAAAAAAACACCGTCGACATCTAAACAAGGGACATAATGTTCAATATCGAAATATATCGATGATTTTGAGCGAAATCCACCGATTTTTTTCCGAAATTTACTAACCGTCGTTGTGCGGCTTTGTGCCTTCGAATTCCAATCTGTGCGATTCCGACATCGACGCTAGAAAATGATGGCTGGGCTCTCTTCATCTTGTCCATGCGATTCGTTTGGAGTTGATTTTATGGTCTAGTTCAACTGCAAAGGCTAGATTTGGCCATAATTGAACTTGGCAATGGTTGGTTCTGTTGGGTAGAGAAAGATGACTGAGAAAGTAGCTGTTTGGGGAGAGAAAAGGACATAATGTGACATCAATTTAACACAACCGTTTTGATATTAATGAGGAATAACTATTTAGTCTGACTCTCTTACTATTATTTGATTATTAGTATTATAAGAAATTGTTACCTATTGACCATATCACCCCCCCCCCCCCCCCCCCCCCCCCCCCCCCCCCCCCACACACACACCCACACCCACACACCCACACCAAGGAACATATTCTTATACTCCACATTATTTCTAAAACCAAGTTCAGGATCCAAAGTATCCAAAACACAACATATATGTTTTCTCGTAAAACGAACAATATTCAATTGGAGCGAATCCAAAACGAACAATATTCAATTGGAGGAGGTGAGACATGACATTTTGGTATCAGTGCCAACACCAACCGGAATTGGTTGTGCTAGTAAGGACGCTAGGGTCCGAGGGGGTGGATTGTAAGATCCATGCTTGAAGTATGGTAAGCAATCCTACATACCCGAATAAAAATGAAAGATGCGCTTTATATGTGTAGACACATCTTCATTCAACGGAACATGTTTTGAAGGTAGGACACCCAAAAGCAAAGCTGTGAATGTGGGGATAAGTGTAGGCTTGGCCAATGAAAGTGAGCTTAAAATAGACAATATTCCATTAGAGAAGGGGAGACTTTGCCCTCTATGGTGGCTTTTTTTTTTCTTCCGGAAATTATGGTGGTTCAATTTTATATATCCTCTATAATAATTGTCAGCGAGACTTTGCCCTCTAGTTGATTGTCATTTATTTCCATGAAAAATCAAAGTCAATGATTTCCCACCTCACTTTATGTCTTGTCAGTTGAATTAAGGGTTTGTACATGTAAAGATACTAAGCCATGAAATTACATAAATGAAATTTGACTTCTATAAAATGAACTAAAATTTCTGAATGGAAATATTAAGGACGAAATTATATATATTGAATATTAATTTTTTTTTATTTATAAAAATTGTATTTAAAACCTTATACCACACATTGAAATAGATAATTAAGATTTGTATTAAATCAATCATAGGAACGAGTTTGATGAAAAATGTGCATATTTGGTAGAAAAAGAACGTGAAGTAGGAACTGAGACTGAAAGAGCCCTAGAAGGGGTCGTATATTTCATTTGGGGGTAGAGACACCACTCAAGTCAATCAAAGGATAGTTATCCAAAAAAAAGGTTTGTGGGTGTATTTTCGACAATTATAGGACAAGTTGATTTTTTTTCCCTTATTTATTTTATTGATCTGCAGTAAATGATTAAGTTTGATCGGAGCTGGCCATTAGCTAGAGCAAAATGTGCGTCCGTTCCGGGCAAAAAATAATATAAAGCATGAATAAAATATATTATATCATAAATAATAGAAATTAAATAAACAGTAAAAAAAATTAAAACAAGGGTGTTTAGCATATATATCAAAGAAGGCTTTTATATATAAAAAAAAAAACTTAAGAAAAAAGAGGCAAAGCATCCATTTAATAATGACGAGAATTAAGCGGGACCTCAATTTTGATTTTTCCCTAATTTTATGATGAGATTGAAAGTTTTAACGAGATTTTATAGTATAAAAATGAAACAATCGATTTATAAAAAAATTTATATTTTTAATGATTATCGTGAATGCATGGCATATATTATATTTATTTCCTAAGCTTCAAATGTTTGAATCAACATTGCGTTTGCTAATTCTTCATATAAAATTATTGACTTTAGACATATAATAATATTAAAAAGACAATTGTTTTTAACCTGATCATAACGCCCTTATTTCGAAAAGAGGAGGCCACGTGTAATACTTGCACCATATTCTGGTGATACTTTCTTATACTAACTCTTTCAATTTAATTGATTTGAAAAACATATATTATAATCTGAACCGTTCACGCTTAAATCATCATATCAATATCATCTCGGTAAAAAAATAAACAAAATTAGAGATCGTTTTGTCATGCATATATATCAAACTAAATGGGCGGTTCGCCATGAGAATATTAATTTTTACCAAAACTGTAGATTTATTTAATACATATAAATGACTAAATGATCTTCAGTTTTGTTGATTTTTTTTACAGTGATAATCTTAACATGATGATTTAGAGAATGAATGTACATTTACGATTGTAATATATGTATAAAAATAATTCAATAAATAAATCGAAATTGAAAAAATGCTACGATAAGATACCACATAGTGAGATGCAGATTTTTTTTTCTTTATTTAATGGTCAACGACAATCGGCAAAATAGTCGCCTCTCAAAAGTATTCAATTTGTCTTTAAGAAAAATCTTCCATTTGATGAAACACGAGTCACATGACCTTCTGTGAGTCTAATATGTCCATCGTCCACGCATCATTTCAGCCAGTTGTAATTATTTGTTTTTGGTCTGGTTTCTTGCTCGTATCTGCTTGTCTTCTACTAATAAATCCGTGATTATAATTCCACGAATAAGAATAACACTAACGTACAAGTTATTAATTCAGTGACATAAAGCATATTATTGTTATTTCTCACGTTTGAATCCCTCTCAAATTATTAGGATCGAGAAAATTAAAGTCGAAAACGATTTATATGCAATATTTTGTCTAGGGCGCCAATCCAATGCTTTAGGCTCACGTAAGTAGTGGAGTCGTCGTCTTGTTTACTGATTTCTTATTGTGATGGAGCAAATCAATCCAAGTGGGGAATTTCGTCACCTAAATGACTTAATAAAGAAAGGCATAACATATAAATATGAAAATGGATAAGTTTAGGGTTTTATACTTCAACTACAAGAGTTCAGGGTTTAATATTTTCAAGAAAAAAGTTGGAGGAACTCATAAACATTATTCAATGATGGGATACAAGATCTAATGATCTATAACCAAATAATCTTTCATGGCTATTGAGATGGGCCAGAAGCTCTTTTGGGTTGGGGACCTTGGGTGTATATATATTCAAAAAATTCTCCTTTAGGTGCTTCAATTGAGATCCAATGATAATTTGTGCGTAGTTTTTGGTCTGTGAGAAGCTGAACAAGTTGATGCGGGTCCAACGCCTTATCTATTCTTACCTTAGGACCTGCTTGTGCATATCAGTTTTTCCTTTATCCTTTACTTTGGATCTGTTCTTATGCTAAAGGCTATTCTATTGGTTTTCCTCCAAATAGAAACCACCAGATATGGAGCCCCGGTTTGCCAGGAAGAGATTTTTTTTTTTCTATTGATTTTTGATCTGATCTGACAAGGTAAACAACCGACTCCAAATTGGTTCTTAACCCACCTATGCCTCTATTGCCCGTGCTTTTTTAGTCGGAACAAGTACTCCTTAATTTTTTCTTTTTTCAATTAACATTTTTTATAATAGGTTTTTTTTGTTAATTAAATAAGTTTTTTTTTTGTAAGTATGGAATTCTACAGTGATAGGTATGGATTCAAGTTGAATACATAACCTCATTTTATTGTACAAGCATAGAATACCTATCATCATCCTCAGCACTAAAATTTAGTGGTATTTATTTCTTTCGTAAGTGAAAGATTTTTTTTTTTTTTTCTGCTTACACGATGAAAATAAATTATTTGTTTTATGTTTGGTACATAATTAATTAATTATAGGTGATTCATTAGATGTGTATGAGGACTAAAATGACTGCATTTAAATGAATTTACTTACGAAGTGTTTGCATGAGAGAAAATAACAAAAAATTTGATAAAAAATTAGAATTTTGAAATTTCCCTATGTCAATTCTTTTGTTTTGATTCATAAACAAAAAAAAAAAAACAAAGGAATTTGAGTACCCTAAATTTCCACTTTAAGTTCCATATGAAGTCTATATAAAGATATGTTATTTCCCAAATTTCATCTTTATAATTATGGCTTATGTGTAAATATTAAATTTTATGTTTATATTTCATTCTATTTTTATATTATTCAAACAAGACACTTCACAAATTTTGGAAAATAATTTATGTCAATTTAAATTCAGTATTTTATTAAATAATGGTAATTTTAAGTTGGTCATCCAAACATACCCTTATCAATAGTGAGGACGATTAATATTGATATATTAATGTTGAGTCCAATACTTACCTATGTTCAACTTATTGTGTATTTAAGTCATAGTCACCTTTTTCCGATCAAAAGATATATCACTGTATACATGACTGTATATCATAAGAAAATGGTATAGTTTTACTATCAAAATCAAGATATGACAGTAAGATCCATAAGCCAAAATGACAATATTAGTTTAGACAAAATTGTATTAATAACTAACAAACTCACATCACTAAAATTATGCAAAATTACAAATCAAGCCCACAAATCCAAAACAACCAGAACCTTAATAATACTTATAACTATAAACAAACTATCTCCACGAAAAGCATAGCGGATATGAGGAATGTTTTATTTCCAGCGATTCAATTGTGCATAAAAATAAATAAAGAACAAAAGGTTCCAATCTAACTACTGTGACCAAAACCAACGAGAAATATTATGGGAAAACCCCTTCAATAGTAAGGTAAAAGATTTGAGGAAAGAAGAAATTTTGAAGGATGATTTTGATTAAGGGGATTAATTGAAAAAAATAGAAAAATAATATGATGGGGAACTCAAATCTTAGCATGATTCAGACTAAACAGTATGTTACCATAAAAGGAACTCGTATTATGAAACCAAAAGAAACAGAGGAAAAACGATTGAGGGGATGAGAGAAGAAGATGATCTTCCCCTGGCCTCCTCCCTTTTTGTTTGTTTTTTTCTTTGGAATTAGGGGGAGAAAAAACGGAGGATAGAAGTCATATTCACCTTAAAATAATGACAATTAATATTTGTAATAATTTAGGATTTCTTTAATTTAAAGTGAAATTTATCTTTTGAAGTTATTTTGTATTAAAAAAAAGGGTGAAAAGTGCTGAAGTATTTCAAGTGCTTTTTTCCTTTTTACTAAGCACCGAAGAAGGGGATTGATATTTAGGAATGTCCAAATGAGTTTTTTTTGAGAGTTTGGGTAAATTCTTATCCTACATGGGTACAAATGAGTTTTATACCCATTCTCAATTTTTTAGGGTCCCATTGGGTAATGGGTACCCATGACATTTTACATTTATTTTCTCCTTTCAATTTTTTTTCCTTGTGTTTCATTTATTTTAACGTCTAATTTTTTATCCCTTTCAATTTATTTTGCTTTTCATTTTTCATTTTTCATTTTACTTTTCATTTTTCTTTTACTTTTTTTTTTCATTTGTCTTCAACTTTTTACTTCGAATACTTTTTACTTTCAATTTCGCTTTTTTTTTTAGCTTTTCATTTTTTTTCAAATCCTCTCAATTTCTATTGGAGTTTCTGTTACAATCCGTCTTGAAATTTAAAGTGAGAATTAGTAAATGACCAATTTACCCTTCTATCCTTAATTATCAAAATTTTGTCGAGTTGACAAAGACTAATGAAAGAGTTATTTGAGAATTGACTCCGAAAACTTTCCAATTAAATGAAGAATGGGTAGAAAATGTCGAAAAAGAATTCAAAAATTAAAAACAAAACTAGTTAGAAATTTCATTATAAACAATTTTTAAGAATTTATAAAGCTCCCTTTAAATGATTTTATGGTTGTGAAATCTTGAAAAATTTATATAGTTTACGTTGATTTTTGTTAATTATTTAAAATGAATGATTTAAGTTCTTAACAAAATTTTGATGTTAATATAAATTCGTAAAATTTTTGTGTTTAATTTTTTTTTATCAAAAATGAAATAACTGATATTTAATTGAAATAATTTTTTAAAAAAATAATAATACCTAATAAATAATAATAATAATAATAATAATAATAATAGTAAGAATATAAAAAAAATTAGTAAAGGGAAGAAAAAGTGTTAAAAATTCATAGATAATTTGAAGGATGAATAAATAATATACTTTGAATTTAATGGGTATTGAATTCCCTTAATACCCATGGTTAACCCCTCACCTTAACTACCCATTAGATGATGGGTAAATTTTTGCCCATCTAATTTCTATCCATTTTAACAATACCCATAGATACTCATGCCCGTGAATAATTATGCTCATCCCTACTAATATTGCAATGCACAATATGCACGTCTGTGAAATTTCAACATGCCCCGAGAGAGGAGTCCAAAATTTCGATTAATTTCCACTTAAGTTGGGAGGTAAATAAAGTCCTAACAATATGTAAATAAAATCCTGACAATATGTACTTTCGCTGAGAATCATATGAGGAATAATTATATTTGTGTTGAATTTAATTAATAACTAAATACAAGCACGTTTAATCCGAATTCAGTTATAAATAGTAACGATAATTTGTATAGATATTTACATTAATATTGAATTTGATACTTTTTTATATTTAATTTATTATGTGGTTATATTTTATTTACCCTTAAATAACAATGACTATTTATAGTTATTATAAATTGGATATTTCTACAACTCAACGAGGAATTTATCTTTTAAAATCCTTTTCTATAAAAAAAAAAAGGAAAAAGTAATAAAGGTAAAAAGTGCCCAAGTATTTCAAGTGCTTTTTTCCTTTTTTACTAATTAAGCACCCAAGAAGGGGACCAATATTGCAATGCACAACATGCACGTCTGTGAATCTTCCCTCCATTGTGTCCAAGGTCATCAACACTCGGCTGCAGCTAGCTTCAAGCATATATTTGTAAAATGAGACCCTTTTCATCCCCAAATTTACTAATTTAATCTCTAAACCTTCTGCGAATAAGAGCTTCCTAATTTTGACATTCCAAAAAATTGACTTCCACTATCTACCAACAAGGCAACAATCAATTGCAACCCAAGGCATCTTTGAAATATTTGGACTGAATATAAATCAGTAGGTTACAGACCGCCCCATTCCTACAAAAGGGCAATAATTATGGCATCATCTAAATCATGTAGTCATTCTGTAATATCTTACCAATAGAAAGAATGTTTTCTTGAAGGTGGAAGTGATCAATATGTTTTTCATTGTCTAATAATATGCTATACTTTTATATATATATATATATATATATATATATATTATGTTTGGTGAATCATACTGAATAATAATAACCAATCATATTTAACATGTCATGAAGGTGAAAGCGAGTGTTTTTTTTTAAATATTCTAATGCGATTAACGGGGATTATATAGAAGGAAGTTTTTATCCAGCACAATTTCTTAGTAGAATTACAAAAAGTAAGTACCTTATGTATTTAATCTCCCTTGTAATGGAAACCAATTATTTTTAATTTCTAACTATATTGAATTTGATGAATAATCATTCAATACAAGTCGCCAACTGTGCGACCTATATACATTAACATATTGTTCGGTTGGACTACAAATGTAAAATGCTATGATGCGACCGAGAAAATATTATTAATTCTTTCGATTCAAAATTGAATTCAATACAACCCACCAAATATCACTATATATGTTCCGAGCTAGGAAGATCAAGAAGAGGGAGCTTTCAAAAAACAAGGACAAGGGCCTCGATCAAGTGCACAATGGCAAGAATCAAAGGGTAGTGGCGAGTCGGTCGTGAAGTGGTAATATTCTTGGACCATTTCCACAAAGTCATATATATATATATATATATATATATATATATATATATATATATATATCTAGCTAGGTAAGGGGCCAAGCACCCAAGGCCAACCTCCTCCATACGTCTCTCTATTCTCTCTTAGAAGTGGGCATTAAGTTTTTATATATCCCAATAATTACATCGTATGATGGTGCTCTTGCTTTATTCACATGATGATCATCATCTGCCCAATTTCACTGGTTATTAACTATGGCATACCCAATCTCCTCCCCAAACTCCAAATAAGTCCATGTCCAAAAAATCTTAGCTGCTCCACAAACTATACTTTGTATGCATGTGTAATCTTTTTGAATATTGGCATGTAGGTAGATCTCACTTGTCTAAAATTGAAATGTTAGTATGCATGTATTTTATTGAAAGTGCTAATTAGTAAGCAGGATATATGTACACATATATTTTCAAAAGCACGTTGGCCATCAACTGATCAGTTCCTCGTTGCTTAAGTAGCTGCTAGGTTTATCAAAAATGCCACGCTGGGACACGCAATAGGCTGCAAAATGGTGTTATTGGATGATAGATGTGATAGGAGTAGGAACATATAAGTAGGGTCAAGGCAACCTTGGATTTATTCCAATAATAATTTTGGCTAAGAATTCAATTGGATTAGCCAAGCGAGTAGACTTAAAGTAAGAAACATTGATAAATTTTCGAATTTTAGTTTAGATTTAGCTATATACTTATAAGTTTATAGCTTTTAATTATATTTAAACAAAAAGATATAACTTTAAAAGATAAATTTTCTTCGTAATTAATACATATATAAAATATTTTAAATTGAATAAATTATTCAAGTCGGTTTCAAATATCAAAGGCGATCATGCACAATAGCTAACAAAAGAAAACTAAACTACAGAAAGTATATATAATATCATAAAAGATGTACAAAACTAGCCTATGAAATAACAGCACAATGAAGTAAGGATATAGGGGGATCATGTACAATAGCTAAAATCCAATTTACCAAAATACTCTTCAACATTAGACTCCTAACTATCAACTCCCATTTTTGTGTGCCATCTATCCAAGGATATAGGGGGATCATGTACAATAGCTAAAATCCCACCAAGACCATAGGATGTTCTGGTTATTCGACTCCGGTGAAGGACCTTCTTTGTGTGCTTTTGCCAACCAATTCCCGTGGGAAATCGATATTGTTCAATACTGTACGTACTTGATTTTTCCTGATAAAAAAACTGAAAGGGGAGGGGGGAAGGGGAAAAAGAAGAAGACATAAGTTTACCTCCATTGTAGGTCCTATTGTCTTTTTGTCTTCGTACTTGACCAAATCCTATATTCTTTGCTCTTTCTTTTTATGCTTCAGTATTTAGGCCATTTTCAAAATCGGCTAAAAATCCAAATTGTAGAAAATTTTGATTCATGGTCATTTTCAATATATATATATTTTTTCATTGATGCTTAGTATTCCAAAATTAACAACTAAGAACTAACATGAGCCGGTGACTCGAGAGCTTGACAACCAAGTACTCATATGTGTTGGAGGTAAGGAAGACTCACACACACCGCGTTGCAACACACCCTTAGTCACAATCAAAATATTCGTGCCGAAGACTAGAAAAACTGACAACCAAGTACTAATTTGCACCGAAGGTCGGGAAGACTCACACCCGCCATGTCGCAACACACATCTGACCATATTCAGAATATCCCTTTGCGTTGGGGACTAAAAAATTGACAACCAAGTACTAATCTGCATCGTATGCCGGAAAAACTCACACACCGTGTTGCAACTCACATCTGGATACAATCAAGATATCCTAGTGATCATAAAGACTGACAACCAAGTATTAATATGCTTTGGAGGCCAAGAAAACTCACACACACCGTGTTGCAAAGTATCTCTGGCTACAATGAGGATATGCAGATGACTGGAATGACTGATAATCAAGTATTAATTAATCTGTGTTGGGGACCGAGAATACTCACACATGTTACGTTGAAACGCACCAAAAAGCTGACAACCAATACTAATCTGCATCGGTGGTCAAAGAAATCGAACTCAAAGCTAGTTGAAAGTATATCAGATCTCAAAACACTCTAACCATTAGGCTAACCTATTATGGTCTTTCATCTATTGTATTCATTTTGTATTTTACTGTGTTTCAAATATATTCAATGCACCGCGCATGTTCTTAATTTCTGTAGCAATTTTGACCGTTGTTATTGAAACCAAATCTTTTCTTTCAAATTCGGTCTTCTTCAAATTTTTAACCTAAATATCCGGAGTTGGTAAAAAACAATATGAATATTTGTGACCCAGGAGCAGGTGCCATGGGAACATAAACAAACAAATTTCAATTTGGCCTCATTGAGGAAAACATGGTTTAAATTATATAATCACGGACAATAAGCAGCTTCCTTAATTCCATCTTTACTATTAAACCCACATGTACTTCTTTGTCTTATATATGCTTCATTCCCGATGCTCCAGTCAGAAAACAATTAATCATTTTCTATGCTTTTTGGCGTAATTTTAAGGGTGTTTACGTAAACTAATTATCTTAAAAAAATACCAAGCGATTATATTTATATACATATTAATATATTATATTTATATCAATATTTGGATGAAAAATACTTACATTTTACTTGAGTGATATATTCTTGTATCACTATTTTGATTTAGTTAATCGTCTATATATATATATCATAATTATAATTATTTATCATCTAAATCATTATGTCAATATTTTTCTGTAAAAAATTAACAAGATTTGAGATCGTTTAATAATTTATATATATATATATATATCAAATAAATCAACGATTTTGGTATGAATTAATATTTAATTAATATAGTTATATATATATATATATATCTAAATGACCTCTAATTTTATTAATTTTTTACGGAATGACCTTAATATTATAATTTTAAAAATAAACAATGTCGATTATGATATATGTTATATATACAAAGATAATTTGATAAATTGAAAGAATAGTAAAAAAAATACAAACATAATATAATATACGTATCAATTTACAAATATTCTCTACAAATATAATATCTAACATTACGCATTACCTTATCATCAAGTCTAATTAATACAATCGTTAAGTGACATCCCATCATTACTAATAAAAGAGGTGACTATATGGATTGTCGACCTCTGCTGTCAGATACTGGCTTGTGAGGTTTTCAGCCTTTAAACCCCACAGAAAGAGCAAATTTATAATAAGTTAAGAATATAAACATAAAAGTGTGTGTTTCAAGCTTAAGAATCCATTCATGAATCATTATGAAAACCAGACCACGCACTTGACTTGCTAATAGGAGAGAGGGAGTGTCGTTACTCTTTGTTGTCATCCCAGGGATAATTATAAATAGGTTGAATTTTTGAATTCAATTTATAAATTAATCCATTATGATAAATAGAGACAGTAAAAAATAAATAACGTTTTTTTAATTGTTTGTCAAATTCTATCATTCGTTTTAGCCCGTTATTTTTTAAACAATTATAGATGTGCCATTATATATTATATTTATGTACCTACCAATATTTGATTCTAGACTTATAGGTAAATTAAATAATATTACCTATTTAACTCACCCGTATAAATAAGATACCTATATATATATAAATTCTAATTGTATCATAATAGGTATATTTTTTTTAATATACCTCTCTCAAAAGAAAATAAAATAAACAGGTTCTTATTAATTTACTTATAAAAAGTAATAAGATAAATAATGTACATGTACTCTCTGACTCTTTAAATGTATCAGATGTTATCTGATAAAACAAATATAAAATAAATTTTCTGAAATTTAGTTAGAATTGTCTTAATTTAATTAATTTTGAAAAATAAATGCAAAATAATAATATTTGAAATTTGAAAATTTCTCAAAAAAACAGTAAATAGACCATTTTAAAGTTGGACTAATTTAAATAATTAATATAAATTAACTTATCTTAAATATAAAATATAAATATTATTCGATTTCCTACATATACAATATATTTATTTATTTATTTATTTTTTAAAAAAACCTATAAGAACATCTTCAATTTCAAGATGTAGAATTGGAGCTAGCTAGCTAGGTTAACATCTTATTGATATTCTAAATGTAAAATTTTTATTCTAATAAGAAATCACAAAATATTGAAATATAAAGATCAAGATTAACAATATGAACGTTGCTATAAAATAAATTCAAATTTAAATCCTTAAATGTATAGTCTTCATGCATGTTTCTTCATTAAATGTTATGACAATTATTTGTCATTAAAAAGCACCAAGATTTATATTTATGAGGCCGACTCATTAAATGAAATAAGACTAGGATATAAATCTACAATTTCTTTTACAACCTACGACAATACATAAATCTTTGATCTCACATTTCGACTTTTTAAACTTCAAAATAATTTCAAAAATTATAAAACTCCATCCCAATTCACAAACACATTCCATCTTTAATAGCAGAGAACTGATTTCCGCACTCCAATTTTATTTGCTGCATCTCATTTCTTTTTTAAAAAGATAAAAGATAAAATTAGAATTAGAGTGTAACAAATAAACACTAGAATACGGAAATCAGCTCCCTAACAAAATGGTTCGATCATCCCAATTTATCAATGTAGAAGGTGGAATTATGATGACCTCATCCACAAGCATTGATTTGTAGTGAGGATTCAGTTAAATCACTCTTAAAAGCACTACATTTTTTCGCAAATCTCTTTCATGGGCTGAAAAAAAAAAAACCAACACCCAGCAGCTACATAATTTGCCACAGAAGACAGAGTTCACTCAAACACTTCAAAAAATATTCAAATCAGCCACCCACCATGGCTGCTTCTCCTCTCCCAACTCATGAGGTCTTCAGTGTTGAGCTTCAGCAGCAGAAGCACCACCAAGTCCACGAGGAGGAATCCACCGCCGCCGTCGAGAGGGCTGGTTGGTTGCTCAATTCTCCCGAGCCGCCAACTCCATGGCAGCACCTCCTTCATGCAATAAAAAACAATGTCTTCCCAAATGAAAATAATGGCTACTCTTCTAAGAAGAAAGCTCCAGCGAATCGCGCACTTTCATTCTGTCGTGCTCTCTTTCCAATTCTTAGCTGGGGAAGAAATTACAAGGCTTCCAAATTTAAGAAAGATGTCATGGCAGGCTTGACACTTGCTAGCCTCAGTGTTCCTCAGGTAATTAATTAATTACTAATTCAATTTAATCACATTCACACACCAAAACATTATAATTTGCTCTTTTAAAAGAAAAAAATATAATCTTTATGGATTTGGCAGAGTATTGGATACGCTAATCTGGCAAAACTTGATCCTCAATATGGCTTGTGTAAGTGCTAATCTGTTTGGTTTCTTTAATTTATTCTTTGTTGAATGCTTAATTAATTCGTTTGATTATTCATTAATTTGGTTTAATTAATTTGCATATTTAGACACAAGCATTGTTCCTCCTCTGATTTATTCTGTGATGGGGAGTTCAAGAGAGCTAGCAATTGGGCCGGTGGCTGTGGTTTCTATGCTGCTTGCATCTCTGGCTCAGAAAATTGAAGATCCTCTGGCTAATCCTGTTGCTTACAGATCCCACATCTTCACTATCACCTTCTTCGCTGGAATATTCCAAGCTGCATTTGGAATCTTCAGGCATGTTTTTTTTTTTTTAATAAGATTTTTTTAAGTAGCTTTTGCTGAGAAATTAAATTGTTGGTTAATTTTTTTTCTGGTTGTGTTGATCAATATAGGTTGGGGTTTCTTGTGGACTTTCTTTCACATGCTGCCATTGTTGGGTTCATGGGTGGTGCAGCCATTGTCATTGGCCTCCAACAACTCAAGGGCCTTCTTGGGATCAGTCACTTCACCACCAACACCGATATTGTCTCCGTCTTGGAGTCTGTTTTCAACTCTATTCTTCATGAACCCGTAAGTTTTCCGCGACATATCCATAGCCAAAACATTTTTTTTTTAAAAAAATTTAGACTTATTTTTCAATTTGCCCCTTGAACTTGTACTTCCTTGAAAGTTTGTCCCTAATTTTTATTTTGGTCAATTTCCCTTATGAACTATATTCAATTAGACTCCTGCATCCGCTTATAAGTGTATTATTATTACTAATTAATAAGAAGAAATTGAAAATAATCCAAAAATTGTATTTTAGAAAAAATGGGTAATTAACTACCCACACCCCCCACTAAAATTTTAATTTCTTAATTTATTTTATTTTAAATCTTTTACTACTTATTCATTATTTAACAATTGTTTTCTTTTAAAAAATATTATTGACCGGCTAAGATATTTATGTCTACGTTTTTTTGGTAAAGCCTTATAACAATAATAGAAAAATGATAATGAATATCTTCCCACCATTATATTTACTCACCGTTTTTCAAAATTTTCTTACTAAGAAAATAACATGGTTGTTGATTAAATATTATTTATTATAAACGTTCATTTTGATAATTTTTTTTTTTCTCTTCTTAAAATTTGACAAGTTCAACGGAAAACAAGACGAAATTAAGGTGACATAAAAGTAGGAAAATTGACCATGCAAGGTCGCCAATAAATAACAGGGCCAAAACCTCAAGAATATTGTAATAGTTTCCTTGACTTGTTAACTGTTATGTGGTTATGTGCTTCCATTGCAGTGGTACCCTTTGAATATTGTGCTGGGTTGTTCTTTCCTCATCTTCCTCCTAATCACCAGGTTTATTGTAAGTATCTCAATTATGCCCTTCAGCAAATCTTGTTTATTTTTGGTAAATACTACGAAGTTCCTCTACCCAAAAGGTGAGCCTAATCCTTATTTAAGGTGCGGTTTGCTCTTGATTGTTCCCAACGAGTTTCAATAACCAAAACTATCAGCGAGTTTCGACGTTATGATAATTAGTAATAAATTAACCTTTTTTATTTGCAGGGCAACAGAAACAAAAAGCTCTTCTGGCTTCCAGCTATTGCCCCTTTGATATCAGTTCTATTATCCACTTTGATTGTGTTCTTGACAAAAGCTGATAAACATGGGGTTAAAATAGTAAAACACATCAAAGTGGGTATAAATCCAAGTTCAGCTAATCAGCTACAATTCACTGGCCCCAATGTTGGAGCAGCAGCTAAAGCAGGACTCATTTCTGCTATCATTGCTCTTGCTGTGAGTGACATTTCTTTCTCTCTATACACTTCTTCTTCATCAAGTTTTCAACTTTTTATGCAAATTCGTAGTGGTTTTGACTTAATCAGGAGGCAATCGCCGTCGGTCGATCATTCGCTTCGATCAAAGGTTACCATCTTGATGGGAACAAGGAAATGATAGCCATGGGAAGCATGAACATTGTAGGATCCCTAACTTCGTGCTATGTAGCAACTGGTGAGTGAATTAAATTTATAATATGGGTTATTTACACAAATACCTTTAAGATTGTATGCATTTTTACAAATACCCCTTCAGGTTTTAGAATTTACATAGACACTTCTTTAAATTTCAAAAATATTACACATAAACTCATTTGTTGAGTGATTATCAACTAAAATTTAACATTAACGTAAATTTTGAAAATATTACACATAAACTCATTAGTATGTCTAAAACTTGAGAGAGGGTTTATGAAAACACAACAATCTCCGGGGTTGTTTGTGTAGATAACTCTTTATAATATTTTAGTCACTACTTTATTTCACTTCAAATACTTTTATGGCACCTGAATTACTCATAATTATATTTTGATCACTGAATTTTAAAATTATTAATTAGGGAATCAAAACTGAAAATTCAAAAAAAAAAAAAAAAAAAACTGAAGGGAATCAAATCAAATCAAACTCTGATTTTATTTTGTTTTCATTTTTCATTTTTTAATTCTAGTTTTTGCATAAAAGTTATAATTCTTTTTTACAAGTTAGTAAAAAGTAAATGGTGGGTTTTGGATTGTGCAGGTTCATTTTCAAGAACTGCAGTAAATTTTAGTGCAGGGTGTGAGACAGTGGTATCGAACATAGTAATGGCCCTCACAGTAATTATATCACTGGAATTGCTTACTAGGCTCTTGTATTTCACTCCCATTGCCATTCTTGCTTCCATTATCCTATCAGCTCTCCCTGGACTTATCGATATCAATGGAGCTTACCACATTTGGAAGCTTGACAAATTAGACTTCCTTGCTTGCATTGGTGCATTCTTCGGGGTCTTGTTTGCATCAGTAGAAATCGGCCTTCTCGCCGCGGTAAATTCTCACTCGATCTTCTCACTTTAAGTCTGTCGATATAGCCAATAAATTAACAGAAAATAGAAAAATTATTAAGTCCTCGTCTAATAACTATTCTAATTTTCAGTTTCAAATTTAAATTCTTGATAAATTCACATGAAATTTAAGAGTGAAAGTAAAATGCAAAGAATAATTCTACCTTGAAGGGTAAGTTTTTGATATACAAAGCTACGTTTAGTAAAGGCAGATTCTGTTTCTAATTTTTGAAGTGATTAATAATAATTTTTTTTTGAAGAGATCAAGAATATAGATATAGCAACAAATTAAAATAGAAATATTGAAATTTTAGAAAGATCATGGCCACTTCGGGCCGAAATGCATGCTGCTCCTCAGCATTTGGGCAAAGAGGGGTAGGCTCTGATAATTGAGGTTGACAATTCAGTGGGGTGATGAAGATAGACTTGTAGTGGATGCTTATCTTTAGCGTCAACTGGACCTACAAGAAGAAAGACTTACGTCAATTTTTACTATTGTTGATGGCATGCTGGCTAGCTACTTCGGCACTAGCTAGCTAGGGTACAGGTAAACAATGTGGGGAATGAGATTTGATATTGATCTTCCTCTCACTATTGGCCCTATTAGGTGCTTATCCTTCATGAGATATGAGACCTAGCTCTCATGAGCATCTTATAAAGGCTCCATACATGAATCCCATTCAAATTTCAAATTTGAATGATTGCAAGGAATATATATGTTCCACAAATCTAGTTGAGATTGTTACAAATTGATGGGTTGTCTGATTGGATTCATGCATGTTGGATCTAATAGTATTACTGATAGAAGAAAATCTTGAATACGATAATCTAAATTATATGGTTGTGTTCTGATAAAATATATATATATATATATATATATGGTTGTGCGCCCATTTGCACATAAAAAATACTCTTATGTATTTTTGTTCCACCGACCCCATTCCTGGTGCATACTCTTGTACATAGACGCCCCTACACGGTTACGCAAGACTCTCTCTTATATTAGGGTCCACAGACTATTACAATAGGGTGATTAATTAAAGGCAGCAATGTATTGCTTGATGCTTCATTTTGGCTCATACATAGTGAAACCACTATAGATAATGGAGTTATTTCTTTAATTTCTTGGATTTTGATTACATCTTGCAAGTATCAAGCTAAGTTATTCACTAAGAACAATATTTATATGGTCAGAGATCTAGCTTGTCTTTGGTTCTGAATTTTTATAATTTCCTGGGCTGCAGGTAAGCATCTCTTTTGTAAAGATAATGGTAAATGCACTTAGACCTGGCATTGAAGTTCTAGGGAGGCTTCCAGGAACAAACATTTTTTGTAGCACCAATCAGTATCCAATGGCCATGGAAACTCCAAGCATCATGATAATTGGCATAAACTCTTCTTTGCTTTGTTTTGCTAATGCTAATTCTGTGAGAGAAAGGTATGAATTTATTAATTAGTAAATGAATACTGAGAAGTCAAGGTCCCTTACGATCACATACTGATTTAATTTGTAGTGACCATGAATATGATTAATGCATTAATTAAGGGTATATTATTGATTGTAATTAGGGTAATGAGGTGGGTGACAGAAGAAGGGGATGAAGCTGAAGATCAAAAAGAAAATGGAAGAATTCAACATGTAATCCTTGACATGTCAAGTAAGTTCCATTGTTATGTACTTTTAATGTTCAATCTATTGCGATCGTTATCACATGGTACACACATAAAATATAATTTTGTGAAAGAAAGAAATATGTATATAACTGATTTATGTTAATATTACTTTTTATGTAACTAATGTAACAATAATTCTCTTACAACAGATGTGATGAATATCGACACTTCGGGAATTCTTGCACTAGAAGAAATACACAAGGAGCTGTTTTCACAGGGCATAGAGGTATTAATAATGCATTACTAATTCAAGTTAAAATTAAGAGTAGTTTTGTATCTATTTCAAAGATTTTTATATACAAGATAATGTGTTTGATCGATTACAGTTAACTATGGCGAACCCAAAGTGGCAAGTAATCCACAGGTTGAAGGTAGCCAAATTGGTGGATAGAATTGGAGGAGAGAGTGTTTTCCTCACTGTTGCTGAAGCTGTAGATGCATGCCTTACTTCCAAAGTGGCTACTTGTTGATGGCTACTTATTGGATATTTTATTTAGTTAGCTAGATTAAGTGGCATATTGATGATAAACCATGGCTAAACTCTAATAATAATGTCAACATATATATATATATGCAGCCTTATATATCACTACTTGTATTGAAATTTGGAGCAAAGGTGGGAATTGAGGCAAATCATGCACGGTTTCTTGCATTTTGTTGCACAAACAACTTGGATAGATGAGAATGAATGTTCGTTCCCCTAGGAAAAGTAAATAGGAAACCCAAGGCCTTGTTGAATTCGATTCCCTCATCAATAACAATTTTTGCATAATCAAATATCTAATTGTGTCCACCGTTAATCAATAACATTACTTTTAATATCGTTTTAATTAACGATGAGAATATATAAAAATTATATAATCATACATCATTTGGAGGCTCAATTGAGTTAACTTGAACGTTTGATTTATCAAAACAATATTGAGTCAACTTAATTGGTGTTCCATTCATTAAATCATTGTTTATATCATGAACATATGTTATTCTCAATACATTTATATCTTATTGCCATTTTTAACTTAAAATTATGATGTCCGTTCAATTTTCCCATATCATCATTTTTACTCACATTTTATTTAAAGTTTTTATTTGAAAAATTCACGTGCTGATTGTTAGTATACATATCAGCAGGAAGTTTCAGATTTATAGGAGGAAAAAAAAAAAAAACAAGTATACATATTCTTTAGAGTGTTCCAAAAAAAAAGTATAATTATTATTATTATTTTTTCGTCGAGGGATGTTGAGGAGAACGACGCCGTCTCATCAAATTCCCCGCGTCCACGAATAACATTACTACCTAACTCCTCGGTATTTATCGTCTGATTGATAGAAGGGAAAATCTGAGAAAACGAAAGAGAACAACAATGGGTGAAAAAACGGAAGACCAAGCAAATAAGGAAGGCGAGAATCCAAGGTCCATGACGAAGGACCAATTCCTCTCCTGGAAACGCCAGAAGGTCATCTTCTTTTTCTTTTCAAATTTTCTGCGCTTTAGATTCCTAGGTGCTAGGGTTTCTCTTTCTCGCGACTTTCCTTTTCTGGTATGTTATTATGCGTACATTACATACTCAAGAATTTTTTGGAATTTTCTGGTGAGGGGGATTTATATTTGTGTTGAATTTAACAATATCACTCTTTACAATGTTAGATGTTTACTAGAATATGCAAATTGTGTTTTAATCAAGGTTAGATATGATTCAATAAAGAAAAGTTCATTTCTTTTTTCTGGAGTATGGTTCAAAAGGCTTCTATTGATTGGTAAATGTAAATTCCAAGTGTTTTCTTGGTGACTTGGGGTATAATATTACTATGTTTCTGTTAGTAGCATTGCAAGTGCAAGATATGAGTTGGAATGGTCTTCCTTGCCTTGTTGTAACTGTCTTTTTGGAACTCATTACTTGTCATCTTAAGATGGAATGTCATCTGCTATGGTGTTTCGTACCATTAATAGGTTTGTGTCGCAACTGTACTGTCTTGCAATATCAAATATGAGTCTGGTTCTTATTTTTCTTGTTTGTTTTTTGTTTTTGTTCATGGGAACTAATGAAATTTGTCTATATCCTAATATGTCGACGTTGTTCTTTTGTAGGATGGTGATGCATCTGCCATAAGAGCTGAAGCAGCAAGGAAGCGTGCAGAGGACATAGCTGCAGGTACAGTGCAAATGAATGGCCGGGAGCTTTTCGTGCATGAACCTTGGGTTTTCGATAACACTCTGTATTGAGGTACATTTTTGTAAAGAGAGTGATGCTGTTTGCTTGTTGCATGAATAAATTAAGTGGCATACTTTTACTTTATAATCCTGATTTCTGCTATTGCTAATGGAAGTGAAGAGTAAATATCGCAAATGATTTTGAAGTAATAAGCGTTCTTGTCTTCATGCATCTACAATTATCTGGAAAACTCCCTAGCCAATTATTCATAACTAATGAAGTAGAGTAAAAAAAAACAAAACAAAACAAAACAAGAAAAACCAAAACCCTATGAACAGAGGTACAACAGCAGGTTGAAACTAGATTCAAGAATAAGCAAGTCGCTTGACATACTTTTATACTTTAAGGCTCTATTAATGAACCAGACTACCAGACTACAGAAGACAACATATATTGTTCTTCTGTTTTCCAACACTTCCATGCCATTTGTTATTGCATTGTTTCCACCAGTCATAAATCCAAGCTCCCCCAAACAAGCTTGGTGTTTGAGAGTTAGATGGAAGATTTTTGTTATGGATCGAGTCAAGCCTGTTATTGGATTTTAAAAGGATCTTTGGTTTCATATATATGCTGCACCTAAAATTTCATCCTCGCTCCTTCACCTGTTAGTTGCAATTACTGTAGCAATTTACTAGCTCGTGATGAATACAAGCCACTTAGTTCCTCAAATTAAATACTGCTCTGCCCTTCTGTGACCTTCAATTTTCTTATTCATGGTGCATTTTCTTCGAATCTATCAAGAGCATATATTGTGGTGGTCTTCCTATTTGTGAATGAGGAATTTGCAGTGGTCTTCCTATTTGTTAACGAGGAATATATGGTGGTCTTCCTATTTGTAAACAAGGATTATGTACCAATTTTAAGTAGTTATTAATGGAAGTTGACCTATTAGCACCTCCTTTTCCTTAAAAATGAGGCGATTGTTGATGTATTCTTTACAGGGTTTAATTGTTTTCTTATTTTTCATAGTTGTTGACGTATGCAACTTTTATGTTGATTTTAAAGTATCTGATTTCTGTATACAGGATAACTGCAACTGGATAGAAATTTTTTTTAAGAACTTAAAATGAAAATATAAAATCATGAAGAAGAAATTCCTAAGGTAAGAACTGCATTGAATCTGACCATATACAGTTATTATGGAGTACAATGTCAGAGTTAATCTCTCCATTTATTTGAATTAGCCTTAAAAATGAGAGTCAATTATGGCAGAGCCAACTTACACTCTCAATTTATTTACTAGAATTAAACATGAGGATAATATTGGCAGAACTAACTCTTGCTAATCAAGGTAAGGTGAGCAAATTGACTAATTATCCTTTGGAGCACACTGCTTGCTTTCATATAATTTGAACATTCGAAGATGGGGGTCAACAGGCAGTCCCATCCTCTCAAATGCTGGATCATAGTGACTATTTTTTATTCCCCTGGAATCATAAAAAGTGTAATGATTAGTTCGAAGTTTGAGAACTACAGAGAGAGCTCATTCATTAAACCTTCACAAACCTTGGTTTAGAAGGAGGGGCTATAGTTGAGAGTAGGTTTCCTTTCTGTTGAGATTCCAAAGTACCCATGTTGACCTCTGTACTAGTAGCTGTTGAGTTCCTCTGCAGTTGACCAAACCAATTAAAGATGTCCATCAGTGATAATACAACGTTAATTCTGAAACTCTTCCCCACTGTTAGACCTTTGCAAAACTGAAAGCAATATGGTACTGGAATTTGATACCTTGGAGCGTTTGGCCAGTGGCAATGACTCTTCTAACTCATGTTGCTTGGCAGGTCGTTTGCTAGCATAGCCTTGTTGTTCTGCTGCCCCCTGCTAAAACATATTTCTTTTCTTTCAAAAACTGTCCATTACAAAATATAAACGAAAACAGAAACTGCCTATTTAGAAGATTTTCCTCCAATGTGAATCCAAGAAAGCGGGTAAGAAAGAAACCTCGTATTTACAAATGTTGAGTTCTAGCTACTTATACCACTTTTAAGTTTCTTAATGAAGATTCATTTTAGTTAGGGAACCGCATACCAGTATTGTGAGTTTCCTCATTATTAGAATATGGGATATGGAATCAGAAGAACCTCATTGCAAAAATATTCGACTAAGGAAGGCTCTTACTTTTTCAGTTGAGAAGTTATGAATTTGATCACTCCTCGGAGAACTGCTATCACTTGGAATAGTCGATAGATTCGGTGTCTCATCACGTTGGACAGGAGGAAGCCTACAAAAGGAATTTACTAGGATCATGAACATGTAACATTAATTTATTTTGAATACTTGTGATTAAAAAGACCAAATTTAAGGGTTTCTTCATTGATTAACCCATTTGCACAGGTCCATCAGAAAACTGAACCCTTCTAGGAAATGTTTAGGCTCTTTCTGTTGACCACCCACTCCCTCGGGCCTAAGGAAGAGCAATAGGAAAGAACTGTAATTGGAATTCAACAAGCAGCCACATATCTAGTTGTATGTGTTTATAATTTCATTGAAATTAAATCATGAATCTGAACCGTTTTGTTCCTAGCTGCAATGGTAAGTCAACTAACTGGATAAGAAACATGAGGTGTTCTCGAATCTTAACTAGGTGTTTCCAGGTAAATTATAGGCATATACATTTTAAAGTAACTATATAAGTATCTCCATCTGGTACTACCACCCTTTTTTTTTTTTTTTTTAAATATTTAGTGAAGATTTTACTTTCATACATAGGAGACTTCAAGATTTAATTTGCTCACCCAGACTGCATGATATGATTTGGCGTTATAGAATTAGGACGCAGTGTATTGAGCAGATTAGCCGCCGCCTGGCTTTGGCTACTTTGTCCTTGTTGCAGAGGCTGGACCCTAGATTTCAAAATTAAGATTGAACTATATTACACAATTTTCTCAACATTACAGTCATGGTTATCTTTATTGGAAATGCATTACAGTGAAGCATTATATTTGTTGTAGGAGAAATTGAAATCGATAACTTGTATGCTACATTACTACCTTGCACCCATTGACGACTCCAAAATCCATGGAGCTTGAGTCGTCACCCCATTCGCCTCTTGGAGACTCTTGGGATTCAGAGGGGGCCTAAACTCATAACACATACAATAAGTCCAAGTCTATTGTTAGATGTTAAAATCCACGATGAAACTAATTTAAAATATTAGGAAACGTGAAAGCTAGATCAAATACCCAAGGGGCCTAGAAATCCCTGTGAGGTAATGAGATTGTGAACCAAAAGGTTTTGGTGGCTGCACTTGGTTCAGTTGGTGGTGTTTCTGATTCAACAATGTCATGTCCTGGGGCCTAAATCAGATACATATATATACATACATAGAAATTAACAATATAGTTATAAGACATGATGTCTATGTGTTCACCTTGAACTATTTGATTTATGCAAATATACCTTATCTGTGCTCCGTACGGTATAAAGTTGCCCCATGGGTTCTGAACAACTCCATGGTTTGACATAACTTGATTATTTTGGGACCTAAATTCAATTATAATATTGAAAATAAGCATGTCTGTGTATAAGCACAAATGTATATCTTACATACTGATTGTTATAAGAGCTCTGAACCGAGATCGTGATCATGTCAGGTTGTTGCATACCAGAATACTTGAGCTCGATGCCTGAAGGGAGAATTGAATTGCCGCTGGTTGATCATCTGCTCATAGCAAACCAGTTGTATCGTCATCAAATTGCTAGGTGATTTTTAATGAATCTGAAATTGTTTTACGTTAGCTTTTGAAGGGCCAAAACAGAAAACTCACTGAGTTTGCACCATATTGGCTGTGACCCAAAGTTAAAGACCTAGGTGTAAAGTAAATTTTGGGTTATTGAGATCAGCATATATGTCATGAACAAAAGCTCTTGCTGAAGGGAAGTTTTCAAAATTAATTTAATTGACTTACATAGGGGATTGATCCACTTGGAGGTATTGCTGAGACCCTACATTCTGCTGCGGACGAATTGATTGTGCTGCTCTGCGTAGAGCCATCTGCTCGCGATAAAAAATAGTTGTGAATAACTGTTAACCGTAGATGCATATAGTTGTCAAATAGGGATCATTCATCAGTTATGATTAGATTTCGCACAAGCACAATAATAACCATTCTAAAGGGAAGGCCAAAATTATGTTTGAGGTGTGTAAGTACCATTAATGAACGCTGTGGCGGAGTCATGGCACTTGACAGGAGAGAGGTGAATGAATATGGTGGTGGTGTTTCTTCCTCATTTTGAGCATACATTGTTGGAGGGTTAGAGGACTGATAGCTTGGAATTTGAAAATTCACAGGCATGAAGTTTTGAGCAGAATTTACTTGATTTTGGCTGGGCCAGTTGTCTCCATCTGTTGGTCCAAGCTCTAGAATTTCCTATGCAAGAAGGCAAAAACAATGATCATCAACATCAAATTGCCAAAAGAAACATAAAATATACAAAATTTGGAAACCTATATCACAAACCTCCTTCATTCTTAGGCTGCACGAATATGAACCTTATGAGCCTGCAATGGGGTTGAGAAATGTTCCATTTCTTATATAGAGTTTGTCATGTTACGTTGATAGATTGCCGGTTTAAGTCAAAGCGTTCAAATGCGAATCCAGCCTAATTTATAATTTAAATTTATGATCTGACAATAAGAATGCATCCAGATTATCTGACAAGTAACTGTTTTTTCAGGTTATGATTTAGTGTTTTACCATTTGTGGAGGATGTGTGCATCTCCATTTTCCCTAATTTCAATCCCACGTTTGGTAGTTTAGACGAGCATACGTTTTTAATGGGTTGGTCACTAAGTATCGAGCTCAAATGTATATAATTTTGTTATTGGAGTTGACCAATACTACTTGGCTAATATATATTCTTCTCTAATTTATCTAACTAATGGAAATGGTGACCAAAACTACTTGTTAAGAGTATACATAGCTAATATTTTCTGAGTTCTAAGGTCTTGAGTTCCACATTCGTATTGAGTGAGACCGATACTCTATATACAGATCGCCTCTCTCCATATCGTTGTACATATAAAAGAAACTTATAGAAAGAAAAAATCAAAATCAATCGAATACATTAAAAACACATATATGTTCCAATTAACTTTGACCCTCCTCAAGGTTGTACAAACAAATATATTGCCGAAGTCCCACATTGGTTAATTAGGCCTTGGAATATCGAGGTCATATTGTTCAATGAGTATCGATTAAATCCAACATCTTCTTACTAATCCAAGCCTTCACCATTATGCAAATGCAATCATACCATGTTGAGCAATCTTTCGTTAATTACAAAAATTTAGTTGAATGAAAATGGGTAGTTAACAGAATCATACTTTTATATGAGGCACTGTTCGCAATGCCTCTTCTAATTCAGCAGAAAATGAAGGCTCATCAATTGATGCCGGTGGTAAGTTCGCAGGTTGCTCATGGAGAAGACCCTCTAATGCTCCACTGAAAGCGGGAGTGGATTCTGAAACTGTGATATTCTCTCCCGACTTTATCTGAGGACTTTCACTTGATGATCCTACGTCAATATAATCCTGTTATATCGTGACACACAAAAATAATATTATTTATACCGTATTTTGTGATGCATGTGAAATATGGTTATATAACTAGATAATCGAAGATAATAAATATAATACATATAGCATTATTATCGTTAGCGGATTAAATTGAAAATGGAAGGAAGGTAATATATTTTCACCATATTGTTGGTGTTCTTATCATTGGAAGGTATTTGCATGCTGAAGTTGTCAGCAAAGGGATCTTCAAAAGGGCTGAATTGGTACTCAAATATTGGAGGTGCTCCTCCTCCGTCACCACCGGCCGGCTGAGGCTCCATCTGATCAAAATTTCACACGAAAATTTATTTTTACAAATTAATATTAGCCTCTTCATAACTCCAAAAAATCAATTAATTTAAGATACATTAATGCAAGTCTTTTTATTTTCATGTAGAATGTTGATAGTAGATGTCAAGATGTGATTGGATACATAGAAGAGAGTATTCATTGAAATGATTTTCCACATTATACTTTCGTTTTCAAGAAAGGAAAATGCTCATTGACTATTTGATGAGCACTTGAATTAATCACAAGTTTTAGGGAGTAATATTACAATGATTAACTTACCCCTGTAAAAAATCATGTTGGCATTTTATTATGGCTAAAAATAATTTTTAATCCTGTAATTTACTCAATTTCTCACTTTAGTTCATTTAGTTTCAGTTTAACCAATTTTAACTTTATAGAATTTAAGGAGAAATCCAAATTTCCATCCAATTTTTAAATTCTACGTATGATATTTTTTTTTGGTTATATTACAATACCATATATCTTTATTTATGTGTTAGAATACAATTATATATCCTTATTTCTTAATTTTCCTCCTACTTGATGCTTGAAAACTGATTTGTAATTAATTTACGTTATACATAACAACGTATTATTTGTAAAACTAATCCAAATTTCATTAAAACTAATCCATATATAACTCTAACTATGATGACAAAAATACCCCTAGCTTTATGTGAGGAACATGTCTTTATTTTTTTACATAATTAGATGAAAGTTTAGACGTGTTCTTAAATTGTTATAAATAGGAAATTACACGGTTAGAATAGATTAAATTTAAATTATAAGAACTAAAGTGAAAATTTGAGTAAATTATAGGGACCAAAATAATTGTTAACTTTTAATTATTAAAGTAAATAATTAGGACAGTAAAGTTTTTTTTCGTAGATTTATGTTTAACCATAAAATCAACTGTCTTAATTTAGTAAATAATACAAAAGTATTATTATTATTTTTAAAACAATTTAATTTTATTCTTTATTAAAGTAAAAAAAAAAATTAAAACGGCTAAATTTGAGATAACATCATATGGGGCCCATAGATCTGACTCGTCACTTTGTGAGTGAGAATAATTTTGACTGCGGCCAAAATTGGAGGCAAAAGTCAGGAACCTTGTTGGCATCATCAACGAAACAGCAAAGTGAGCATCACCTTCTCACTCCCAATTGGTAAATCCATCAAACCAACAAAATCAAAATTATGTGAAAATCTTTTTGTACACTTATAAATTCATTTCCAATCCAATCAAAAACTCATGCAAGAAGAAAAGAGATCGACTATGTTTTGAAAAAGCTTGATCCAGATCTAGTAGAGTGATCAAATCAAAACAAAAAAAAAAGAGTATTTTTTCTGTTTTCTTTATTAAAAAAAAACTGTATTTATGTATAGTTACTTGTTATGAATATGTAAAAAGAAAAACAATAAAAAGAGTTAATTAATAAGAGAAATTAGTAAAACTAACGTATATTAAGATGGAACCTCGACTAACTTCCTTCTATATGAATAGAGATTCGAGAGATCCAAGATTAACAAAACTAGCTTATAGATCAAAATTCATAAAATTTATAATCGGCCATGTATTTTTTTAAGTAGAATTAATCATATGAATTACCTGTGAATTTCCTTTAACTCCACAGCTTAGTGTACGCTGAAGTAAATAAAATCCTGTGGAAGAAAAAATAGAAAGCTCAACATATAAGAATGTCAATTTTACGTTGTATAACTTGAAATTAACCATGGAAAATTAAATACAATTAGACAAGAAAAAGAAGTTAGGGAAAGATGAATGGGAGATGGAAGAGTAAGGAAAGTAAATAATGAAACCTCAAACTGTTGATAAGATGGGAGCATACACAAAGAGAAAAATTTCAAGCTGTTTGCCTCTTCACAAGGTTGGGATCTGTAACTCTTATTTATAGGCTAACAAACAAATTATGTGTCCCAAAAAAACAAAGGGGAAGCTGGTAAAAAATAAAAATAACCCAGGAAACTTTTTAAACCCTAGTGTAACCTTCTTTTATCTTATTTTTCTCAATTATTTGGTAAAATATTTGGTATTAATTCAAAGGGATGTACATCATATAATAGAGGGTATATTCGTTACATATTTAAAAGAAGTAATAGAGAATATATGTGTTACATTTTTAGAGGGAGTTCGCTTTTATTATTCAAACACACTACGTAAGTTTTTCTAAAAAGTTAAGAGTACGTAAGATATAGATACGGAGGCGGGTATATATCGCTTCCCATTTCAAGAAGTGCGAGAATCTTATATTTGTAATTTCATCAAATATAATTAATGCATTTCAAATGTTTAGGCTTGTCAGAAAATGTTCTATGACTTTAATTAGTCAACCTGTCACTTTGATCATGTACTCTCTAGTAATTATGCGTGTTTGGAAGTGAACATTGTATATAAAAAAAAAAACTCTCTTTATTTATTAATAATTTACATAATTTTGAACTTATAAATAGAGATTAAGTAAGAGTACATAAGCACATATTATCCAAAATGAATCATGATAATTTTATAACATATTAAGCTTAACTTCCCCCATATTTACCCCTTTAGGTAAGGTAAATGAGCATATATGAAGTTAAAAAAAAGGAAAAAGAAAAAAAAACAACCTCAATGAAACGTATGGATACGGTGGTCGCTTGCATGTACAGGTGTAATGTGTCTATAGTTGACTCGCATCAAAGTACACCTAGACTTCAATGCTCCGTATTATTGAATAGTATGAATATCCAAATCATTCACCCGTATCATTGAATGTTCACACCTTTTTATCCTTTTTTAAAATTTTAAAATTTAAATTTAAATAAAAAAGTATTACGATTTACTAGTAATTTTTTAAAATATATTTTTTAGTTAGTACACATTTATAAAAAGTGAGATTAATTACGTGTGTATAAAAGTATCGATTATATCTTAAGTTGATATTTAGTAAAAAAAAAATCTAAAATTTAAAGGCAATTAAAATTGTCAGATTTTGTAACTGAAAAGCACTCGAGAGTCGAGTCTCTACTAGCTGGGCGGCTTGGCCACGCTGGACATCCTCCCATTGGCTCACAGCTAGATGAATGGCTGCATGCAAGTTTATGTGCAAATTAGCTGTACTTTACCCTTCTTTCTTACGTTTTTTTAGTTTACTTGGTGAGGATGAGTAAGAGATATCAAGTTTGATTTACATATATTTATATTTAACTAATAATATTTTAATAAATTTATTGTGTGGTCACTAGTATTCATAATCTAGTAGTTTTTTTTTTATTCAATTTGTAGTAGGAAGTCATGAGTGTGACACTTGAAAAAAAAAAAAACTAAAGAAATTTTTTGAGCATTAGTCTTTGAATTTTACCACAATATTAGAAATCATTCATAAATTTTAATATTAGTTTTCTTCGTTTCTGAACTTTATCATAATGGTTGATTTAATAACATCGTAAAAAATTCTCACTCTTTAAGTAAAGTTTCGAGTTCGAACCTTATGAATGGAGTAACCAATATGAGGAAGAGTTCTCCCCGTATCGGGGTCCTACGCACCTCGAGAGTTAGTTCTCGCCTACGTGCGAGGGATACCTTGGTTTTCACCAAAAAAAAAATCACAAAATCCGTGAGAAAAATTCACATGAAAGGACTTTTCCAAAAGTGGTTGCAGTATATCTACTTCTCTAAACCTGAGTGTACTTGATCATCACCATCACCCCTGAACTCTATTCCCAAATTCACCAAGCGATTCTCAAGTTTTAGATTCCTCTCATGTAGAGAAGCATTGAGAAGTTTCAGATTCAACTTTTGTGAAGGATCCTTAATTATAAGATTGATTATATATGTATTGAGTATTGTTGTATTAGCTTTTGAATTCCAATCATATTCTTAATATCTGAACTTCATCATCCCTGCTTGCTTATACTCTTCAAAATTCCTCCGCCATAAAACTTCCACCAATACAAACAAGCAATAGGTCAAAAAACATCTAAAAAGCCTAAATAATTCTTTGGAAAAACAAGTGTGGTTTGATTTTACCTAGGTCGACTGGAATTTAGTCGGAAAGCTTCGATTCCATCAAATATTTTCCCATTGAAGCTCATCCATGGCGGTCAATGAAAGGCAAGATTACTGTGGTTGGCTTCGCCTCGTTGAGGTGAGCAAGGAGGTTTGAAGGTGAGTGTTTGTTCGTCGGATTACGAGAATGGTGGTGTGGTGTTCTCAACTTCTCCATCAAGCTTCCTCCCATCGAATCTTCCACCACGGTGGTCTATGAGACGAACCCTGGGTTACTTAGGTCGAACTTTGGTTACTGCATTCCAATATCGGAGAACTTGTATGAGTCCGGATATCAAGTGAGCCTAGAGGCTATGGTTACAACAATTATGGGTGGGTTGAACCCAGATGAGACAAATGAGAGAGTTCCTAGGTGAGAGCAAGTATTTGAGGTTTTGAGCTAATGAGAGATCCTTTATAAGATGTGGTACACCTAGCGATGTTTTTGCTTAGTGACTAGACATGTCGGTGGCGGCATGTGTTGCGAATATCGAATAAGAGTTCAGGTAAGAGTCCGAGACTTTGTTGTGGATCTTGTGAACACAGTCGTTTGATAGATTGATTTGAAATTCGAGGACAAAATCCATTAAGGGGGGTAGATTATAATGCTCTGGAAATTTGGCAAAGGTAATTTCAGGAATTTAAAAAGGGAATTGTCGATATTACCCTTGTAGATCAAATGTTGACTTTTCAATCGGTGACCTTTTTGGATCTTTTGTGGGGACCGTTGTGTAGGTATTGAAGTCTTAAGTCCGTAGATAAAATGCACTTGGAAATCAGAGATCGGATGAGGTCATTACAAGTTAGAATGTTCGAGGGGTATTTTGGTAATTTTAAGACCAAGGGCATTTGGTCTTTTTGGGTTAAATGTTGAGTCAGCAATTTTTGTTGTGTTTAATTGGGATGGTGACAAGTGTCACCATCTTGTTGAAGTTAGTTATATATCCTTATAATTGTGTGAACTAGGTGTAGAAGTTGTGGTTGCAATCCAAACTCGCCAAAAATCCCAAAGTTTCTGGGCAGGAAAACAGATAATAAACTCAAGAGTAAATCAAAATGGGGAGAAAGGAGAACCATAGAGGAAATGGAGAGGAAAGGAAACAAAATGAAAAAAAGGAAGATAGGGGAGAAAAGGCCCCATACCCGAGACCCAAAAACTCGAAAATAACCCGTACCCTTTGAAATCGAATTGCAGTCTTGGATGCGGAAATCCCGAATTCAAGTTCCTAAGCATGATTTCTAGGCTTAAAGGATCATTCCTAGCTCACTTTAGAAAGTTTTAGATGTCAAAAATATCAAAACAGGAAGTTTAAATGTGGATCGAAACTCCAAGGTTTGTAACTATGATTTATAGTTTGTTTTAATTGATTTTAACATGTGACCCTTTTTGGGATTTACGAGAAGCATTCTGATGTGTGGAATGTGAAAAATGGATGTTAATTGGAGGTTTTTGAACTGAGTCGTGCCGTCGGGTTGCATGCTGCGCATATACCTGTGGGTTAACCCTACAGGATGTTAGGGGTGATCTGCGCATGTCATGTGAGGTCCACACACTAGGAGGATAGTGGCGCGTGGGGGTGCATGCCACCTATCTCGAAGTGGGGTCAATAGGACTTTTGATGCTTTCAACGTTGTGGACATTTTGGAGCAAATTTCGAGTCGATTAGATATCATCTTGGGGTAATTTTGTGTGTCTAAAGTATTATGTTTGCGTTTTTAACACGTATTTTTATCCTGGAAATAGGGGATTATATTATGAGGTTACTTAGGACGTTAGTAACCTGTAATGGTGATTTTGACAGGTTAGATAACTTTCAGGACTTCGGAGGAGCGTACAGCTTGGGATTGAACTACTTGGACAACCTGTGAATGGACATTTGTTTTATAACTGTGATGCATGCATAGTTAATTGTTTTAAATGATTTATCGCATGTTTTGATTTCAATGATTTGATATGATTACATGATGATTTTTCGGATTTACTGATTGATTTCTGGACACGGATTTTATGATAGTTTTGAAGCTGTATTTTGGACTCAAGCCCTGTTTTAAAAGTGTTCTAACTTGGTTTCAAGTCAAGGATTTGTGAAAATGAAAGTTTTCTTGTTTCTTACTGTGACAGTTAACCAACCACGTGTGTTGTTCCCTCCGGACGTCATTGTGGGATCCCAAAGAGGTCACAGTTGGCATTGCTTAGACGTCAGTTCGGATACTCGAGTTCCCAGGGATGTTGTGTCTTAGTATCACTCGGACATCGACTGTGCCCAGGGTGATCACCCGGAGGTTGTCTGGATCCTGAGGATGCTAGTACAATCCGGATGTGAGCATATTCCTGAGGTTAACCCAGAAGTGTTGTCTCGGTTTCTGACTGCGCCCAAACTACGCATTAAATTAAACATGTAATTCGAGTGTTATGCAATTTAAACCCTTTTTGTGTAGATGTAGTATTGGTAAATAGGGATCGTTCTTAACCGGGGAAATTAGGGACATTAATAATGTGTTAGTGAAAGATGAATAAAAGAATAATGCATTAAAGAATTAAGTAATAAAAGAATTAAATAATTAAAGAATTAATAAATTAAAGAATAGATGAATAAGAGAATAAAGAAATAAAAGAATGAAAGAATAAAGAATAAAATAATTAAGGAATTAATTAATCAAAGAATCAATAAATTAAAGAATAAAGGAATAAAAGAATAAAGGAATGAGAGAATAAAAGAATAATAAACTAAAAGTATGAAAGAATAAAAAAATAAAAAAATAAAAGAATAAAGAATGAAAAGGGGGTTTTGAAAAGGTTTGTAATCATGCAATTAAGTAAAAGCATAAATAAACTAATTTTACTTCTACTCTAATTTATGTACAAGTGAGACTTCCCTTAAACACAAATTTCACCAACACACTAACAATTGCATAAATTCGAATCAATCACGAAATCATACCTTCACAAACTCATATTTCTTCATACATTTTTCATATTATAAATGCACCGAACATCAGATTATTACTTATAATATGATTACCTTAAGTTTGTGATTTAATGCGCCGAATATCGGTCATACATTAAATCTCTTCAACTCTACTCTAAATTCCCCGAACAGCGGATCAACATTTAGTTTCGAAATGAAGGTTAGGCTTTAGAATGTAAGAAGTAAATGATCTTTTAGAAAGTAAAACACATGGAGATTGTATTCAATTTTTACAAAAAAATAGGAAGGAAAAACCAATACATATATTGCATTATAATTAGAACCAATAACAAATAAAAGAGTTTAAGGGGATGGAGAGTAAATGTTACACTTTTCAGAATGGATGAGAACAATGGATTGTTTTTCACAAGGAATACGGAACAGCGGCTGGAACCTTATGAAGATGGAACAAGATTAAACAAGGAAATTCGGACTTGAACTCTCAAAATTTGTATTGGAAATATTTTGCCAAAATTTCTCCTAAGAGAGGCTCAATTTTGTGCTTCTTGGAAGTGTGCTTCAACAAGTGAAATGAAACCCTATTTATAGGGAGAAAAAGCTACCAAAAATAAATAAAAAATACAATAAAAAATGTGGAATAATGGAATGATGAGTAATAAAGATTTGTGATGATGTTTAGAAGTAGTTTTGGTTGTAAAGTTGCACAATTGGGTTGGAAAGTGGCTGGAAATTGGGTGGAAGCTGCTGGAAAAGAATGAGGATTCGGCGGGTGGCTGCTGAATGGGCGACCTGGAGCTCGGCGGATGGCTGCTGAAGAGGAGCCCAGGATTTCGGCAGGCGCGCGCTGAGGAGGGAGTTGGTCAGTCGGGACGCGCGGGCCGAACGGGAGCTGGGGGCGTCGGTGAGTGCACGCCGAAGACAATCTCTGGGCTGGGGCATTCAGACGCGCGCTTGGGCCGTCTGTTTTGGGCCGGATTGGGCTTCGCTGGGCTGAGCTTCTTGGATTTTTTTAGAAATGGGTTGGGCTGCACAGAATTAATTAATTAATTTATTTATAACTAAATTAATTATTCCACCGAATTTCGTCCATAATTTATTCGTTATAATTCCGATCGAGACGATTCTTTCACCAAAATGCTCCAAATTACAAACTTTATTTATCTAAACATAAAAATCACAAAATAAATTGTTTTATCAATTTATTTAATATTTTAATATTAAAAGTCAAGTATAAAGGGTATAAAATAATATAAAATAATGCTTATTTGAGGACCTATCAGTTTCAGGATGTGACTCAAATGTTGCGTGAGTGTAGTTCCAGAGTTTGCCTACGCGTAGTGCTAACAGAATATTGAGAATTGATTGTGTTTGATTATGATGTTATGTCCCGGTGGTTTTACATGATTTAATGAACATGAATTTTGGGAAATGTGAGTCATTGGTTTTTGATGATTTATGGGTCCCACGGTTTATAATGTGATTTGAATTAAAATCCCATTTTACTCTATGCATGTATATTTTATAATTAGAGGTAAAGTTAGTTTTCAAAATGTATTTTTCAATGCTTATTTTTATTCACTCACATTTTTAATAGTTTTGTTGATCCTTCAGGCGGTTGCACGAAGATCAGGGATGATCTAGAGGCGGAGGCATGACTGTTACGTCAGTACGATTATCCTTTGTCTAACAAGTATGAAGGACATTTTGAGAACTTTAGTTAATTTGTCAGATGAGAGCAGGACTCCGTACAGTTGTCAGAACTTTTTCGGAAAGAGTTGAGTTATATATGTCAAATCCCACATAATTCTCGTACAATGAAACACATTCATTCCCACATCCAAAATATATACAATTTGAAGAATTATTGAATTTAATTCAATCATGCTTAGCAAACATAGGAACTATATATAATCATTCTCCTCAATAATAAAACGTAACCAATGTATATAATCATTCTCTTTAATATCATTGTATAATTTTTTTTTTCTTGTGTAAGTTATAACTGAAATCTGGTGGTTTTTTTTTTAATTAAACGTTAATGTATTTACTAAAAGAAATTTAAAAAACGAAAAAAAGTGTTGCTCTTAATTTGTTGCTTCTTTATAAAAAGTTACATTGTGTATTTGTGATATGTTGAGCATTAATGAACTCCTCGACTCCACGACCAAAATCTAACATAATCTTCTCTAGATTTCATGAATGTTTGAGATGCGAGAATGTGAAAAAAATAAAAATCTCTCAAGGTTGAAAAATTAAAATCGTTTATAAGAATGGGTAACAGCCTCCAATTGTAATAATAATTTTTATGATAAAACTCCATCTTTGTTCATGACTTGATATATGAGAAGCAACGTAACTTAATTCCTTCATGATCGACATATCTAAAAAGTAATCATACACGCTTATTTTCTTTAAACAATATTAGCATTTTCCAAAACCCTCGTCATGTTGACAATCTCTATAGTTGGACTTATTTTTCAGTTTATACTTATAATCCCGATATGATATGAACATGCAATGATCACATAATGAATGACAGTTCAAAAGAAAAAGAGTTGATAGATTATAAGATGCAAAATTTGTGAGTTGTTTTAAACAAGTTTTCATCCATGGCAGCTCCATGAGGAAGCTGCTATATTAATATTCTCCTACTTGTTGAAAGAATTGAAAGAGGAAGAAAAAGTTCTTGAGAGAATGTAAATTTGAGTAGTGCACTAACACTAAACAACACTAACAACAATAAAGGTACAACACATAACAACACTAAAACTGTTTCTTAAAATCATGGTGATTGTGACACAATCACACCTTCAACGTGAGCTGGAGCCTCTTAAAGGTACACCATTGCTGCACTTGTTGATCATTGTTGCACTAGCATTGCACCGTGAGCTGAGTCACATGAGTACACACTTGTACTGTTAACATCCCCCCTCAATCTGATGCTCCATAAGATTGAATACATGAACATTGAAGATCTTTCCATCAAGAGATTTAGTGAACATATCAGCAACTTGATCGCTGGAAGATACATGCTGAACATCCATTGATCGCTGGAAGACATTTATGCCCTTCACTAAAAAGTATGCATGCATCGAAAATCAGTAATCAAAACATTTACTCAAATAAACCATTAGGGACATAGCCCAAAACCGTAACTCAAAATCAAGTTTGGGAACTCGGCCTAAAACTGTAAAATACCAAAATCCGTAAATCCAAAACCAAGTGGGCCACTGCCCAAATCCATAACCACAAATCCACAAAGACAGAAATACCATTTCATGATTCCAACAATCCAGATTTACCACATAACCATCCTCGGCATCCCAGATGCCTAACGTCCAGACGTTTGACGTCCCAGACGTCATATCTCACGGTAATAAGCAATGCGTGCTACCCGGGGT
Organism: Prinsepia uniflora; assembly: GCA_032719365.1. Lineage (NCBI taxonomy): Eukaryota > Viridiplantae > Streptophyta > Magnoliopsida > Rosales > Rosaceae > Prinsepia > Prinsepia uniflora. The sequence continues at coordinate 75,348,356 of CM064872.1, forward strand.
CTCTCCGGGTCAATATCTCTGACATCCCAGATGTCTGACGTCTCAAACGTCTAATCATAACATTCCTGCTCCTGAGTCACTATACGGCCCGGTAGCTCTGTATAATGACCCCTCGCAGACAATATACCGTGACTTCCCCAGTGTTCCAGACACCTAGAGAAGACCATCACATATCCTCATTTCAAGATTGTAACGACCCGTCCCAGAAATTACAGTTTAGATAGTGATTAAGATGAGCTTCGTGCGTGTAATCGGTGACTAGTGGGTAAATGACATTGTCAGGACCCACCCCGGTTTCACCCCGAAAACCGAGGTAAATTCTGCTCCCGTCTGACTGTGTTGTGTCGGGGTGTCAGACGGGAGCAGGATTTACCTCGGTTTTCGGGGTGAAACCAGGGTAGGTCCTGACAAAGATGGTATATGGAAAGCATTTTTACAAAATCATTTCAAAACATCTCAATGGGCCCTGCCCAAAATCTCCATGAAATATCATAAAACCATTTAGGGTCCCCGACCCGAAATCACGTTTATGAAACATAGGGTCCCATACCCGAAATCACATTTATAAAACTCAACTGGGCCTCATGCCCGATTTTGTAAACCACTGGGCCCCCGACCCGATCACATAACTCAAAAGAGTCTCAGCCCGATTTCGTAAACCAACTGGGCCCCTAGCCCGATCACATAATTCAAATGGGTCTCATGCCCAAGTTCATCTTTCCAAAACCAAAACCATGCCATATAACCATTATTAAACTCACAACAACATATCAATAGCATAAACTCGTAAACCTCGAAATACGTGTAAATACGAGTTTACCCCGAAATACGTGCAATCATATAATCCACTAGTGCCACAATCATCATCATAGAAATCACGTATATAAAACATATAAAATAGTTATGCATGCCACAATCATCATACGTGCAATCATATAATCCACTAGTGCCACAATCATCATCATAGAAATCACGTATATAAAACATATAATCCACTAGTGCCACTCACAGACACCGTCCAAACGGCCTGCTTCCGAGCTGCACGTTTTTCCGTAAATTCTGGAAATCACAATTCCTGTCCAAAATCATTATCGAGGGTCACTAATACTTCAATATATCTCATATAATTTTCCCCAATTTTTCTGGGATTTAAATACGTCTTTAACACGTAAATTAAAACTTTGGATATACAGAACTCTATCGAAATGATATCCAATTTCCTCGAAACCAGTGCCAAAATGTTCGTTACACTGAGAGGATTCAAAGTCATGTTGACCTCACCTTGAAACAAGGCTCCAAGCGCCCTCACGTGCTGTCATGAGTGGCTATGCGTGACCACCACGCGCCTGCTACAGTGTCGTCGTCTCAGCCCGATTTCCTGCAATTCGGGTTCTGCAACCCGCGAGACGACCCGACTTAATCCCTGTCAATTATGCATCAATTCTTTCACTTGATTTAGCTAAGATCATCGTTTTAATGTTAATTAGAGGTCTGTATATTCAATTACACAATTCCTTAGCTCAATGCAACTGATTCGAAGATGAACATTCGAAGGATATCTGTGCACTGTTCATTATCGAAGTTCATCAATTCCACTCTTTTTTCTTCAATTGATCCATCCAAAAGCTTTGTAGGACTCTTATAAACTCGTTTTCGATCTCAATTTCACCGTTCAATCCTTCCAAAACCATAACTCAATCCTCAAAATTCTTCACTTTCGCCATGTCTGTTCTAAGCCAAACAGGCACCATTTCTCTTAGTTCTTGATGTGATCCTGATCGAGACAATCCCAGAAAGCTCAAACCAATCTTGTAACGACCCGTTCCAAATTTCTAGATTAGATTAGTGACTAATCACGATTAGTGAGGCTAATCCGTGATTAGTAGAGCGAAATCGGACGAACGGTGCGAAATGACCGTTTTGCCCCTGATGGTGGCAAAACGTTGACTTTTTAATCGGGCGGTCAAATGGACTTTGACTGATGACCGTGACGTAGTTCGTGACGTCACGAGTTCATAGACATGTGGCACGTTCAATTCCGACGTTCGAGGAAGAAGTTATGACGTTCGGAAGTTTAGGGGCATTTTGGTAATTTGGGTGAATAGTAGGTCAAAAGTTGACTTTTTGACCAGGAGGTCCGATGGCCGAGGGCCGAAGACCGTTACGTAGATAAGGACGATACGAATCCGTAGACAGGCGGCACGTCGAATTCGGACGTTCGACGGCGAAGTTACGGTTCACGGAAGTTCCCGGTTACTATTCACGGCGGCACGTTTTACGAGACAAAAGTGCAGTTTTGTCTCTAGTGGGCCCAGATATTTGTTGGAGGCCCAATGGATGAGTGACAAGTGTCACCCATCCAATGGACACCAATTTCATTCATGCATCTTCCATTTCCTCTTCATCGATCATTTCCTTCGTTTTTCCTAAACCGAAACCGATCCACCATTCTCACCCAAATCCAAACCCATGACCCTAGGACCAAGACTGAGAGGCAGAGAGGGGGAAGAAGACCGGATGGAGGTGGCTGGACGGCTGGAACCGCCGTGGGCGGTGGCTGGAGCCCAGAACCCGAGCGGGTACCCGGTAAGCCCGATAAACCCATTTTTCTTCTATTTTTCGATTTAGACATTATGGTTGTTATTAGTTGATTAGGATGAGTTTATTGAGGTTGTAGGAAGGTGTAGAGGGTGTTTTGGACGGCGGTGAAGGGCTGAGCAGCCCTGGGTGCAATCGGAAAAATTGGACCGATTATGGGAGAATTGGACGGACGGGTTTTGTGGCGTTTTTCCTAGTTTTCTTGATTAGGATAGATTAGAAATGAGAAAATAGGAATTTAGGAATTGGAATGGAGGAAATCGGACGAGATTTGAGGGAGTAGGAACGCTGAACCAGTTACGCCGGTTCAGCACAGTGCCTGGACCGGAAAACCAGGAAAAACCGGTTTTCCTGAGGATGCTGGTGATGAACAGTAACCAGGGTCTTCTAGGGGCCCGTGAGGGCACGTGGTCCATAATTTGGGGAAGTGTTCAACACGGGAAATCTTCTATTCGATGTAACGAACATTTTGGGACTGGTTTCGTGTCGATCGGACACCGTCTCGATATGTTTCGGGACATCGGAAGGTTTAGGGTAGGTTTAAAAATAGTTAAAAGTTCGGGAAAATTACGGGGCTTTGGTAGGAGGTTAATTAAGTAGTTAGTAACCTTCTATTAAAATTTGGACAGGTTTGGGAGTCCCGGTGATGGTGATCGGCTCGGGGAGCCGTATGGCACGCAAATCGAGGCGGCAGCTCGGACGGTCTGTGAGTGGACCTTGTTTTCTAAATTGGTGCATGCATAAATGTTTATTATATGTTTATTTACTTGTTTGATGATGCCATGGGTGCATTTGTATGTGGTTACGTATAAGCACGTATTTCGAGGTTTCGGCCTTATACGGTGCTTATACGGGTCTATATTTCTTTATTTATTTAAATGAACTGAATTTGGATTTCAAAATGATAAACTCGGGTATGAGACCCATTTGGTTTTGTCTCGGGCATATGACCTCAGATTCCGGGCACGGTGCCCAGTTGGTGTCCTATGTTCGGGTACGAGACCCAGTCACTTTACGGTTTTGATTTCAGGTCAGGGAACCTTAAATGGATTCCCAGGTTCATGACGGTTTATGGGAACCGGCATGAACCCTTGTTATGGTATCATGGTTCATGACGGTTTATGGGAACCGGCATGAACCCTTGTTGGTTATATTATTACGGTACATGACGGTTTATGGGAACCGGCATGTTACCTGGTTATATTATTACGGTACATGACGGTTTATGGGAACCGGCATGTTACCTGATTACGGATATTATGGATCATGACGGTTCAGGGGAACCGGTCATGAATGTTTATGTTATGTATATATATGTTCGTCTACCTTCCTTTACATGTTCTACTATCTCCTCCGGGGAGGGTCGTTGGCCTGGGTGGACCCCGGAGTAGTCACGGAGCACCGACTGAGTGGAGTCACCCCCCAGTTGGGTTCCTTACTCTCAGGAAGGCTATGATTACTATTACCTCGGGTAGGGTCAGTGGTCTGCGGACATTGATCTTGACTTTGAGATGACTCGGATTGAGACCCGGGTAGCGCGCGCGTAGCTTTGGATACCGTGACAGGATTGGTTGTGTGACTTATATATATGTATGTGATGGATATATGATATATGATATGTGGTGTGTACAGGTGTGCACAGGATTTGGGCAGTGGCCCGTATGGTCGTTTTCATTGTGGTCCTTTCGACCTTGGTTTATATCTGCTTTGGGCTTAGTCCCACATATGGTTTGTTTTGGATAAATGGTTTTCGAATGCATGCATGCTTTTTAGTGGAGGGTACAAATGTCTTCTCGTTAAAATGTTTTTATAAACTCTTGTTTTGTCCACTCACAGTTTTTAATGTTTTGACTGCCCTTCAGGTTGACATCGGATGTGGACTGTAGCAGAGACCGAGATATCACATGCCTCCTCCGGATCCTGGCGTACTCTGATAGCCTGGGAGGGCAAAGGACGAAAATATCCCTTGTCTGACACTTCGTGTCAGACGGGAGCAGGGTCATCCCGCACTAATCCCGGGGGGATTGGGATGGGTCCTGTCAACGTGGTATCAGAGCGGGTTTGTCTCTACTCGAGCAACCATGTAGCTCTTGGAGCATGTACGCTGGTCGAGGATGTGATATCTCAATGGGCTACAGTTCGTGGTCAACCTGATGTTGAGGTACCGGTACGATAGTTAGTAGGATTGGCAAGCCTTGGTTCGGCACTCGATGCCGGGGTTGCCATGGTTCTGTCAGGGTTGGCAGTGTGGAACCCTGTTACGTTAGAGTTTTGGATCGTGAGACGGTTAGTTGGGATCGTCTTCACGATGTCGTAGTATCGGTTCCGACGACTGGTTTGGAGTTGCAACCACTCGATGGTCGGACTTGGGTTGGGTTAAATGGATTTACTGCGGTCGGCAGTTAGTTGTCGGTTTCGGGGAATCCTAGTTGGATTGTCGGTAGGATTGGATTGACGTTTTTACGATGTCAAGATCGCGGGGTCGGTCAGGTTGTTGATGTTACTTCTTTTCGCAGTTGGGTTCCGAGGAACTCTAGGTGTGATTGTGGAACCCTACCTTGGTAGGTATGGTTCGGGAAGGCGAGTTGGCGAGTGGTGTGACTTTGACGACTATTCGGATTTGGATTCGTTAGTCGGTCTAGTCATGTCAGCTTGTATTGGGACTGCACTTCGTAGTCAGGGTTGTACGTATCGGTTAGACCGAGTTGGTTGTCGTGCTACTTCAGTTATGGGTTGGTGCAACTAAGGTCGTGGATGACCTGGTAGACGACAATGGTTTAGTCAAGTTACGACAGGATAGAGATTGTTGGACAAGTTACCAGGGTTGGTACTTGTCGATGGAATCCCTGAGTGGGATACAGAGTAGTTGGTACGGGCGATTGATTCCGTTGGATACGAAGTCTGGATATAGCGATGTCTGGTAGTTAGGTCTGCACGAGTGCGGGGCAGGCGCTACTACCGAGAGTGGTTATAGTTACGATTGTTGGGGATCGGGGACGTTCGGGGAACGTTTTCCTTTTCTCGCAGGAGCTGTCAGGGTAACTGTACCCAGAGTTGTCGGGTACGAGGGAGGCAGAGTTTCTCCTATTCGAGCAGAGGTACGGGATCGTCGCTCGGTATGAGCGGAGATCCAGGGTGTCAGTTTTGCACACGGCGTGTTGATACTGACATTAGTTAGTTACGGATCGGGGTGTGACTCCGTCGTAATGGGCATATGTTCGGTATCTGTGGTTCAGGAGTGGAACTCAGATAGAGTTAAACTGGTTAGGGGACACGTGGTTGATGTCCGGGTATGTTGTTTCCAATCTTGTTGGAACTTCGGAAGCGCGAGAGGTTGCGATTGAGGTGACGAGTGGAACGCGGATTTTCCGCATTGGTAACGGGTATGTCGAAGTCGTTTTGGGAGACTTTTCGGATTCTACCATGATTGATGATGGTAGATGACGTTGATGATATAGATGTTGTTGGTTGCCTCTAGTACGCTGATTGTGTATTGGTTGGTGGACCCGGGATTTGTTCTGAATCATCAGGAGGAGATGAGTATATCGAAGTTAAATGACTAAGATTTCTCATTTTCTACTTGGTGGCAGACGATGTTAGGTTACATGACGTGGTGAGTGCAGCGAGTGTTGTTTGCATTCACGTAGGATGGATTATTCGATCATTCTTGATTTTCCTCGGTGGAATGGCAAGGATCGATACGAGGTAATCAGTGGTAACCCACAGTCTCGGCGTGTCTCGTCGTTGACTAATCTGTTTAGATGTGGGAATTGGTTTAGGACTTTGGGTATCGTTATGGATCTGGATCGTGGTCTTGATGATCCAGATAGGTGGAGAGTTTATCGCTCATACTTGGATGTTTGAGTGGAGCATGTTGGGACTGAACTTCTGTTCGAGGTAAATCCCATATGGCTTATTACTCGCCTGAGTAGTTTTCCGACGTGGTCGGATTTGGGTCAGCCCTGGATGGGTGAGTGTTGTGATTGGCTTCCCTATGAAGTCAATCGATAGTGTGGTCGTGATCGGCTGAACAGGTATCCGATAGGTTCGGATATGGTGCGTCTAGGTAGACGTGAACGAGATTTCAGGTTTTGGAATCAGATTTCTGGATGACGATTCAGGATTTGATTTTGGAACTTGAAAGAGGATTTCTGGATTTGGGTTTTGGAATCGGATTCTGGGTGACGATTCAGGATTTGATTCTAGAGCTTGACTGTAGATTTTCTTTTATGGATTTGGGTTCAGAATAGTTATTCCTAATACTAGTCTACGGAATGATGATTTCAGATTTGAATTTGGACATGAGTATGGATATGAATTCTGGATTTGGATTCGGGATTTCTTACGAAATTGCGAATTCGGATTCGGATTTGGGAAATAGATAATGGGTCGGAGTTTCAATTTGTCTAGTACTGGATTGGACAAATGGACTCCATAGTAGAAACGTGATTGGCTACAACCTATATAGGTGTAGGCTGATTGATGTGTAGATGTATGTACCTTGTACGTTGTTCGAGGTACAATACTGGGCATACTTGTGGTGCCTAGTGACGGTATATAGGTTATACCGGTATTACGTTGGGGAGCGTGTTGGTAGTCGGATTGGTTCTGATACCATTGGATTAGTTGCGATCGTGAACTAGACATTGGATACTGTGCATTGGGTCATAGTACTTCTGATGGGTAGTTACACACAGGTCGAGTGAATTGTTTGGTGGTGTATACTCATGGTTGAGTAAGTTGGTGGTTAGTGTAACCACAAGTGTATCGTGTTAGTCTTGACTGACGACTGTCAAGTGGTGACAGTTGTCGAAGGTGTCAGCGTGGATCGGTCAGTGAGGTCTAGTGACTCCCAGTGGGAGCAGACGTCAGGATAGTTAGTGGTTGAGCAAGGAACCGTCTAGTTGGTTGTGTCAGCGAAACGGTAGATCTGATAAGTGGGATCAGTTCGGAGCGTACGACTTCTGTCATTCGACGTGGTCGAATGTAGTCGATACGACGAGAGCGTTAGTGGTACGTCTAGTTACAAACGAGGTTTATGTTGACTAGTGGGTGTACTAGGGTACACGTGTTTTGCGGTCGATTCTACTTTCCACGAGGTGGTTGTGGAATCAGGATAGTGGAGTTTCAAGAACGAAACTAATTAAAGAGGGAAGAACGGTTAGATTAGGTCGGTTGGAATTTCGGGGACGAAATTAATTAAGGAGGGAAGGTTGTAACGACCCGTCCCAAATTCCTAGATTAGATTAGTGACTAATCACGATTAGTGAGGCTAATCCGTGATTAGTAGAGCGAAATCGGACGAACGGTGCGAAATGACCGTTTTGCCCCTGATGGTGGCAAAACGTTGACTTTTTAATCGGGCGGTCAAATGGACTTTGACTGATGACCGTGACGTAGTTCGTGACGTCACGAGTTCATAGACAGGTGGCACGTTCAATTCCGACGTTCGAGGAAGAAGTTATGACGTTCGGAAGTTTAGGGGCATTTTGGTAATTTGGGTGAATAGTAGGTCAAAAGTTGACTTTTTGACCAGGAGGTCCGATGGCCGAGGGCCGAAGACCGTTACGTAGATAAGGACGATACGAATCCGTAGACAGGCGGCACGTCGAATTCGGACGTTCGACGGCGAAGTTACGGTTCACGGAAGTTCCCGGTTACTATTCACGGCGGCACGTTTTACGAGACAAAAGTGCAGTTTTGTCTCTAGTGGGCCCAGATATTTGTTGGAGGCCCAATGGATGAGTGACAAGTGTCACCCATCCAATGGACACCAATTTCATTCATGCATCTTCCATTTCCTCTTCATCGATCATTTCCTTCGTTTTTCCTAAACCGAAACCGATCCACCATTCTCACCCAAATCCAAACCCATGACCCTAGGACCAAGACTGAGAGGCAGAGAGGGGGAAGAAGACCGGATGGAGGTGGCTGGACGGCTGGAACCGCCGTGGGCGGTGGCTGGAGCCCAGAACCCGAGCGGGTACCCGGTAAGCCCGATAAACCCATTTTTCTTCTATTTTTCGATTTAGACATTATGGTTGTTATTAGTTGATTAGGATGAGTTTATTGAGGTTGTAGGAAGGTGTAGAGGGTGTTTTGGACGGCGGTGAAGGGCTGAGCAGCCCTGGGTGCAATCGGAAAAATTGGACCGATTATGGGAGAATTGGACGGACGGGTTTTGTGGCGTTTTTCCTAGTTTTCTTGATTAGGATAGATTAGAAATGAGAAAATAGGAATTTAGGAATTGGAATGGAGGAAATCGGACGAGATTTGAGGGAGTAGGAACGCTGAACCGGTTACGCCGGTTCAGCACAGTGCCTGGACCGGAAAACCAGGAAAAACCGGTTTTCCTGAGGATGCTGGTGATGAACAGTAACCAGGGTCTTCTAGGGGCCCGTGAGGGCACGTGGTCCATAATTTGGGGAAGTGTTCAACACGGGAAATCTTCTATTCGATGTAACGAACATTTTGGGACTGGTTTCGTGTCGATCGGACACCGTCTCGATATGTTTCGGGACATCGGAAGGTTTAGGGTAGGTTTAAAAATAGTTAAAAGTTCGGGAAAATTACGGGGCTTTGGTAGGAGGTTAATTAAGTAGTTAGTAACCTTCTATTAAAATTTGGACAGGTTTGGGAGTCCCGGTGATGGTGATCGGCTCGGGGAGCCGTATGGCACGCAAATCGAGGCGGCAGCTCGGACGGTCTGTGAGTGGACCTTGTTTTCTAAATTGGTGCATGCATAAATGTTTATTATATGTTTATTTACTTGTTTGATGATGCCATGGGTGCATTTGTATGTGGTTACGTATAAGCACGTATTTCGAGGTTTCGGCCTTATACGGTGCTTATACGGGTCTGTATTTCTTTATTGATTTAAATGAACTGAATTTGGATTTCAAAATGATAAACTCGGGTATGAGACCCATTTGGTTTTGTCTCGGGCATATGACCTCAGATTCCGGGCACGGTGCCCAGTTGGTGTCCTATGTTCGGGTACGAGACCCAGTCACTTTACGGTTTTGATTTCAGGTCAGGGAACCTTAAATGGATTCCCAGGTTCATGACGGTTTATGGGAACCGGCATGAACCCTTGTTATGGTATCATGGTTCATGACGGTTTATGGGAACCGGCATGAACCCTTGTTGGTTATATTATTACGGTACATGACGGTTTATGGGAACCGGCATGTTACCTGGTTATATTATTACGGTACATGACGGTTTATGGGAACCGGCATGTTACCTGATTACGGATATTATGGATCATGACGGTTCAGGGGAACCGGTCATGAATGTTTATGTTATGTATATATATGTTCGTCTACCTTCCTTTACATGTTCTACTATCTCCTCCGGGGAGGGTCGTTGGCCTGGGTGGACCCCGGAGTAGTCACGGAGCACCGACTGAGTGGAGTCACCCCTCAGTTGGGTTCCTTACTCTCAGGAAGGCTATGATTACTATTACCTCGGGTAGGGTCAGTGGTCTGCGGACATTGATCTTGACTTTGAGATGGCTCGGATTGAGACCCGGGTAGCGCGCGCGTAGCTTTGGATACCGTGACAGGATTGGTTGTGTGACTTATATATATGTATGTGATGGATATATGATATATGATATGTGGTGTGTACAGGTGTGCACAGGATTTGGGCAGTGGCCCGTATGGTCGTTTTCATTGTGGTCCTTTCGACCTTGGTTTATATCTGCTTTGGGCTTAGTCCCACATATGGTTTGTTTTGGATAAATGGTTTTCGAATGCATGCATGCTTTTTAGTGGAGGGTACAAATGTCTTCTCGTTAAAATGTTTTTATAAACTCTTGTTTTGTCCACTCACAGTTTTTAATGTTTTGACTGCCCTTCAGGTTGACATCGGATGTGGACTGTAGCAGAGACCGAGATATCACATGCCTCCTCCGGATCCTGGCGTACTCTGATAGCCTGGGAGGGCAAAGGACGAAAATATCCCTTGTCTGACACTTCGTGTCAGACGGGAGCAGGGTCATCCCGCACTAATCCCGGGGGGATTGGGATGGGTCCTGTCAAATCTCCATTTGAAGCATCACATCCAACAATTCACGGTTTGCAAATTTCAAGTTGAAAATAGAGTTTCGAGCAACCGTTTCCCGTTGTCGTTGTTGCATCGCCGTGAACATCACCCTCATCGTCTCCACTTCCCCTTTCTTTTTCATTCCAAAAGAACAAGCAAAGGATGAGGCTTTGAGAAGCTGGACTGGGTTGATTCCTCATAGTTTCAAGTACTCTGTTTTTCACGGTTTCATGGCCACCGTCCACGACGTTCCACCGTGATCACACCACCACGATCATCTCAATCTCTTCTCTTAGTTTCTTCACAAGTTACATGCAAAGAAATGAAGATCAAGGGGGTTTGTAAAGATTGTTTCTCACGGTTCACTTACACACACACACACCACCCTCACACTTGTTCCTCACAAGCTACCCAAAACTGTGCAAACTCATCACCCATTTTTACACAATTAATCATGGATTAACGGGAAACATGATCCATAATTTAGGGGTCTCAAAACATAGAATGAGTGACACTTGTCACTCATCCAAGGGTCCATAATCATTGATCAAACTTCAATATTTTATTATTATTTCAATCGAATCCCCGGGACGTAAGTTTAACCGATTTCACTCTCGTGACCATAACTTTCCCGTTCGATGTCCGATTTCGACGTGCCGCCTGTCTATGGATTCGTATAGACTCGATCTGCGTAATTGTCGTCGGCCCTCGACCATCGAACCTCCCGGGTCAAAAGTCAACATTTTACACACTTTTCAACCAAATGATCAAAGTACCCCTCGACTTCCGAACGTCATAACTTCTTCCTCAAATGTTGGAATCAGATGTGCCACCTGTCTATGAACTCGTGATGTCCCGAACTACGTCACAATCATCGGTCAACGTCCATTTAACCGCCCGAACTAAAAGTCAATATTTTCCCCATGCCTAGGGGCAAAACGATCATTTTACACCATCCGTCCGATTTCGCTCAACTAATCCCCGATTATGCATTCTAAACCATAGTTAATTAATATTTAATCCTGATATTCAGGACGGGTCGTTACACCTTCCATGTCAAATTTAGTGGTGAGGGAATCAATGACATCTTGTATTGATGGCATAGAACTTCCTGTGAGAATTATAACATCCACATAAAGCAGCAAGACAATCAAGTCAGTGGAAGTCTGTTTGACAAATGAAGAAGCGTCTAACCAAGTGGATTGAAATCCTAAACCAGGGAGGAAGCTAGTGAAACGTTCATCCCAAGCACGTGGAGCTTTCTTTAGGCCATAAAGAGACTTATGAAGAAGACAGACACAATCCTTCTAATGTGAACTTTCAAAACCAAGAGGTTGGAGCATGAACACTTCCTTCTTGAGAATGCCATGAAGAAAGACATTCTTGACATCCATTTGCCGCAATGGCTAATTGATCTTAGCAACCAAGGCCAAGATAAGCCTAACAATGGTAGCCTTCACACTAGAATAAAGGTTCACCATAGTCCATTCATGGCTCATGACTAAAACCTTGTGCCACCAATCTAGCCTTGTACCTTGCAATAGAACCATCAGGGTTCTTTTTCATTCTATAAACCCATTTGCAACTAACCATATTTTTATTGGCTGGAAAAAGGAAAAGGGTCAAGTATTTTGAGCATGAAGTGCATTATTTCCTCCTTCATTGATGATTGTTAAATAGGAAATGAAACAACAAACTTGAAAGATGTAGGTTCCACTAGTGACAAATCTGACACATTTGTAGCAGGAGTGAGAACTGAGGTAAATGCCTTTCTCTTAACAATTCTACTATTTGAACGAGTTTGCATGGAGTGCATGTTTACATCAGATATAGGAAGAACCACCGTAGAAACTTAAACTAAAAGTCAGGAACTTGATTTAGATAAGGTAAACGAGCTAAAAGCTTAGAATTGGCACCATGCTGAGAAGTCAAAGTGGCAGATGTAATAGAGATTTCTGATGCTGATGTAGGATATATAGGTTGAGCAACTGGGGACTGAATAGGTGAATTCTCAATTTGAGATATACTTGCTGGAATAGGAACCACCAGAGGACAGTTGAATGAAGGTGTGGTATGACTAGAAGTAGAGATCATGATATAAAGGGAATCAATTAAGGTAGGCTTGAAAGTATAACATTGAGGACAAGACTTATCAGTAAGAGAGGAATAAGGGAACTCAGTCTCATTGAATAAAACATATCGAGATATGAAGTTTTTGGAAGACACTAGATCAAAACATACATATCCTTTGGATTGATCTGTATATCCTAGAAAACACATTTAACTATTTTGGGTTGTAAGTTGGTAGTGCTATAAGGTTTAGGCAATGGATAGCATGAACAACCAAAAATTTTCAGAAAATCTATAGCAGTAGGTGAACTAAACAGCTTTTCATATGGGGATAACATGTGCAAGTTTGAACAAGCCATTCTGTTAATCAGGTAGACAGATGTAAGACAAGCACGAACCTAAAATTGAGCAAGATGTTTAGCAGATTACAAGAGAGTGATGGTATTTCCTATGATATGTCTATGCTTTCTCTCAGCTGGACCATTCTATTATGGAGTGTACACACCAATTTTTTGGTGTTTGATTCCTTTTAAGGCAAGAAAGCTATGTAATTTGAGACTAGTGTATTCACCTCCACCATCAGATTGGAGGATTTTAATAGAGATAGCAAATGAATTCAATATAAAAACATGGAATCAAACTAAGATAAGGTAAAAATTGGATTTGTTTTTCATTGGAAACAACTGGTTAAATCGAGTACATTCATCAATCAGTGTGACATAGTATCTAAAACCATCTAAGGAAAGTTTAGGAGAAGGTCTCCATACATCTGTGTGAACTACCTCAAAGGGAAAGCTAGACTTTGAAGCAGTAAATGAGAAAGATAGTTTAGTGAATTTCCCTTGTAAACAAGACTCACAAGGATATTAATGTAAATCAGGTGAAAAATCTACACTAGACTTATGAAGAATGAAGGACAGTACATCATTGGCAAGATGCCTTAATATGTCAGGACCCACCCCTAATCCCCCGGGATTAAGGGCTAAATCCTGATCCCGTCTAACTTACGCATGACACAAAGGCTAAACTGACGTTCAACCTTCATGTGACACGTAAGTCGGACAAGGGATTCTCGATCCAACCATCCCAAAAGTAATCGGACTTCCCAGAGTGTACCAACCTACTGTGGATCGCGGGTGTGATGTCTCCGTCTCTCTCGACCAACAGCCCGTACCGCAACAACCTGGAGTGTATCGAAAATACAAAAAGACTGTGAGTGGACAAAAATAAAGTATAATTTAGAAAACAGTTCAATAAAACATAAGTACATTTTTATCCTCCACGTAAAAACCAATGCATGCATATCACTTCTCGTTATGAAACTATTCCTACCAAAACTTATTAAAGTAAACCATCCAGGCCTCAGCCTCAATTCACAAGCAATCTCAAATACGGGAACTCAGTCCCAAAACTTATTAAATCCAATTCATCTGGGCCACTGCCCAAAACATTTGAAAACCAGTGAAAAACATCAAGCATACAAGTTTACTGGATCTCAAGTGCGCCCGAGTCTTTAAACTCAAAACCATGCGCAAATAACCAGGCCTTCCCGGGATATCAACGAGTCTTTAAACTCAAAACACAATCACAGGCCTCCAGGGGGTATCATATCCGAGTCTTTAAACTCAAAACATAATCAATCCAGGGCCCTCCCCCCCGTCAATCAATCCGAGTCTTTAAACTCAAAACCAGATCCAGTGAGTTTTTTCTCTTTTTCCGGGTCTTTAAACCCAAAACCATTTTTTATTCAATCAGTGAAAACCACAGAAAATCCACATTCGAATTCGTAACGATGATTCCGTAAGCCGGCATCCAGAACCATCGTCCCGAACCCAAATCCAGACTTCCTTTCCAAAAATCAAAACCAAATCCGAAATCCAGTTTCAAAACCGAAATCTCATGAACATGGCTCCAAGCCCGAAATCACTTTTCCGAAATCCATTTTAAATCTTTGAAATCAAATCATATTTCAAACCCCAAAATCAAATCAAAAAAACTATAGTCAAATCACAACTTCGATCAAAATCTCGTAAAATGTGAAATTCCGTAATTACCTCGAAAATCGTGAAAAACCGTAAACCATCAAGATCACAAATCAAATCATAGAATCACGTATAGAAAACATATAAAAACATATATGCATGCATCAAGAGTTAGAAAACAAATTCCACTCATAGACCATAGCATCGTCGCCTCGATACGCGTGCACTTATGCCGTTCCCGGCCATTCCGATATCCTCGGCTTTCCCGAACCTGTCCAAATCCCAATATGAGATCACTAACTACTTCACAATGGTCATACTTAAGCCCCGTAATTTTCCCGAATTTTTAACTATTTTTAACTGAGGCCTAAAACCTTCAGACCTCCTGAAATATATCGAAACGATGTCCGATCGTCTCGAAACTAGTGCCAAAATGTTCGTTACATCAAATACTTTAAAAGTCGTGTTGGAAGATTCCCCAAACTACCCTTCACGCGCCCCCACGCGCGTCTGAAAGATTCTGCGCGTGAAACCCACGCGCGTGAACAGTGTCACCTTCTTCCTCTCGCCGACCCGGTTCGGACCGGTTCAAACCGGTCCGGTTCGACCAAGCCGGCGTTCACGGTTTTTCATCGTTTTTAGTCCAATTTCAATCCTATTCCTACTATTAGATTCGTCCCTTCAATTCTAACCATTCTTCCTAAAGAAATTGTGAGAATTGGGGCTGGATATTTACCTCCCAACTCGAGCAGTGAACTAGTCCATGTTTCCTCGAGTTATCACGATTCTGGCCTCCAACGTCCTCATTTTTTATCGCAAACGCCTTCTGGAATTCCTAGAAACATAACAAGCTGATCAGGACCTCACAATAACCCCCGAAATCCGTCTTACAATTTCTGATCAAAACAGGGCAAGTACGGGTTTGTCGCCTTACCTCCGCCGTCGAGCCCCGCCGTGGATACGTCTCACCTTCCTTATCATTCTCTGATCGAGTAGAACCGTGATTAGTAGCCTAGGCTGAAAATTAAATTACGAGTTCAAAGACAGGGCTTATGGTTTCTCACGACTGGGGCCACCGCTCACGGCCCCCACGACCCCTCATCAAACTCACTCAATCCTTCATACAACCCTCACAGCTAAAAGAGGATCACCATGTTCCTTTGAATTGTGTTTCACGGCTCAACTCTCCCTGTCTCAGTCTCTCTGTTTTCTCAGTTGCACGATTAAACCAACACAATCAATTTAAATTGAACCGTGAGAGAAGGCTGGAAGCCTCTAGGGTGAAGCCAGGTGTCCTTCAACATGTGGTCCACTCTCCAAAATATCCAAGTGTTCTTATCTGATTGCACAAATCCTAAGGTACTAAAAAGACTGAAATGCCCCTAATTGTCAAAATTACCATTTTACCCTTCACTTCTTAGACCCACAACTTATCCGTCTGATGTCCGATGAAGGCGTGCCGCCTGGCATTGTACTCAGGACGTCGAGACCTTCCTAACGGTCCTCGATTTGTGTGAAGAAAACTTGTCGTGTAAAAAGTCAACAAATTCCTCCTTTTAAACCAAATTACGAAAATGCCCTCAATCTTTCGAACATCATAACTTCCTCTTCGGATGTCGGAATCGGACGTGCCACCTGTCTACGGACTCGTGACGTCTCGAACTACGTCACGATCATCGGTCAAAGTCCATTTGACCACCCGAACTAAAAGTCAACATTTTACCCATTTCATGGGCAAAATCGTCATTCTGCGCCATCCGTCCAAAAGTATCCAACTAATCACCGATTATCTTCGTTAATCCGTCATTATCACTAATCTAATCCCGATTTTCAGAACGGGTCGTTACATAATCGATGATGCCACAGATTAAAAGGTACTTTCTTACAAAGGAAGGTAGATCGAGAAATTTTCTGGTGAACCTCGAGAGCAAAAAAGGAAGGAAATTGGCATGGAATGGAATACAACCCTTTATTGCTTAGCTCCTTATATAGTGTCCTTGTGTTCCTATCCTGAATTACAAAGGAGGCATCATCAAGAACAAAACAACACTGATTATCTTTGCAGAATTGGTTAACAAAAAGTAGGGTTTGAGAAATGTTGGTTACATGTAGGACTTGATTAAACTGAAAGTGTTGAGGGGAAGAAAAATTGGTAATAATAGAAGACTGCCCAACATTAGAAATTTGCAAACCTATTCACTAGCTATAATAACTGTCTCAGAAGAGCTATGTGATGACACCAGATTGAGCTGTGAAAGATCAGCTGTTATATGAGCTGTGGCACGTGTGTCAGCAATCCAGAAATCTTGATTGAGTGAAATGCCCCATCAGTTTTGCTGAGTGTATTGAATAGGTGGTGTTGAGGTTGTCATAACCTGAAGATTGGTGTTTAAGGCTGTAGAGGGAGGAATCCTTTGATAAGAAAATTGACTATGTGATAACAATTCATGGCATTGTGTCCATACTTCCAGAAGATTTGGCAGGGTTCAGACACCTATGGATTTTGAGATGAGTGCCCGTGATAACAATCTGAGATAGAATGCCCCCATTTGCCACAACAAGGAGTCCTTGACACGGTTTGAGCCTTTTAGCGATAAGAAAAGTTCCATGCACTCATTGCCATAAGGATCAAGCAAGGAATCCTATCTTTTAGCGATAGGATTATGGCACGGCTGACAGGTTGGCACGGCTGACAGGCACTCGTTGCCATAAGTTCCATGCACATTGTCCTCTTCTTGGTCTATTAAGCCTTCCACCATCATTATTAAGCCTTACGGTTAACAAAAATGACAGAAATTCGGTCTAAAAGTTGAAAATTTGGAATGAAACTTTGGAAAAAACTTAAGTACTCAATAATAGTTATATAATAAATATATGATGAATAATATGATACAATAGAGTTCTGCCGATGACTAATAATATAAAATTTTAAACATAAATATAAATTGAAGTGAATTACTATAATTGAATGTTAATATAGTTAAAACATAAAAATAAGTATAATAATGGAGTTTACATTTACATAATAATTTTAAAAATCGGGGAATTTGTATTTACATAATAATTTAGAAAAATTGGACATTAATTAGAGAAAATTGGACGTAAAACGAATTCTTATTAATCGTATGCTCATCTCATATTTTTCTAAAATCCATTAATATTCCAATTAACTATTCAAATAAGTTTTTTCAATTCAACATAATTTACTTGAATTGAATTCAACATAATTTGTTTCAATTCAACATAATTTGCTTCAAATTAACCATCTCTACTCTACGAATCCTTTCATTCAATATAATTTGCTTCAAAAATTCATTAATATTCAAATTAACCTTATATTTATATTCCCAATTTTTTTTTTATAGCAAATACTAATTTAAATATAAAACATATTATATTAGATATTCAGAAATTTACCCATATGATATCCAATTAACTTCAAAGTTGTATCATTATACTTAAAAATAAAATAAAAAAATTTACGTTGGACGGACGGCCAACGGACGCCGCCACGCACCGGTGATGGCCTCTGCACATGGTGGCCACGCGCCTGCACATTGGTCGTCCCTTACCTCGAGCCAGGTCTGCGATTCGAGTTTCGAACCCGGCGACATGACCCAACTGGTTTACGGCCATTTTACGTCCGATTTTCACCAAATTTAGTCATATCTCGATCGTATTAAGTAAATAATGAGATAGATGGGTTTAAAATAAATAAAAAATGTCGAAATTTCACTCAATATCTTTCCTCCTCCTCATATATGTCGTCGGCCAATTTTAACTAAATTTCTCCAATAAAGGACGATATTTTCATCCATGATGGTGGAACATTACCTCACATTCCAACACACACCTCATGTGTGGTGGATTTTTTAGCCTATCACGTAGCAATAAATGAGTAATGTATGGTACGTGTGACGGTTAAGTTTTACACGTGGGACAACCTTGCTCTGATATCATGTAAAATGTTGAGATTCCACTCCAAAATCAATTGTTTATGGGGAAAGTAGCCCCAAATTTTGTAAGGCACAAATCTTAAATTGTATTTTTCTCATGTAGCACACTGCCTCACATTCCAATAACATGTAATATTTGCTAGAAAGTAATTACAACAGCAGCGAATCAAAGATATATATAAGTTGGTACGTGAGGAAGACTCATGATATCATATATATATATATATATATATATATATATGTATTAATGTCCATTAAGCTGAGGAACTTTGTTTTCATGATAATCTGCACCTTCATTGTAACCTGGAACATTGGAGCTGCTAACTGGAATCTCCACCTGCTCGTGCGTCATTATTTCCGGCATGTTGGAGCCTACCATTGTATGCTGCTCAAAACGGATATCAATTCGTAAAAGTGCACTACGTACGTACATACTTTGACGTGATACTGTGAATCAAGATGGTAATGATTAATAACCTGAAATTGTGGCATCATGGTTGGTGGCATGAGATTGGAGGGGTGTCCTGAGGAAGTAGTGTAAGCGTGAGGAGGCCAAGGTGGAAGCTCTCCATCGCTAGCGTTTGTCACACTCACATGACACTCTCCCATGCTACTAGGATCGGCATTCGAACTCGTTCCTTGCGAAAATGGATCATACAATGTCGACGACAAATTTCTACATACAAAACGTACTTAATTATGAGTCAATTTTCTTTTTATCATTATATATAAATTCAAAAATAAAACACTAATAATTTAAAATATGTACGTGAAGCGAAATTCACACTCAAAATGTCCGTACCTAAGTTGATGTTCCAAAGGACCGGATGCATCGTAAATTTGGGCTTGGTTGTGACCACCACTAGACAACCATCCTGCGACCACATTCTCAAAGGAGCCTGGCAGTACTTGCTGTATATATGTATCCACAAAATTAAGTATCAATATTAATATGGTAATTAATATCATAATTTGTATAACATGATAATTAAAAATCTACTTGAATGTACGTAACTGTGTAATGTGTATCTATTCATAATAACTAACCTACCTAATGCAATGATTAAAAATAAAATCTAACCTAATACTCGGTCTAGAGAAGAAAATAATTTTACTCAATATATTTAATTACCTGTATGCCAGATGAATCATATGAATCATATGAAGATAGATGGTTACTCAACAAATATTCCTGCAACATAAAAAGAAAGATCATCTTCAAGTTGCCTGCATTTTTAAGAAGATCGAGAAGAGACATACATATGATTAAGAGAAGGGTTTATCGACCTTTCTTTGCATAACATGTGTCAATGTGTCCATAAGGCTTTTCTCACTGGATTCAAGCTCCCCAACTGATGAAATCTTCAATGGGTCGGGCTCATATACCCTATATGTACCAGCAACACAAATAAATTTATTAAACTGAAATATATTGGGAAAAAAAAAAGAAGAAGAGAAAAACATATTCATTTTGCACATATTTTGTCAATTTATTCGATTAAATTAGTCAGTATAATTCGGTATACCAAACGTGACCTAAAAATAAGTGTAAATAATAACATCGTTTTTAGGTTTTTACCTTAACTGCTCCTCCGCCATTTGAAGCTGTTGCTGCAGACCGCCAATTTCCTGTTGAAGCTCCTATAATGAAAGAGAAATGTTCCATTTCAAAATCCTAAAAACAAAAAATATATATATTAAAATAAAACTGAAAATATTGTCCCTAAAAAACAAAGGTTGTACCTCAATTTCAGAGCTCACAGCTGTGGGACTATGCAGAGAAGAAGCAAACAAAATCAATTAAACAATTCATAGAAAACAATTAAATTATATTTGTAATTCCTCCTTAAAAATATATGAGCGTGTATAAATAAAATGATGAATCAGTAGTTATCCGTACATCATGTGACAATGTTTTAAAAATGTATAACAAAAAACTTTCGAGTTCTAAGAGATGTAGAAAAGGAAGGAGAACAAACTTGGCGAGCTGTAGAGCAATATCATTTTCACTTCTCAGTTGCTGAAGGGTCCTGAGCAAATACTGCAAGAAAAAAAATATGGTATTGCACATTTTTATTTATATAATTAGTGCTAATTATCGCAAGAGAAAAATATAATATAATAACAAGATAAAAATACAATTGAGTACATTGCCCGATGTCATGTATCTGACCTCTTTGTTTTGAAGATCACTGCAAAAACACAATGAACAAATTATTCAAAAAATATCGAATTGTGAAACACAAAAAGAAAAAAAAAATCAAAGATCAAATGTAATGAAATGAAAATGAAGAAGTTTAATTAGGTAGGGTAACAATTTCAAGAGGGAAAAAAAAGCATACGGATGTTTGCTGTGATCAGGGAAAATTATAGCACTGCCAAAATTTAACAACAAATCTTAATCAATGATCGAACAAATATATCATTACTGATTATTTCTGTAATATATGTGAGTCGCGCCGCGAAATTTGAAATAGATATCTTGTAAGAAGACTACATACTGCTCTCTTTCTTGGTCGGGGAGATTAATGTAGCGAGTGAATACATCCTCAATCCTGATTTCAACCAGAAATTCAATTTTATCAGAAGAGAAATTTTATTAAAATTGAATCAAGAAATAAACAAATGAGTAAAAAACACTAAATGGACAAAGAATTGTTCATGCACACGTGGATATTTCTCTATATTATATGTATCGATAACTGATACGTATTTAAATACGTGTAAACAATTATCGTTAGCATTCGTCTCTTCTTCGATCAAAGGACGCAAAAGATGTTCAAACACTTTGGTCAGAGATCCTATTCCCAAGACTTATTAGGTTAAATATCAGAAAATTCTGAATGAGAAGAAAACCTTCCCAGAATGGTTTTGGAGAGACATTCGGTAAATAATATAATATTATTGTAAAAAAGAACAAAAATATAAAAAGCATGCACAAGAGAATGGAAAAAATGGGATCTATATATGGTAAATAGCCGGTCACCTTCTTTTGCCGGAAAAATGGCTAAGTCGACCGGAGGGGGAGAACATGATGAGAGCAATGTCAATGTCGCAGAGAATGGAAAGCTCGTAGGCTTTCTTAATGAGTCCATTTCTGCGTTTGGAAAATGTAACTTGCCGATTGGTGTTGTTTTCTATTTTTTTTATCTCCAACTTAACACGACCCATCTTGATTTGTCATACAATATCTGCTAAATCTACGAGGGAGAGCAAAAACAAGAAAGAAAGAAAATCTAAGAGAAGGGTTTGTTTTAAGAAAGGAAAAAGTGATTTGCTTATATGAACAAGGATGCATGGAGAGAAGAAGAGGAAGCCTAAAAGAAGGGTGGTTGGGTACTTGAGAGAGAGCGAGAGAGAGAAGAAGAAGAAGAAGAAGAAGAAATATGGTCGTTATAAATGGGTGGGGAGGAGAGATGGGGACATATTCAGAGATCAAAAGGATTGGATGGTCAATAGACTTATATATGGGGTTGGAAATTGGAATTGGATGATCATCATTGGTTAGGTTAATTAATCATCATTATCATTCTTTGAATTGGGACCCTTAATGCTTTTCTTCTTTCATCTTGGGCCTACCTTCAATTCATATTACGTTGAGTCTACATGCATGCATACTGTTTGACATCTTCATTTCAATGTTG
Organism: Prinsepia uniflora; assembly: GCA_032719365.1. NCBI lineage: Eukaryota > Viridiplantae > Streptophyta > Magnoliopsida > Rosales > Rosaceae > Prinsepia > Prinsepia uniflora. The sequence goes on from CM064872.1 coordinate 75,370,655, forward strand.
CTTGGCACTATCTTATTATTAATGTCAATAATTAGCACTATTTTAGCAACAAAATAAAAAGTATTGATAATAATTAATACTATGGTCCCACATAGAGGACACATTATGAGGTACATTTTATTCTTATTATGTAGCTTAATTTTTAGAATTACAATTAATAGAATCTCACGTTTTTATATAAAGCCTCTTAATTTTAGATTTTTTTTATAACATTTCTCTATAACGCGAGTGTATGCACTTAATAATAAGTTGTTACTTGCAATAAGCTTCTCATGCTCAACATGATAGAAATGCAAGAAGATTATCTTTAAATTACTAGTGTGGTAGAAGATTAGTTTCAAGTATGAATAAGATGCATATCAAAAAACATGAAATCTTGTCTTGAAATGGAGCCCGGCTCCATCGGTTCGAATTTCCAAATACAACCCGGTCGACCCATCCAAATCTTCAAACACATAATCCCATTTCGATATTCCAATTTCCAATTTCCAATTTCCTAAGTGTACAAATGTAACAATATGGCAAGAATTGGCATGGTCCGACCAAGACAAGACTTCAATTAACACCTAAAAGCAATAGTTGAATGGGTTCATATTTGTAATGCCAAAGACCGACTTCAGGAATGCTGAATATTTGGGAAACGGCCCTGGAGGGTACCGACGTTAGAAATGAATGATTATCCATTTTTGCATTTCTGCAGTTCTGCATGCCTCCCTTGACGGAATCAAGATGCATACACTGCCGAGCCCTACCACAACAAAAAAGACATCCTTGGTCGGTTACGTCTGATCGGCATGCCCTCTGGTCGGCTACGCATTCAGCTTCTCCCCTTCACTCAAATCCTTCCTCTTCTTAGATTTCTATGATGGTATCAGAGCTTTTATACTCACTGTTCTAAGATCCTGGTGCACGCTTCTTCTTAAAGCGATGAATATGGTGTACGATTGATGTTCTCTCGTCTTGCGATCTCAATTCTTGGTTCTTCTGTTTTTTGATTCTTTTTCTCTCTTGTTCAAAGATAAGTTTTTCCCTTCCTTCATGTATGCGAGATCTTTGTGTGCATTCCTTGTTGTTTCTCGACCTCTTATCTTTCACTCCTAGAATCTGTTTTTCACTTTCTTGCATTTCTTGTTGTTTACAAACATAGAATCTCGTATAATTTCTTGAAAACATCTTGTTTCAATGGCTTCTGGAATGGATTTACTTAAACATGTTACCAACTTTGTGTCTTTGAAGTTAAACGATACCAATTAAGTATCCAAAAGTGTGAAGATTCATCAATTGCTGAAAGGTTATCGTTTGTTTGGTCATCTTCATGGTTCCTATCCACGTCCCTTATTGATTGATGCTTCATTTCAAGGTTGGCTTGACATGGATGCAGCTCTTCTCAATGTCCTCATTGCCACAGTTTCTGAAGACGCTTTTACCGAAATCATGCACGGTGAGTCTTCACGAGTAGCATGGATTATAGTCCATAGGGATTCTCTTCCTCTACTGGTTACACATATATAAGGGCAATTCAACAAATCAAAATGATGGAACAATGAGTTATCAATGTAGTGGGACAAACCAATAGAACATGGATATATATATATATATATGATTGTTGTTATTGAATCTCACTTCGCTAGCTACTTGTTGCCTCATATTATAAATCAGTATCGATATGGTGCTGCGAGGCTCTTATTGATAGGTGTTAGGAATGGAGAATTAGCGGTATATATTTTTATCGGCTGCGAGTCTCCGCTTGTTGGTTAACCCTCTTGCAATATTGGATTGGTTTTATTCCTTAATATTTTTAGGTGATGCTCTTCGTCTTGTTTCTTATTATTTTTTCGATAATCTTCTTAGTCTTGTTTCTTTTTACTATACATATCGACACTCCTCTTGTTCTGGGTTCTTTGTCGGCTTGATTTTTAAAAACATAGATCATGATGGTTTCCTTGTTCTAAATCCGTCATGTGTAACACATATAAGCAGGATTTACATATGCTGCAGGATGTCCTACTGTACTTTTCTTCGATTTCTGTTGATGGAAATTTGTCCACAAATGCATCATTCTGTTTACTATAAAGCATTTGCAAACTTTGGTGCTTATGGTTTCGAGGTCTCGTCTAACTAGGATTCCCGAACTCAATGCGTTTCGATAAAGCCCCGGTCGGTAGTCAGTATAATATTGACCGATATAAGGCTGGTTCGAATTAAATAGAATTGTTGATCTGTATCAACATGTTTCCCTTAAATTTTTATTTGAAGAGGACTCAAAAGCAATGCTTTGGTTGAATGTCTTTAGCAAGTGGATATGGTTGAATGTTTTGACCAATCTCGGGATGTAATTGATTTTTACCAACCTTTTAATGCTCTCTAAATATGGGCCAACCTTTATATGTAATTTTTTTTTCTTTCTTTTTTTGGGATAATTGAGATAATTTCATTTATTCTCCTAGTGTGTAGTTAATTATTTACTAATTACCTTGGTTTTTTTATTTGAAAATTATTAATTGGACTGTAAGATAGTGTAAATTATTGATTCTTGTCTTTATTGATCCTAATTAGTGTGTATTATTTTGATTAGTGGAAAGTACATATTATTATTATTATATATTTTTAAGTACATGTTGATTAGTAGCAGTGTATATTTTTGTGTTATTACTTATTATATTATTAATTTTTATTTATAAAAAAATCACCTATGGGTCATCTGAATCCCACATAATCGTATCGCCACTTAGGGAGCGTCATTTTAAATATCAATTTTTGTATACTTTTATAATCATGTGCTACTCTATTTTAAATTAACAAAATTATATTTAAATATAAAAATTAAAAATTCTTTGATTGTAAAATTGTCTATGGTCTCATATGGTATTAGGGGGGCCCTGCCCTTGACCACCGTGCATGTGACACAGTGAAGCGACGTCCTCTCGTTTCCAGCTTTTCTCCCTTTTTCTAGTCATCTGCCTACGTCCTCCTCCCACCAGTCTCCCACCGCCCCCACAACTCAATCGAAAAAACTATTTACTTTTTTTTTATTTCTGAATTAATCTCATTATCCAAGAAAGTAAAGACCATGTCAATCTCCTCGATATTGTTTGAATTTCATTGAATGTACAAAAAAGACGTCACTTTTCTTGGTGTAGAAGTGCAACTTTGTACTGTGCCAAAGCAAGAACCTTAGAAATTTAGCACATACTTACAAAACAGTTATAGCAATTAATTGACTAGAGTTAATTAATTGACTGTGAAATTGACCCAAAACGACGTCACTTCACCCTCCATAGGCACTTCCTCCTCCACCACGTACCTTCTTCTCTACCCAAACAACAACAACAAAAACATTAACCCTAATCCATTTTGCTCTTGTTCCTGCCCGAAATCCAGCTATGCGAACTGCTAAGTTTAATTAATTACATGCTTTTTCATATTATTTAAATACATTTATGATCTCCGAAAAAATACAATTACAATTGAAATCCTGATCTATTATAATCCTGGCTCTCTTTTTCAAAGTATCAAGAAACCTATATTTATTCTTTAATTTATCCCTCGTAGATACATGCATGCATGCCCTTAGTCTTTTGAATATTAGTTTTCTCCTTATTTTCTTTTTCTAGGTCATCCTCAATTCTCTCACATTGTATCTTTAATGCTTAAATATTATTGTTGTCGCTTAAATTCCAATTTGGTCAAGTGAGTTTAGTTTAGTTTCCTCTACCATTGATTTGTAAATAATTGGTCTTAAATTCAAACCCTGATGACATATTGTATAAAAAAAATTCCAAAAATTCTTCCCTCCCTTGTAATTAAAAAAAAATCCCAATTTTTTAAAATCATAACGGCTCGACCTAAATGATAATACTAATTTTAATTATATTCAAATTTTGATTGAATCATTTTCCATTAATAAAATTAAGAAATGGAAAATAAGGCTGAAATTTTAGCTTGTTTCCTTGTTTGTTGGATGCTGATTTCTTCACCCTTCATATTTGTCTCTCGAGCTCTTTCGACGCGTATACATTTCCTTTTGCAATTCTCCAATTTATTGCTTCTTCTTTTTTTCCGGTTTTTTGTATAAATAATAGTCGTTGGATTTCAAATAGTCGTGCATTTTGGACCACTGATCATGATGATGTGAAGCGATTCAATCATCTCAACGGTGCACAAATTCAAATTTTTGTGGGGTCGACAGACAGGACATAGCATGAAAACATGAACACACATACATGCATGACAAGTAAGCTACACGTGGTGCATTCTCTTAATCCATGTGTAAGACTAAATCCAGAGTTCTCAATACTTCAGTCGGTAACAATTTAACGTGTTAGGTTATCAAACAAAATCATTCGATGCATTAGATTTTCAAACGACAACTATATATTCAATGAGAACATAAGAATATACGGTCTAGATTATCAATTTGAAAAATTATTTAGTGAGATACATCAAATAAATATTCCAATAAATTTGAATGTATATTTATCCAGTAGTTAGAAATTTAAGTTATTTAGGGTGCTTTATAAATAATGCTAAAAATATTTTCTGATTGAAATAATTTTGTAATAATATTATGATTACATTATGAAATATTAGAAAGAAAATTTTATATAAATAATTATAATGGTAATAAAAAATAAATATAGATAAAAACAATAGTAATTATTTAGAGAATTTAATGAATACGTGTGTATTCATTTTCCAATATTAATTGTGTTATCTTCAATTTAAGTAATTAAAATTCTGCAAAATAATTATTTATGTACTCAAACTTTGGTACTTAATAAGTAATAATTAAATAATATTTAATATATTCATGGAAAAAAAAATATAAGACAAAAAATAATTATAACAATTTCAATATAATTGTATATGCATATGCACGTATTTATCTAGATTATGAGTATAACGATAATATTTAAACACATAAATCAGATTCACACAAGTCAATAATACAAATGAATTTGTTATTATATATGTGTGTAATTGTAGGTAGCTTACTTATTTGAGGCATAATTAATATGTATTTAAAGCCCTCATTAATTAAGAAATTAAATTTGGTTTCTTGTTTTGAAAATTTCCAGGCAAGCGTCAGGATTCAGGCAGCCAGCAAATGAAGCTACTATTTATCAGATTCTGCAGTGGAGGTGCCTCCTGAATAAATATTATTGTGACATCATAAATCTTAGATGGCTCTGCTCAAATTTCTCTCCTTCCAACACATAATACACGCACACAGTGATCATCAGCCCTTCCTATATCTAACATATTTTTCTCACAATGCACTTATATAACACCACTATGCATGATGTTCATCATCTCAGTCGACCCACTCCTCCCCCTTGAGTCCCAAGTCCGCCCTAACCTGAGCCCTATAGAATTGTGTCTCAAGGCCCTCACGCTTCCACCAATTACATCATCATCATCAGTACTCTATGACGCTCTCTGATTTGCTCGCCCCAACCTCGTCCTCGTCGCATTCAGCCGGGGACTACATTGGAATGGAGAGTTCCACAGACGTGCTCAAGGACACTGACGGTGATGGGGTACTGGTGACAAAGTTGAGCAATTGGGGAGGGAGGAGTGATCAGGGGCAGAGTTGTAATTTCAGCGAGAAGCTGAGGGTGAGAAGGGAGGAAAAATGGGCTCTGAAGAATAAGGTGTTCCCACCGCCTATACCCTTGCTTGCTCGCACCGAGAATTTGCCTTCTCACATGCCTTGGGTTTTGAAGAGGCATTACACAAACGATGGGAGGTTGATTCTCACTGGGGAGAAGGTTAGGCACCATGAGTACTTTAGGGCTCATAGGTCCAATGGTAGGCTTACTTTGCAACTTGTCCCGATGGATGATGACACGTTCATTCCACCCTTCCTTTGCATTCACAAAGAGAATGAGAACGAAGAAAGTGGGAATGGGAAGGAGGGTGATCGGGACGAGGACGAAATTTTTGATGATGATGATGATGACGAGGATGATCGTGTGGTCAAGGAAGAGCCAGGAATGAATGGGATTGGGGTCTCGGCAGCAGGGAGTAAGTGCTTCAATTTCAACAGTAGTGTGGGAATACGCAGCGGGACACATTGCATATTTGGAGTGCCAGTGCCGGCCATCAGGCAGGTTCATATTTAAAATTGATACAACAAAATGTGATCACTTCAAATAGACGCCATGTCCATGCTTGATTCCTTCTCTATGTTGTTCATTAGATTTGTTAGTCGTTTGTGTCCCTTGAAATTCCATGTGGGTTTTTTTTTTTTTTTTTTTTTGTGTCAGAAGGTTATATAATGGTCAAGATCATCATCTGCAGGTTTTTTTCTTATATATGATTGTGTTGTTGGGAGGAATCTTTTTTCATTTTTTAACTCCTTTATATATATGCTCATAAGGATACATATTACCAATCCGATCGATTTTGTGTGTTGCGCCATTGGAAACAACTGATTTTTTTTTTTAGAATTTTCGACCAATATATAATATATTATGCTCTTTCTATCTAATAATTTAACAAAAAATCTGATTCTTTTGGACAATATATATGCCATAGTGATTATTGTGGAACCCAAAATTACCGGAAGAATGTAGAGCTGCTACGTGACCCATAATTCTCGAAATGACTAAATTGCCCCTGCCAATAATACTTGAAGCCCAAGTACCGGACATGGCCCAAGCCCACAACGCTTACATAGACCAACATTGGGTCCAAACCAGGATGACATGTGGAAGCCTCTCCACCCTCGATCTGTATAACACATGTTAGCATGCAAATTGAGGAGCATTTGTCCCACATCGAAACAATGAAAATTGAACATGTTACTCACCCCTATATAAGAGGTACACATTTCCCAATAAAGGTAAGTCGATTCTTCGTTTCGAAGTATATCTTTTTCCTCTCTCAAAGCTAACTTAAGCATCGGAGTGTTCTTGGTCCAACAACCCCCCAGGTAACGATAGCTAATTGTTTGCTGTTTGCGGGAATTGTGAGGACTTTTCGCAGCGGGTTCGATTTCTGCTTCAACAATTGGTGCTTTCATTGAGAGGCGATTGAGAAGTACTCAAGGGGAGCTCTCACGATCGTTCATCGTTCATCATACTTCGTTCGTCGTTCATCGACAATGTTCGAAGTTCTTGAACGTTGTTCATTGTTCTTTAGCTATGTTCATCGTTCATCGTACTTCATTCGTCGTTTATCGACTATGTTTGGAAGTCCTTGAACGTTGTTCATCAGTCGCATTCATCGTTCATCGTACTTCATTCGTCGTTTATCGATTATGTTTAGAAGTCCTTGAACTTTGTTCATCAATCATGTTCATTGTTCATTATACTTCGTTCATCTCTCATCGACTATGTTCGAAGTTCTTGAACGTTGTTCATCGTTCGTTGAAACTTTCCGTCAATCCTCGTGATTCAACGTGGTTAGGGAGCGACTTCATTTGATCATTTGAAAGTAGCGTTTCAGCCTTTGCAGCTCGAAAAGGAAGCAGAGATTGCATTGTGTCTTTAGAAGAGCATCAAAGCCTTCGCTCCTGCGAAGCACCAAAGCCTTCGCTCCTGCGAAGTACCAAAGCCTTCGCTCATGCGAAGTACCAATGCCTTCACTCCTGCGAAGCATCCAAAGTCTTCACTCCTGCGAAGCATCCAAAGTCTTCACTCCTACGAAGTATCTAAATCCTTCGCCTCGCGAAGCACCAAAGACTTCGCCACGTGAAGCACTCAAAGCCTTCACCCCGGGAAGCACCAAAGCCTTCGCCCCCCGCGAAGCACCCAAGCCTTCGCCCGCGAAGCATCCCAAGCCTTCGCCCCACGAAGCACCCAAAGCCTTCGCCCCGCGAAGCACCCAAAGCATTCGCCCCGCGAAGCACCCAAGCATTCGCCCCGCGAAGCACCCAAGCCTTCGCCCCGCGAAGCACCAAAGCCTCGCCCCGCGAAGCACCAAAGCCTTCGCCCCGCGAAGCACCCAAGCCTTCGCCCCGCGAAGCACCAAAGCCTCGCCCCGCGAAGCACCAAAGCCTTCGCCCCGCGAAGCACGCAAAGCCTTCGACATGCCAAGCATTAAAGCCTTTGTCATGCGAAGCATTAGAGCCTTCGCCATGTGAAGCATCAATGCCTACGCCATGTGAATCATTCAAGTCTTCGCCAAGTGAAGCATGTAACAACCCGTCCCGAGAATCGGGATTTCTAGCGTGATTAAGGTGTGATTAGTAAGGTTAATCAGGGGTTAGGTGGTCCCGAGGGGTCCGGGAACTTAGAATGACGATTTTGCCCCTGGGTCGGGCAGAAATGTTGACTTTTATTTTGGGTGATTAATTGGGGATTGACCAGTGACCAGGACGTAGTTGAGGTTGTCACGAATCCTTAGGCAGGTGGCACGCCTGATTCCGACATCCGTGGAGGAAGTTGTGATGTTCGGAAGGTCGAGGGCATTATCGTAATTTTGGTAAAATAGGGGGAATAGTTGACTTTTCGAATAATCGAGTTTTGGTAGGTTGACCTAGGATGGTTAGATAGTTCTTGTCGTCCTGAGTTCGATGACAGGCGGCACGTGTTCATCGGACTTACGAGGCGAGAGTTACGGGTCTAGGAAGTTTCGGTAAAACCGTAAAAATGTGTTAAACAGAAGGGTATTTTAGTCTTTTTGGGTTTATGGGGATTTGTGCAGAGATAAAAGAATGGATGGCTGGGATTTAAACAGATGGGATGTAGTTGGAAGGGATGGTGACACGTGTTGAAGGACTGGAGGATTCTGGTGGAATCCTGTGTGTTCACGGTCCCAAATAATTGGGGTGCAACCGTGCAGTCCTTCGAAATACAGAGAACAGAGGGTGAGAGTTTTGGATCAGTTGATCGATCTGAGTGCAAGGGTGAGTGGTTAGGGAATTGTGAGTGTGTTAGTGAGGCAGGGCGGAGCTGGTGGCCGTGAAATTGAGGTGCAATCGTGCACGGCGGCACGGCGGAGGTGAGGAGAAGAATTGGGGGAAACAGGGAGGTCGTGAACGTTTGGTGGTGGCTACGCCGTGAGGTGGTTCAAATCAAGACAAGGAGAGGCTGAGGAGGTTGCAGGGAGTCCAACGACCACCGTGGTAGGCGGCAGTGCGCACGGCGGAGCTGCAATCGAAGGGTAAGTCTTCCTGCTCTGTTTTCCCGTGGAATTTCATTTGGAAAGTCGTGAGTCTAGGGCTAGAGTCGAGGGAGTTGGAGGTTAGGGTGAGACTCCTGAGGGTCCTAGGAACCGGTTGAGTGTGCTGCCGTGATGGGTGGTGCACAGGGGCGGCCACGACGGAGTGCACTTGTGTGCTCTGTTTTAGCCGTGAGGTTCGAACGGCAAGTTGTGCAGCTGGGGAGTGAGTCGACGGTTCTGGTTAGCTGGGTTAGGTTTAGAGAAGTCCAGGGAAGAGTTTGGTGAAGCCACCGTGAAGGGTGGTGAGCTGGGTGGTCGGATCGTGAAACAGAGTGTTGGGGAGGTTTGATTTCGAGCTTGAGACGACGGGTAGGAGGCTGTGTCGAGGTGATTGGAGGATGGGGATGCTTAGAGTAAGGTTGGACGATGCTGTTGGTGAAGAAAGGAACCGTTTTGGTGGACGGAGGAGGAAGAACCAGGTACGCCGGTCTGAGTGCAGGCCACTGTACTGAACCCGGTCTGCTCGAGGAAGGAGGTGGTACTGTAGCAGCGCGTGAGGGCCACGCGCAGCCACTTTGGGCGGCGCGTGGGGGCGCGTGCGGCGGCGGATAGGAAAACGGTCAACTTGACTTTTGGTCTAGGAGGTGTGTTGAGTTTAATGGAGTTGGTTTCGGGTTAATCGGAAGTCGTTTGAGTTTAGTTCCGCGAGGGTGAAGGTTTAGGGTCCCGGGGTTCTAGGTCTTCGGTTCGGGGATTTTTGAGGAAAGCTAGGAGAGTGTTGGTAGATGTATTAGTGACGTAATTTGACGGTGTTTGACAGGATCGGGATTTCCCGAGGAAGCCGAGGAACGGGCTGGACGTTCGGGACGCGAGTAGGGCTCAGTACTGTGAGTGGACCCTTTCTCTAAACTTGAACATGCATAACTGCCTTCTATAATGGTTTTATGGTTTTAATCATGAATCTATGTTTACTGAATATGAAATGATGATTTTATGTGTTTGCACGTTTTTCGAGAAAAAGACGGTTTTGGCACGGTTTTCGAGAAAATGTTGGTTTTCGGATTTTGATGCCACATTTGGGGATTTCCACCGATAAAGGTTTTCAAATAATGATAAATGGGTTATGAAATATGATTTGTGATTACATGTGGTTTTGGTATGAAAGTGGATTTCCGGATTTGGGTTCGGAATGACGGTTCTGGATGCCGGGAAGGGCTTCGGACCAGTGCTTTCGGATTCGGGTTTGGATGTGGATTTGGTAAATGGTTTTCAAATGGTTTTGGGATTGGATTTGCTGGATCTGGATATTGGGTTTAAAGACCCGGATATATATGTGACGGGGGACCGGCCGGATTGAGTTTAAAGACTCGGGAGTTTAAAGACTCGGATATATATTGATTTTCCCCCGTAGGCCTTGAGTTTAAAGACTCGGGAGTTTAAAGACTCGGATATGATTAAGGCCTGGATTGAGTTTAAAGACTCGGGAGTTTAAAGACTCGGATAGGTCCAGCAGGTTTGATCGGGAAAATGATGATTTGGTGTTTATGGTTTTGATACGGTTTCTGATATTCATGTTATGGTTTCTTATGGTATTTTATAGTGTTTCTGTTTCTTATGAGGTTTTATGATAATTGATTTATAACTGTGTTCAGAACTATTGGTTATGCATGTGGTTTCAAAACGGAGGGTTTAACTCGGTTTTCTTATAAAATGGTTTTTGAACTTTTGTACCTTCTGGTCCACTCACATTTTCTGTTTTAAATTGCCCTCCAGGTTGTGGAGCTAGCGCGGGGTCTTGACGTCGAGGCAGAGTCTGAGGCATAGAAGCGACGTGAGGGATCCTAGAAGAGTTTAAAGGCTTCTGTGTGCGTGTACTTTATCGGTTTTATTTTCTTTGTATGTTCGTACTATGTTTTGTAAATGCTACCTTCGGGACATTGTGTCTAATTACTCCTGCGTTTGACTGGATTTGAGTGAGTCTTACTTGAGTTTTGTGTCGAGGAGTCAGACGGGAGCGGGATTTACCTCGGGTTTCGGGGTGAAACCGAGGTGGGTCCTGACAAAGCACCCAAACCTTCACCCTGTGAAGCATCCAAGCCTTCGCCTTGCGAAGCACCTAAGCCTTCCTCATGTAAAGCACTCATGCCTTCGTCCTTCAAAGCATCCAAAATTTTGCCCTGCGAAGCATCAAGGTCTTCCTCCGGGAAACATCTCAGGCCTTTCCTTCAGGAAGTAATCAAAGCCTTTCTCCAGAAAGCCTGCGAAGCCTTGCTCTCAGGAGCACATCAAGACCTTCCACCTGGAAGCACTTAAAGCCTTCCTCCAAGAAACAATCCAAGTCTTCACCCTAGAAGCAATCCAAGACTTTTTCTGGGAGCCACTCTAGACCAATTGGAGTAGAAAAACTCTCAGTGGATGCTGATAGCTGCATTGGGGGCATTTGACAGACCTACAAGTGCAGAAGCTAATTCAAACAAATAAAAAGTTTGTAGAGGAAACTTCACACACGAATTCAAAATTCAAATTGGAAAATGGTTGGAAAATCACATGTCGATTACTCATACCAAGCATTCAATGTTGAAATGAAAATACAATCATGGATAAGAAGCAACTACTCTATGAGAATTCTGGGGGCAAGGCACCAATGCCTATCATCCTTTGAGACTCGGTCCATTCTTCAGCCGAAAGTAGGGGGAAAGCCATCCACTATTTCTGACCTCAAACTCTTACTCCAGCTTCAGCTCATTGGAAGGGACTCCATTGCAACTCATCATACCCAACTTTAGCTCCTTATTTTCTTTTCGGAGCAAAGTTGTGGGGGCATATGATAGTAAAAACCATTCAAGCCTCAAATAGCTATATTTCCACCCTTGTTGAGTTTTCCACTTACAAAAACTTCACCAAGTGCTAGGAAGGACTGATGGAAAGTCGGCATCTGCTGGATGACCTTGATAAGCCATAACAACCAGGAAATGGCCTCGAGCAGACTTGGAAGGCAATTCAGGACTTGACTTATTCTCTAAAGGAAAGTCAAGCTTTTGTTTTGATGTTCTTCTTCAAGATGGTGACAATTGTCAAATACACTTGAGCGCTCAGCTACTCCTTGACCAAGCTTTTGGAAGGTCTTCCACCGTCCAAGATTTTTGAGAATAAAATTTTCCACCTCAACTGATAACCAAAGGAGTAAGTCTTTATATTGTCCACTAGCTGGATCCTCCCCTCGAAATGGACTCTGGCTGGCTACGCGAACCACCGCACTCCCACATAGCGAAGTTTCCCGAATTTCTCCAAGTATACACACCTTGTCGCATCTTAAAATGATCGCCTTGGAAAAATAAATAAGTCGTCGCTTGAATCATTGCCAGCGGATGCCCAGAGCTATCATGAGTATGCCAAAAACGTAGGACTAACAGTATATAAAATTTTATATATTGCGTCCACAATTGACACAATCTTTGATAACCACTGTCATTCACGTTCTCCACTCCGCACGCGAGCAAAATACCTCATGGCAAGGGTCAAGCGCAACATGACATGTGACCAACCCGAACTGCCAACTTCAGCCTCCAATCCGAGCTCAACGTATGGCACATCTCCATTGACACTAACATGGGCGTCGTCAAAGGCGGGCCCTGCCTGCTTGATGTACCACCCAGTAGCGAACATGTGGAGATGTTTCCTCGGTGATTGGGCAAAATTCAACCAGCATTGGCCCACTACTAACTCTCAAACTAAAGCCCGATGCACGACACCTTCTACACAGTCAACCGACATCCCCTCAAGCCAATTTGTGTCTAACATGTGGTGGTTAATAGCGGCACTAATAGAGCCGCCGACAATGGCGGGCTCCCCCTGCTTAATCAACCACTCAAGAGCGAACACGCGGATTCACTTCTCGGTTATAGCGCTCCAATAACCACCACATTTATTCCTCGCCAATGAAGAGTTTTGTTTCTGTAATAGAAGTTACAAACTGCCACAATTGAATGAGGAATAAATTTCGCATCATCAATGGGAGAGTTAATTGGAGGTTACAAACTCCTAGATTAGTTGGTGAATTAACCTCAAATGATCCATTAACCAAGTCCAAGCCGGGAGGTACAACACAAATACATATTGGACCCTAAGACCTAAAACATATTTACGTCATTTTGATGTGACATTTCAAACTCAATGGAATTTATCATACACAAGAACAACGGTACAATGAAATTGAAGATCAAGTGGAGTCTTACTCCCATATATAATTTATCGGGACCATAATACAAATTACATCCCTTAGGCTTCTCTAAATTCCTAAGTAATGTGGGGGCATTTGTGGAACCGAAAATCATCGGAAGAATATAGAGCTGCCACGTGGCCCATAATTCTCGGAATGACTAAATTGCCCCTGCCAATAATGACAGGACCCACCCCGATTATCGCCTCGATAATCGGGAAGCATCCTGTTCCCGTCTGACAATCGAAACCCAAAAGACCGGAAAACCAAATAACATTACATCACACCCATTGTCAGACCAGGGAGATTAGACAAATACATCCGACTGGACATCAAGTCCATAGTTCCACAGAGCATAATATTACAAAACAGATTAAAGAACGAATCCTACTCTGTGAACTAACTACTCCGAACCGGAAAACTTTATGCCTCTGCCTCTGCCTCGGCGCTAGCCCCCGAACTTGTACCACGACCTGGAGGGTAGTTAAAACAACAAAGTGTGAGTGGACCGAAACAAAGGTTTATAGAAAACAGTCTAAGGAAATCGGGGTTCGCCCTCCAGTTTTACAACACGCATGCATGACCAAATATTCGAAAAATCGCGTATTAAACATTCGAAACCACTTTTTCCGAAACACATGGGAAACAGTACAGAAAACCGACATAACTCATGCAAAATAATTTAATACCAGAATCCAGAAACCGCCATTTTGAAACATCAATTGCACAAATCAAGTAAAGAGTGAGTCAATAATCACAATTAAGCCGTTGGATCCATCCGAGTCTTTAAACTCAATATCAGGCCTTCCCGGAATATCAACGAGTCTTTAAACTCAAAACATGATCAATAGGCCTCGGGGGTATCACAATAACCGAGTCTTTAAACTCACGAGTCTTTAAACTCAATCCGAGTCTTTAAACCCAATTTTCGGGTCCGCCCCCGTTATCAATAAACCGGGTCTTTAAACCCAAAACCAGATCCAACAATCAACCGGGTCTTTAAACCCAAAACCGTTTTTAAACACAATAAACCAGGATTCATCATAAACCGTTTTCCAATATCATTCCGAAATCATATCTCGTCAAAATAGGACTTATGTCCGAATTCACATGTAAATTCCCAAAACATGCAATTCCCGAAATCACTTCACAATTATAATCAAAACATCATAAATCCGTAACATGCATAATCATATCCAGATACTTCATTAAAACATCATTCATGTATAAGCAAAAACCGTAACCTCGAAATGCGTGAAATACGATAAATATCTCGAAAAGCGTGAAAAACACGTAAAAACGAAATGTCATATCGCCATCATAAAATCATATGTGAAACCATAAGATAAATAAGTAAAATAGTCATGCATGCCCGGTTTAGAAATCAAAAAGTCCACTCACGGTTTTAGGACGCGTCAATCGCACCCCATGCGCTCCTTAGTAGCTTCGGAAATGTCTGGGCCTGTAAAAACGTACAAGAAGGGTTACAAACATCCTCAAATAGCTCGTATGATTTTCCCTAATTTTTCCGGATTTTTTGACGAAATAAACCTTAAGGACCTAAACTTCCGAACTCCCGAAATTATTTCGAACGACCCCCGATCGACTCGAATCCTAAAGGTAAAATGTTAATTAGACTGAAGGGAACAAATTCCATATTGACCGTGATCGGAGATAACATCACACGCGCCGTCACGCGCCGCCCAAAGTGGCTGCGCGTGAAGGCCACGCGCCTAGCTATAGTGCCTTCTTCCTTACCCGAATAGACTGATAAACGGGTCTATTACCCGCGACTCAACCCGACCAGTTCAAGCTCAATTCTCAATCAATTCTTCCAGTTTTCAATCCTATCACCTTCTCTAATCCATTAATTTTAGGTCTGTATTAACGATTAACCTCGACTAACATTAAAACGATCCAACCCAGACTCGAACAGTCGAACTAGTCGACGTCTGGAACTCACCCTACACGGTTCCATTCTCCAATTAACCTCACAGGGAGTATGCTAGGGCCTAGACGAACACAGTGGAACAATCAATTGAACTCGCCGTTACCTGGAAGTTGTCGTCCTCAACACTGGATTTCCTCTGAAACTGAAACTCAGGTTCCCGGCCAACCAGTCCTCCTCCTCCTTCGATTTTTGCACGGTTGTGCTCGTAATGACCCCAGAAGTCTAACACGGTCCTTGGTTCCGTTCAACAAGCTTCAGGAATTAAATTTGATTTTTCCCTCCAACTGGTTCATCCTTGAACTGGAACTCGGGTTCTTGGGCAATCCGTGCTCAAATCCCATCAGTTCTTGCACGGTCAAGATTCTGTCACTCCCAGAAAACTCCCTAAGTGTTTAGATTTGTCTCAAGGCCCGTAGAAATCGAATTCTGAGTTTCCCCTCATAAAAACCCGAAAATGCTTCTTCACGATTTCTCTCAATCTCTCTCGGTTTCTCGACGGCAGGAAGATGCAAATGAGTCCTCACAACCCAATAGCAATCAGATAATCGATTTCAAACGGTCAGCAACTCGTGGGAGACACTCTGAAGTCTCTGAAAACGGTTTTTCGCAAACACAGAAACCATGGCCATTTTTAACTCCTCCCGAGCACGGCAAGCAGTCCCAACCCTCACGCCTTGTTTCCAATATCCTCAATTCAATTAAACAAATACTCGGATCCGTCCACTATAGGATTTAACAATGAAATCGTGCAGGGCACTCACGGCCACACTCTGTTTTTTCACGGTGATGAACAGTAACCCGTGTGAAAAGACCAAAATGCCCTCCAACTTCCGTGACCCGTAACTCGGTCATCCGACGTCCGGTTCACGCGTGCCGTCTGTCTTTGTACTCGGGGCGTCGAGACGAACATAACGGTCTTCGAGTCAAGTGAAAACCAAATGTCAACCAAAAAGTCAACTTTTTACCCTTATAACGCCCAAATTACGATAATGCCCCTGAGCTTCCAAACGTCATAATTTTCACCCTGTTCGTCCGAATCGGACGTGCCACTTGTCTATGGACTCGTGACGTCCCGAACTACGTCACGGTCATCGGTCAACGTCCGTTCGACCCTCCAATCAAAAAGTAAACAATTTGACCATACGAATCACAAGGGTAAAAACGTCATTTTATTCATTATTTTACAATATTACATTTTTCGAATTTCCGGGGCGTTACAATCTCCCCCCCCCCCCTAAAGAAATTTCGTCCCGAAATTTCAAGGAAACAAATAGGGGAACTGTTCTCGCATCGGGTTCCCATGTGGCTTCCTCCACATTCTGGTTCCTCCAGAGAACCTTTACTAGAGGAACGGTCTTCCGTCGTAATACCTTATCCTTTCGATCTAAAATCTGCACCGGCTGTTCATCAAAACTCAAATCCTCTCGGAGTTCAATGGGTTGTTCCTCCAGCACATGAGATGCGTCGAACACGTATTTCCGCAACATCGACACATGGAAAACATCGTGGACCTTCGAAAGCTCTGGCGGTAGTGCCAACCTGTAGGCCACCGGCCCAATCCTCTCAGTGATCTCGTAAGGTCCGATGCAACGAAGGTTCAACTTTCCTCGCCTGCAAAATCTCACTACACCTTTCCAAGGGGACAGTTTTAGAAATACCCGATCTCCGACCGCAAACTCAAGATCTCGAATCCGATGGTCCACATAGCTCTTTTGTCTGTCTTGGGCTGCCTTGAACCGATCTCTGATGAGTTTGACCTTCTCCGTGGTCAGTTCCACCAATTCGGATTTAGCCAGCTTCCTTTCACCCACCTCCGTCCGACACAACGGGGTTCTACACTGCCGTCCGTACAAGGCTTCGTACGGAGCCATCCCAATGCTCGCCTGATAGCTGTTGTTGTAGGCAAATTCCATCAAGGCTAGATGTGATTCCCAAGTGTCCTGAAATTGCAAAATGCAAGCTCGCATCATATCCTCCAATATCTGGATGGTCCGCTCAGACTGGCCGTCAGTCTGAGGATGAAATGCAGTACTGAAACGGAGTTTCATCCCAAAGGCTTCCTGTAGACTTTGCCAAAACCAAGAAGTAAACCTCGGGTCTCTGTCAGAAACTATTGATTCTGGAGTGCCGTGCAACCGGATAATTTCATCGATAAACAACTGGGCTAACTGTGTCATCTTGAAGTTCTCTCGCACCGGCAAGAAATGAGCTGATTTCGTAAGTCTGTCGACAATCACCCAAACTCCATCGTGACCTCTGGGTGTCCTAGGAAGTCCAAACACAAAATCCATTGTTAGGTGATCCCATTTCCATTCCGAAATAGGTAGGGGTTGCAAGGCTCCATAAGGTCATTGTCTCTCAGCTTTCACTTGTTGGCAAATCAGACACCTACCGACAAACTCGGCAATCTCCCGTTTCATACCCGGCCACCAGTAGTGTTCTCGCAAGGTACGATACATCTTGGTCCCACCAGGATGCATCGCGTAGGCCGAACTATGAGCCTCGTCCAAAATTTCCTTCTTCAGTGCCTCAACGTCGGGCACACACAACCGCCCTTCTTTTAGCAAAGATCCATCCTCCTTGACTGTGAAATCCTGCCGCTCACCGGCTTCCACTTCAATCCGAAGTACACACGAGATAGGATCTTGAGTTTGAGCCTCAACGATCTGATCGATCAAAAGTGGTCTCACATGAAAATTAGCCAGCAAGACACCTTGGCCATCCAAACCCAAATCAATGCTAGTCTTACGAAGTTCAACCAAAAGTGGCAAATGAGCCGTCCGTAGATGTGCTACAGAATGCGTTGACTTCCGGCTTAGAGCATCAGCCACCACATTGGTTTTTCCCGGGTGGTACTCAATCGTGCAATCATAATCCTTAATCAGCTATAGCCACCGTCGTTGCCTCACATTTAACTCCTTCTGAGTGAACAAGTACTTCAGGCTTTTGTGATCCATGAACATTCTGCAAGTCGCACCATACAAGTGATGTCTCCAAATTTTCAACACATGCACGACAGCAGCTAATTCCAAGTCGTGCGTCGAATAATTGCGCTCATGCGGCTTCAACTGGCGCGAAGCATAGGCAATCACTTTCCCATGCTGCATTAGCACACATCCCAAACCCTGTAAGGATGCATCACTGTACACCTCGAATTCCCCACTGACGTCTGGAAGGGTCAGTATAGGGGCAGATGTCAACCTTTCCTTTAGCTCCCGAAAACTACGCTCACAATAGTCATCCCAGTCAAACTTGACTCCCTTCCGCGTCAGTCGCGTCAACGGGGCAGCAATGGTAGAGAAACCCTCTACGAACCTCCTGTAGTAGCCAGCCAAACCCAAGAAACTTCTGACTTCAGTGACGGTCCTCGGTTGTTCCCACTTCGCCACTGCCTCAATTTTCTGAGAATCCACACTGATCCCGTCTGTTGAGATCACATGCCCCAAGAAACTCACGCTCGTCAACCAAAACTGACACTTGCTGAGCTTCGCATACAACTGGTTTTCCTTCAAGGTACCTAGCACCATCCTTAAGTGCTCCTCGTGCGCTTCCGCACTCCTCGAGTAGACTAGGATATCGTCAATGAACACGATGACAAAGTGATCCAAGTATGGCTGCAACACTCGGTTCATCAAATCCATAAACATTGCGGGTGCGTTGGTCAAACCAAACGGCATCACAAGGAACTCATAATGACCATATCGGGTCCTAAAGGCTATCTTGGGTACATCCTCATCCTTAACCCGCAACTGATGATACCCAGAACGAAGATCAATTTTGGAGAAGTACTGCGCTCCTCGCAGCTGATCAAACAAATCATCGATCCGAGGCAACGGGTATTTGTTCCTGACTGTTACTTTATTCAGTTGCCTGTAATCAATGCAGAGTCTCAAACTCCCATCTTTTTTCTTCACAAACAACACCGGGGCTCCCCAGGGGGATACACTCGGTCGAATAAATCCCATCTCAAGTAATTCTTGTAACTGCACCTTCAGTTCTTTCAACTCAGCTGGCGCCATACGATACGGAGTCTGAGAAATAGGTTGCGTACCTGGAACCAGATCGATAGTGAACTCGACATCTCGATGCGGTGGCAATCCCGGTAGATCCTCCGGAAAGACATCCGGGAACTCCCGTACTATCGGTATATCCTCCACCCTCAATGGTGCCGCTCGTGAGTCCATCACTTGGGCTAAGTATCCCTGGAACCCCTTCCTCAACAACTTACTTGCCTTCAGGGTTGAAATCACTCCGACAGGAGTTGCTCGTTGTATTCCCTGAAAGGTGGTTTCCGGTAACCCCGGGCTCCGAAAAGTAACCTTCTTATCGACACATTCGATAGAAGAATGATGGAGCGTCAACCAATCCATTCCCAAAATGACATCAAAGTCGTGCAAGTCCAAGAGTATCAAATCTGCTACCAGTCCAACGTCACCTACCATTACGGGACACTCCAGCAACACTTGGTTCACCACAAATACATCTCCTGTGGGTGTACTCACACCCAAGTCACAGTCCAAGGCTGACACCTCTCTACCCGCCAACAACTCACAGTCCCGTGATATAAATGAATGAGTAGCTCCGGGATCAATTAAAGCACAAACATCATGCCCAAAGATCGTGAGTGTACCTGTCACAACACCAGGTGCTGCCCTGGCCTCTTGCTGCGTAACAGCAAAAACTCGGGCCTGTGGTCCAGCTGCCCGCCCACGGCCCCGGCCACTCTGTCCATTAGCCGCTCCAGCACCACCTCCTCTAGTACTCCCAGTCCCAGAAACTGCAGCTGTGCTCCGTCCCTGCTCTGATCCACCCCGACCCGCGCCACCACCCTGTGGTAAAGATGGACACTCCCTTCGATAGTGGCCCCGCTCGCCACAGAAGAAACAGATAACACTGGAAGCATCTCGAGCAAAACCACCATTCTGCCGTCCTGTGGAAGCAATCGAAGTCGCGCTCGCCTGCGGAGCAGTCTGCGCCCTTGGCGCTCGGAATCCGGAACTCTGATAGTTACCAGTCCTGCCATAACGATCATTGCCTGCAGATGAGGCTCCACCATAACGTCCTTTCTTCGGGGCTCTCTGACCATACGATCCAGGATATGAATGCTCTCGACGTTGTCCACCACCAGAGTACTGTGGACGTGTCGGAAAACTGGCCTCAACTTGCACTGCGGCATCAGATAACTCCCTGAGAGTAGCAAAAGCTCAGGCCGTCACAATGGCCCGTATCTCACCCCGTAGGCCAAGCTCAAACCTACGACATTTCTCAGCCTCAGTAGATACAAAGGTAGGAGCAAAAGGGGCTAGCATCTGAAACTTCTGCTCATACTCAGCTACCGACATGCTCCCCTGTTGGAGCTGCAGAAACTCGGTCTCCCTAGCATCACGGAATGAACGGAGATAATACTGATCCAGAAACCGTTCACGAAAGGTCTCCCAAGTCACTGTACGGGCATCCCAACCCGACAACTCCAGAGTATACCACCACTCATAAGCAGATCCATCAAGCAAAAAGGTAGCCAATACAACTCGCTCCTCAGGAGGACAGTGCATCACAGCAAAAATCCGCTCGAACCGAGAAATCCAACGGTGAGCATCCTCGGGATCCGCTCCACCACTAAACACCGTAGCCCCAAGACGCTGGGCTCGCTCGATCGAAGCACTCTCGGCATCACTATCAGGTCGTGGAGGGGATTCGCGTCGCGGAGGCATGGCCGATCGTCCTTCTCTGAAAGAGGCATAAGTTAGTACAATAATCAAGGCACACCCGAGTGCCAGACACGAATCGTAAACCTAGGCTCTGATACCAATTGACAGGACCCACCCCGATTATCGCCTCGATAATCGGGAAGCATCCTGCTCCCGTCTGACAATCGAAACCCAAAAGACCGGAAAACCAAATAACATTACATCACACCCATTGTCAGACCAGGGAGATTAGACAAATACATCCGACTGGACATCAAGTTCATAGTTCCACAGAGCATAATATTATAAAACAGATTAAAGAACGAATCCTACTCTGTGAACTAACTACTCCGCAACGGAAAACTTTATGCCTCTGCCTCTGCCTCGGCGCTAGCCCCCGAACTTGTACCACGACCTGGAGGGTAGTTAAAACAACAAAGTGTGAGTGGACCGAAACAAAGGTTTACAGAAAACAGTCTAAGGAAATCGGGGTTCGCCCTCCAGTTTTACAACACGCATGCATGACCAAATATTCGAAAAATCGCGTATTAAACATTCGAAACCACTTTTTCCGAAACACATGGGAAACAGTACAGAAAACCGACATAACTCATGCAAAATAATTTAATATTACCAGAATTCAGAAACCTCCATTTTGAAACATCAATTGCACAAATCGAGTAAAGAGTGAGTCAATAATCACAATTAAGCCGTTGGATCCATCCGAGTCTTTAAACTCAATATCAGGCCTTCCCGGAATATCAACGAGTCTTTAAACTCAAAACATGATCAATAGGCCTCGGGGGTATCACAATAACCGAGTCTTTAAACTCACGAGTCTTTAAACTCAATCCGAGTCTTTAAACCCAATTTTCGGGCCCGCCCCCGTTATCAATAAACCGGGTCTTTAAACTCAAAACCAGATCCAACAATCAACCGGGTCTTTAAACCCAAAACCGTTTTTAAACACAATAAACCAGGATTCATCATAAACCGTTTTCCAATATCATTCTGAAATCATATCTCGTCAAAATAGGACTTATGTCCGAATTCACATGCAAATTCCCAAACCATGCAATTCCCGAAATCACTTCACAATTATAATCAAAACATCATAAATCCGTAACATGCATAATCATATCCAGATACTTCATTAAAACATCATTCATGTATAAGCGAAAATTGTAACCTCGAAATGCGTGAAATACGATAAATATCTCGAAAAGCGTGAAAACACGTAAAACCGAAATATCATATCACCATCATAAAATCATATGTGAAACCATAAGATAAATAAGTAAAATAGTCATGCATGCCCGGTTTAGAAATCAAAAAGTCTACTCACGGTTTTA
Source organism: Prinsepia uniflora (assembly GCA_032719365.1). Lineage (NCBI taxonomy): Eukaryota > Viridiplantae > Streptophyta > Magnoliopsida > Rosales > Rosaceae > Prinsepia > Prinsepia uniflora. Next base: position 75,392,975 of record CM064872.1, read on the forward strand.
GGACGCGTCAATCGCGCCCCGTGCGCTCCTCAGTAGCTTCGGAAATGTCTGGGCCTGTAAAACCGTACAAGAAGGATTACAAACATCCTCAAATAGCTCGTATGATTTTCCCTAATTTTTCCAGATTTTTCGACGAAATAAACCTTAAGGACCTAAACTTCCGAACTCCCGAAATTATTCCGAACGACCCCCGATCGACTCGAATCCTAAAGGTAAAATGTTAATTAGACTGAAGGGAACAAATTCCATGTTGACCGTGATCGGAGATAACATCACACGCGCCGTCACGCGCCGCCCAAAGTGGCTGCGCGTGAAGGCCACGCGCCTAGCTACAGTGCCTTCTTCCTTACTCGAATAGACTGATAAACGGGTCTATTACCCGCAACTCAACCCGATCAGTTCAAGCTCAATTCTCAATCAATTCTTCCCGTTTTCAATCCTATCACCTTCTCTAATCCATTAATTTTAGGTCTGTATTAACGATTAACCTCGACTAACATTAAAACGATCCAACCTAGACTCGAACAGTCGAACTAGTCGACGTCTGGAACTCACCCTACACGGTTCCATTCTCCAATTAACCTCACATGGAGTATGCTAGGACCTAGACGAACACAGTGGAACAATCAATTGAACTCGCCGTTACCTGGAAGTTGTCGTCCTCAACACTGGATTTCCTCTGAAACTGAAACTCAGGTTCCCGGCCAACCAGTCCTCCTCCTCCTTCGATTTTTGCACGGTTGTTCTCGTAATGACCCCAGAAGTCTAACACGGTCCTTGGTTCCGTTCAACAAGCTTCAGGAATTAAATTTGATTTTTCCCTCCAACTGGTTCATCCCTGAACTGGAACTCGGGTTCTTGGGCAATCCGTGCTCAAATCCCTTCAGTTCTTGCACGGTCAAGATTCTGTCACTCCCAGAAAACTCCCTAAGTGTTTAGATTTGTCTCAAGGCCCGTAGAAATCGAATTCTGATTTTCCCCCCTAAAAAACCCGAAAATGGTTCTTCACGGTTTCTCTCAATCTCTTTCGGTTTCTCGACGGCAGAAAGATGCAAATGAGTCCTCACAACCCAATAGCAATCAGATAATCGATTTCAAACGGTCAGCAACTCGTGGGAGACACTCTGAAGTCTCTGAAAACGGTTTCCCGCAAACACAGAAACCATGGCCATTTTTAACTCCTCCCGAGCACGGCAAGCAGTCCCAACCCTCACGCCTTGTTTCCAATATCCTCAATTCAATTAAACAAATACTATGATCCGTCCACTATAGGATTTAACAATGAAATCGTGCAGGGCACTCACGGCCACACTCTGTTTTTTCACGGTGATGAACAGTAATCCGTGTGAAAAGACCAAAATGCCCTCAGGGCAATAATTACCAAAATGCCCTCCAACTTCCGTGACCCGTAACTCGGTCATCCGACGTCCGGTTCACGCGTGCCGCCTGTCGTTGTACTCGGGGCGTCGAGACAAACATAACGGTCTTCGAGTCAAGTGAAAACCAAATGTCAACCAAAAAGTCAAATTTTTCCCCTTATAACGCCCAAATTACGATAATGCCTCTGAGCTTCCGAACGTCATAACTTTCACCCTGTTCGTCCGAATCGGACGTACCACCTGTCTATGGACTCGTGACGTCCCGAACTACGTCACGGTCATCGGTCAACGTCCGTTCGACCCTCCAATCAAAAAGTCAACAATTTGACCATACGAATCACAAGAGTAAAAACGTCATTTTATTCATTATTTTACAATATTACATTTTTCGAATTTCCGGGGCGTTAAAAATAATACTTGAAGCCCAAGCACCGGACATGGCCCAAGCCCACAACGCTTACATAGCCCAACATTAGGTCCAAACTAGGATGACATGTGGAAGTCTCTCTACCCTCGATCTGTGTAACACATGTTAGCATGCAAATTGAGGAGTATTTGTCCCACATCGAAACTATGGAAATTGAACATCACACTCACCCCTATATAAAAGGTACACATTTCTCAATAAAGGTAAGTCGATTCTTCGCTTTGAAGTATATCTTTTTCCTCTCTCAAAACTAACTTAATCATCGGAGTGTTCTTAGTCGAACAACCCCCCGGGTAATCGATCGAGGCAACAATAGCTAATTGTTTACTATTTGCAGGAATTGCGAGGACTTTTTGCGGCGGGTTCGATTTCTGCTTCAACAACTATATAATCTGTAAATAACATACTAATGTAAATAAAATAATAAAATTTGTAATATTTATAGATACGGTTACTTTTTCTTTTAATTTTAATTAAGTATCTATCTTTTCATTCAAATTTTAATATTTAAATCTCTATTAAAATCAAAATAAAAAATTGACAAAATGCAGTCAAATATTCATTTTGCCTCGCCGAATTTTTTTTAAAAAATTTTGTGAAACTCTAAATAGTAACAGAAATATCACAAAAAAATTCATTTTGACATCATAATTGATAGTTTGCATTAGTTCATTGATGTTTCTGCATCCGCGTTAGTCTGGAAATATGATCCAGGTGGGTGGTCATGTGGCGGTGCAGGTGTAGCAACAACATCGACATCCACAGTTCCAGTGCTGCGGTAGTCTACAGCAGATCAGACGGTCCGATTTACGAGGACCACCCATTACCATATCCCTACTTTTCTTGGATATATGCTCCCCAATCATTGATCGGCAAAAAAAAAAAAAATCAATGTGTTTAGTTAGGGATAATAGGAATCAAATTAAAAATAATGATTTCTATTCTTACGGTTTATTTGTGAAATTAAAATTTTTTCCTTCCTAATGTTTACTATTTTATTTATAAGGTTCGAACTTGAAATTTTGATTAAAGAGAATAAGGTCCTTTCGACTTGAATCACCAATAACTAGTGATTTTTTTTCTATTTAGCAAGTGGATTTCACATGAAATTCTTAATGACGTTAACCTAAAAATGGTAATGAATTAATTAGGAGGAACTGTTAATAATTCTCATTACTTATTTTCATTTTTTGTATACCCAATTTGTCCTACAACTTTTATAATGATTACCAAGTTCAATCATAAAATAAAAAGTGAGAAATAATGATATATTATTATAACACCATAATACACATGAAAAAGTAATGATATATTATTTTTTTAATGATTGAAATCATTTAGAAAATGAAAAAAAAAAACAGTTTATGTATTTTTCAATGACCGAATTTTTCAATAAATAGATTTTGAGAGAGTGATAAGAAGAGAACGAGATGTTGAGAAAACTAAAAATAAATAAAAGGGCATTTTAGTAATTAAATCATTTTTATTCCAATTGATAATGGTTAGTAAATATATAATAACAATGTAAATCATTCCCATTAATATTTATATTATATATGGTTAGTAAACACCTTAATAGAGATGATTATCCACTTTTCCAATTACTCACTTCTCCAATTTCCTACTTTTTTTTCAATTAATGATTATTTTGTCAATTTGTAATGGTGCGTTCCAAAGTTTGTTTCCTGGTGTTTTAACTGTTCATTAAAACTCATGGGCTTCTGATAATCATCTTATTTGGATTCGGTTATTCCCTAATGGGGTGTTGTTGATGTTCTTTATTGGGCACAATGGAGTCGTACTACTCTTGGAAGCATACCTCGGCACATCCAACATCTTCAAGCACAAATGGATGGTTTTCCTTCTGAGCCGTTTACCCGTAAATTGCAACACCAACGTCAATTGGACTTGGAATTGGATAGTTTGAGGGCTAAAGAAGAGATGCTTTGGAGGCAGCAACCTAGGGTCTCTAGGTCACAGGAAGGGGATTGAAATACAAAATTCTTTCATCAATTTGCAAAGGACATGGGTCACATGAACACTATTAATGTGGTTTTTGACTCACACAAGGTCTGGTGTTCGTCTGATGTTGAGGTGGATGAGGGTTTGTGGAGTATTATTCCAAGTTGTTTGAGTCTTCTAGAGGGGCTGATTTAGGTAGTGTGCTTAATACGATTCAACCAGTTCTAGGGGGTTACGAAGAATGAGTCACTTTGTAGGCCTTTTCACCACTCTGAGATTGAAGCTGCTCTCTTTGGGATGTTCCCCACCAAGGCTCATAAGGTGGCAGGGCTGGCCATGGTCTAGGGCGGCACGGGCGATCGGCCTGGGCCCACGAACAAAAAGGGTCCAAAATTTTTAAACTTGTTTTATTTTTATGGGGAAAAAAAATAAAAAATATTTAAAATTTTGAAAAATATTTAAATTGAATTTGAAGAAATATTTTATTAAAAATTAGTCTCATGTTCTTGAAATAATATAAGACTTATTCTGATTAATATATAGTTATCTAGTTTATCTTATAAAGTCATTAAGACTCTAACTCTGTTGGCAAAAAAAAAAAAAAATAAGACTAACTCTAAATTTTTTAATAAAATTTCATCGTTTCTTAAAAATATAATATTGTAAAAATGACTATATTTTCTATGTATGATTGATGTGCTTAAATTCTTGAATTTTTTTGGTATATTGCCAGGAGGATGAAAAAAAGATTGAAATGTGAAAAAAATTATTAATTTTGTATATGTAAATATATATTATAGGGGCACTTTTATAATTTTCGCCCTATGCCTACAATTTATTGGACCGGCCATGTAGGGTGGATGGGATGCCGACCCTTTTTATTAGCATTTCTGGGAGACAATAGAGGATGATCTTTCAGGGTATTGTCTTGGGGTTTTGAATGAAAGCTTGAGTGTCCAGGAGGTCAACCATACTCTGATCTCTTTCATTCCAAAAGTTGATCACCCAAACCAAGTAATAGAATTATGATCTCTTTCAAAAGTGTGAGCGTGCTTATGGGCATTTGATTAATTTTGATAAATCTGTTGCACGGTTTAGCCCCCGTACTTATCCGATACTTGCTAGACTAATCTCCAATTTTCTAGGTATCTGGGTGGTTACTTTTCATGAGAAGTATCTGAGTTACCAACAATGAATTTGAAAAATAAGCGTAAACTCTTCTTCAAAGTTCGCGATGTTCTACATACTCGTCTCTATTTCTGGAATGCAAAGCTCTTGTCAGCAGTTGGTAAGGAGGTTCTTGTGAAGGTTGTAGCTCAGGATTTCCCACCTATTCGATGAGTGTGTTTTAGCTCCCAAAATCCCTTTGTCATGAATTATCAGTCAAGATTGCTAGGTACTGAAGGGGGAAGGCTGCCCGTCAAGGAATTCACTAGTTAGCCTGGCAAAAGTTGTGTCTCCCTAAACTGTGCGAAGGTCGGGGGTTTAAGAATTTTGAAGCTTTCAATCATGCCATGGTGGCAAAGTATGCTTGGCAGTTTTTGGAACACCTACTATCTCTAGTCTCTATGATGTTCAAAACTCGTTACTTCCATGATTGGGATTTCATGCATGCTGAGTTAGGGTCAACCCCCTCCCTAGCCTAGTTGTCAATTTTATGGGATCGGGAGGTAATTCAAATGTGTATGTTGTGTTGAGTAGAGGATGGAGCCTCTATTAGGGTGTTCTGTGATAACTGGATCCCGAAACCCTCTACTTTTCGGCCTATTATGAACTTTGGTTTACCTAGTGATTGTGTGGTCTCTTCCCTTATTAATGTTAATCAATTATGGAATCAAGACATTCTATGGGCTTCTTTTTGTGATGAGGATGTCTAGGCCATCACTAGTATTTTCCTCCCTTTTGTCCTCAGTTTTTTGGATGGTCACTATTGGTTTTACACCGAAAATGGGAAGTATTTTGTTAAGTCTAGTTACCATGTGGCTTAAAGTCCGATGGAAGAAAGGTTAGGGGTTGGGACAGAGTGTTAAGACTTAGGGAGTTCGAAGAACTTTTGGAAACACCTCTAGAAACTTCAGGTCTCGAATAATGTAACGACCTGAAATTTAGGAAAAGCAAAATTGGAAAAATTAAATGAAAATGACGATTTTTCCCTTGGAATTTCGAATGTTAACTTTTTTATCTGGATACTTTTTGGATGTCTTGTGAGGACCATTATGAAGGTTTCAGACTCTTAAGTCTATAGATAGGCGGTATGGTGAAATTGGATATCAAATAGGTTCGATAAGGGTTAAAAATGACTAGGGTCATTTTGGTAATTTTGGACATAAGGGTATTTTAGTAATTTAGCAAGAAGGACTCAGGGTATTCTAGAATTTTCTTCATTTTTCCTCCCTTATCTCTTGCCCCACAGACTTAGCCTTGTGCTAGTATATATATGCGTGTGTGAGTTGACGGTAGGGAGTAAGGTCGAAAAACAAAAACACCATGAAAGTGATAGCCCGAGGGAGAAAAGGAGAACCAAGAAAGGGAAAAGAAAAAGAGGGAAAGAAAGGGAGGAAGAGAAGAGGACCAGGAAAAGGCTAGAGAATGTAGGACACTCAGACCCGAGAAGGAAACCTATGAAGTCCAAAGTTTGGCTGTGAATTATCAAGGGTCTTGGAAACCTTCTAGCATCAAATTAAGGATTCTAGGAGGTTGTTCAAGCCCTTGGGGTCATCTTAGACTTGAAAGGATGAATATTGGACATAGGAAGGCTGACAGATAAATTTTGGAACCATGACCGAAGCTCATGGATTTGTACTATGTTATCGAGGTGGGCTTCCTTATTTTTGTTATTATAGATCTTCTCCTGGGCTTGTGTTAGATGAAGTTTGGTAGTTAAAATGTGAAAAACGAACGTTGGAGTTGAGTTTTAGAACCGAGTTGGACTCGCGGGTTGGGCAACCCGAAAACCAGAGAACAAGTCCTGAACAGAGGTTGACGATGGACAATATGAGGCGTGTGGCCAACACGCGCATAGAGCTTCACCGTCGGTCGTCTGCCGTCCGTCCAACATGTTTTTGGACTAACTCGGTTTATTCTGGACTAACTCGGTTTTATAATAAGAATTATAATAAACTCTTGGCATATTCAATGTGCAACCAATCATGTGTATTATCTCCTTTTATCAATCAAATTTTCACTTATATAAAAAAAAATCAAATATAGGAGCATAGCAAAGAAAAAAATTAATATGGCAATATATGTTTAAGTTTTGTGAGTCCAGCTAAGTCCTAGTAAAACGATGAGTATGAAACTGTAAACTGTCGGACATGATAGATACATACATATGAATATGATTGGCAATTTGGCATTGGCTTGTCCTCCATTGCACTTCCCACTTACTTACTGCATGCACTACTATTAGCTCGAAACTCGACCTGTATCATATACATTTTGAGTATCTTCCACTATTTAATGCCTCGATGTCATCAATTGATCAAATATGTATGTCTAAGCTCCGCTGCCATCCTCATTCATTTGGGCACTTCCACATTTAAACTCAATGAAATTTCTAGGTTAATTGACACTTGGATGCTATATTTTGAAGGGAATTTGATTTTCTACACTCTCCATGGTGGTAGGTTTCCATGGCAGTAGGTTGGATTCATTCTGATATTAGTTCAAAATTGAAGTGAAAGTGTTGGAGTGTGAGATAATGTCTTATCGAGAAAACACAACTTAAATTTGTGCTTTAAATAGACTTGAGTTACTTCTCTCATTGCCAATTGATTTTGAGATGAAATCTTAATTTCTACATGGTATAATGATATTACAGTGCATTGTTCCACATGTAAAACTTAACTGGCACACGTGATACACGTTACTCATCCACAGTTCCATATTTTTTTATGAAACCTCAATTTCTATATTATAGGTGGCCGGCCATATGTTACTTCCTCAATTTCTATATTATAGGTGGCCGGCCATATGTTACTATAGAAATTGAGGTGGCCAGTGGCCAACCATACATTGCTATACTAATTTTAATTTGTTGACAACACCAAAACAGGTTAACGTTAAGGGTAGATTCCAAACTAAGTATCGGAGAAATTAAGATTTTTATTTTGTAAGAACTTGGGCTACAATATAGTTATGGTGCATGTTTACTTTCTAAGAACTTGGGCTACAATATATCTATGGAGCATGAATCGTCATTCAAAGATTATGGATCTCAACCTTGCTTCATGCTTTGCCAAACAATTTATGACAAGACCCATCCCAATCCCTCGGGGATTACCGTGGAATGTGTCATGCTCCCGTCTGACGAAAGGTGTCATACAAGGGATAACCTGATGCCACTGCCCAAATGGGCTTCCAGAGTGCGCAAGGATCGATGGAGGAGGTGTGCGATGTCCCAGTCTCTACTGCAGTCGCATCCGGAATCAACCTAAAGGGCATTAAAAACAAAAACTGTGAGTGGACGAAAATAAATAAGTTTATTAACACATTTCATAAGACATTTATGCCCTCCAATAAAAACGTATGCATGCCACGAAAACCAGTAACCAAAACATTTGCTCAACAAGGCATTAGGGCCTTAGCCCAAAACCGCAAACCATAAATCCAACCGAAAAACCATTTCATAGATCCAATAGTTCATATTTACCACATTACCATAACCGGCATCCCAGATGCCTAGCGTCCCAAACGCCTGACGTCCCAGACGACATATTTCACGGTATACCCATAAGCTACGCCTGCTGCCCGGGGTCTCAATCCCGAGTCCAATCCCCGAACCCAGTCCGGGTACAGCATCCCAGATGCCTAGCGTCCAGACGCTCGACGTCCCAGACGCCCAATCATAGCAATCCTGCTCCTGAGTCACTATACGGTCCGGTAGCTCCGCACAATGACCCCTTGCAGGCAATGCACCGTGATTTCCCCAGTGTCCCAGACACCTGGAGGAGACCTTCACATATTCTCGTATGAAGATGGTATATGGAAAACAGTTTTATTAAATCATTTCACAACATCTCAATGGTCCCTGCCCAAAATCTCCATAAAATATCACAATTCCATTTAGGGTCCCCGACCCGAAATCACATTTATGAAACCAACTGGACCTCATGCCCAATTCTGTAAATTACTGAGCCCACGGCCCAAATTCATAAATCGATTGGGCCCCTGGCCCGATAATATAACTCAAATGGGTCTCAGCCCGATTTCGCAAATAACTGGGCCCCTGGCCCGATTTCATAAAGCAATTGGGCCCCTGACCCGATTACGTAACTCAATTGGACTCCAAGTCCGAGGTTTCCAAAACAATTGGGCCTCATGCCCGAGTTTCTCTTTCCAATTTCAAACCATTTCATGAAATCATATCCAAAGTCATAAGTATGGAAAATCAGTGTAAAACCAGAAAACCTTGATTTACGTGCAAGCACGTAAATCGCCTCGAAATACGTGAAACCGTATAATTTACCAATATCCAAATCAACGTCATACAATCACAATCATAATCCATATAAAACAGTTAAGCATGCATAGAATTTATAAAACCAAAGTCCACTCACAGACCGTTCAACGATAAGCCTCGATACGCGCACCATCGGCCTTCCCGAGCCCCGTCACTAACACCGGGACTCCCAAACCTATTCATATCACATTAGAGGGTTTACTAACCTCTTCATCAACCTCCTATTCAAGTCCCGTAATTTTCCCGAATTTTTAACTATTTTTTAAACTCGATTTAAAACCTTCGGACATCCCGAACAATGTCGGAACGGGGTCCGATTGACACGAAACCAACGCTAAAATATTCGTTACATTAAATAGGACAGAAGTCATGTTGACCTCACCTCGAGATTCGTGCCCACGCGCCGTCACGCGCCGCCGTGAGTGGCTGCGCGTGAAACCCACGCCCCTGCTACAGTGTCATCGTCCCAGCCCGAATGACTTGTAAACGGATCCTGCAACCCGCGTGACGACCCGGTTCATTTCCTATCAATTCAACCTTAAATCATTCCATTGATCAATCAACCAGCTTCGTTTTAAGTTCAATTAAAGGTCTGTAAACCTAATTATATCAATCCTTACCTGAAATCCAACAATTCGACGATGAACATCGAAGAACACCCGTCACTGTTCCTACTTCGAATTCCATCAATTCCAACTGGTTTCTTCCAATTGATCCACCCAGAAGCATAAGCGGACCATGGGAAACGGTTTTCCCAACTCAATTGCATCGTTTGATCTCTCTATCAACACGACCCACTCTTCGAATTTGCTCACTGTCGTCAAGTCCGTTCAGAGCCAAAAAACCATCAAATTTCTTCGTTCTTTCGATGATTATGATCGTAGGAATCCAAGAAAGCTGAAAGTGAGCTCCATCTTGATCCTCAGAGCCCATCACTCGACATTTGAATTTTCCCTCCATTTTTTCTAATTTTTCCAATCTTTGTTTTCTCTCAAGTTCGACAGCCCTCACTTCAGCAGATTTAAGTTCACTCAGAATCCCACTCAATTAATGAAACCGTGCCACCTAACAGCTCGTGGAGATCCAACCTGTCCACTAAGAAATTGTTTCCCGTAAAGCTTCAAAATTGATTTAAAAATGGTGCCCACGTTGATGAATGAATTAGCCATGTTCCTATTGCCTTTAAGGCTTAAACAATCCCTTCTTTCCAGCTCACAACTTGATTAATCAATTGGGGTACTCAGAACCACCGCACACGGTGGTGCAGCACATGTTCCCCCGCGGTTTGCTATAGTAACCCGCTGTAGAAATGACCAAAATGCCCTCAGTTCAGAAATTACTAAAATGCCCTTCACGCATCCAGACCCGTAACTTGGTCATTCGAACTTCGATTGACGTGTGCCGCCTATCAACGGACTCAGGGCATCGAGACCTTCCTAACGGTCCTCGGCCCTCGGCCATCGGACCTCCCGATCAAAAAGTCAACATTTTCCCCTCTTCGTCCAAATTACGAAAATTCTCTTGGACTTCCGAACGTCATAACTTCTTCCTCGAATGTCGGAATCGAACGTGCCACCTGTCTATGAACTCGTGACGTCCGGAACTACGTCACGGTCATCGGTCAAAGTCCATTTGACCGTCCAATCAAAAAGTCAACATTTTGCTCACGCCCAAGGGCAAAACGGTCATTTTGCACAATTCGTCCGATTTCACTCAACTGATCCCAGATTAGTCATTCTAAATCATAATTAAATAATATTAAATCCCGATACTCGGGACGGGTCGTTACAATTTATATTCCAAGCCGCTAAATTAATTTTTTGTTTATTCTACATACATTATCTTTGAAAAAAATTAATTAACAACTCAATCATATTCCATTGTAAATAAGTAAATAATGTTATTATTGCGTCCAACAAGCATAGGTAATTGTCATACTCCACATCCTCCACACGTCAGCTCTACACAATCCAGTCATGCTCCACCTCCTCCAATGCGATATTGTCCACTTTGAGTCTCACCACACATCAGCCCTGCACAATCCAACCGGATTGCACACACACGTGGGCCCCTGTCCGCACGAATATGCTCTTAAAGATCCTACCCTCAAAAGGTCTTGCATTAAATACAGGAGTGCCCACACATATAAGACACATCCCCGTAATCCTCCGGCCGATGTGGAACATTACATGAAAACAGTTTTGGCTAGCAAGAGTTGGGTGTGTTTGTATTGTTGTATAAGTAGCAAGTTTTCATTTTGCTTAGAGATACATGTCTTTAAAAAGAAAATTGAAGTCCAAAGATACACTTCTTTTTTTTAAAATAAATTGAATCCGTTTGGAAGTTGGGCCATGAGGTGTGTAGATGATATCCAATATATTAAACAAAAAGTAGGTAAGTGAAGTAATTACTCGATCCGTACTAGAAACTTCCAAGTAGCACGTGTCGCATATGAATATGATGCATCATCATTTATCGCAGAGAGATCTCATCATCCCAAAAACGAGTATCACGCAGCAACAGAAATCTGCCCCAAACTAGTCTCATTTAATTTGCAATACGTCTCCTCTGCAACTTCTATTTTCCTCCATTTCATTTATTTTTTTTTATTTCGCAAATTCCATTTCATTAATTCATGCGGTATAGTTTAGTCTCTCCTTCATCTTCCACGAAGCTTTATTAGAAAATCAACTTAAATTAAGATCCCAAATTCAAAACAAAAATTATAGATAATGGTAGAGACGTAAATGTAGATGGATAAAAATCGTAAATATAATTTTTTGTGTTTTCCACTTCTCCTAACTAATAATTTATTCTCAATTATCGTTTTCATTCTTCATTTTTAAAGTTAAGCAACAGTGATAATTTGAAACTCAATTTGTTTGACGATATTATTCAAGAAAAATTTGATGTGTGAAACAAGAGCATAGGGATGATATACCAAACAAACTAATGACTAGATGTGAAGGAAAATACCATAACATCTTCACATTATTTTATACATGAAGCAAATTCTCAGTTCGTTCTTTAGATTTAGCCAACTCATCGTGCAGTCATGATTGAATGAGTAAAATAAAATTTTGGTGGTTGGATTATCACGAAGCCAACGGTTAATATTATTTCTTGTTTATTTTTTTAATACGTAATATTCTTTCTTGGGTTGAAAGCGACTATTTAACCTCATTTTTTAGTGAAACAATATTGGCCCTTGCACAATGACTACAGTCGTTGTGTATGGCTAAAAATGAAAAAATAAAATCGATCTACTTTGGGCAACGTGGTGAATAACAATACAACATGTGTCGTTATCATGTAAAAACTCCCAAAGAGTCTTCTTTCTTTCAGAGAGACAATTTCATTATTCATTATTCCGTGATAGTATGGAGCAGATCAAGCTTCAATAAAAAGGAAGCACTACCTTCATTCTTAAACCTGATGTGTCTGGTATCTTCCCGGCCAAATCTGAGGGCTTTACACGTTTTTCTCTCTGCAGGTAAAACTGATTCATACCCCATCTCTCCTTTTCATTTATTTGTGCCGAGAACTCATATATTTAACTTCGACTGTGTACGCGTGCTCTGAATTTTGCTTTAATCTGATGGGTTTGTTGAAAGATTGAATCTTTACTGTTGATTTTGTTGGTGATCTGATTTCAATTGTGGGATTCTACTGTTTTTATAGTTACGAAGCTTAATTTGTTGTTTTTCACTGGATTATATGATATTTCTTGTCATTTTCTTTGGAAATTGAAATGCTCAATGTATAGACTGTGAAGGGATTTATGAGTATTTGGTGATTAGTTGTCAAAATTTGAACTTTTCTGTAATTGATGGTCTTGTGATGAAGGTATCATTGAGAGTTTGAAGCGGCATGTCTTTTGGGGAAGAGAGAGGTTTTTTTCTTTTTTTGGGGGGAAGGGGGGTGTCAGTGATTTTTGGATATAATGAATTTGGATCATAGTATTATTTTAGCCCAATGTAGTGAAGTTTCTGTGTGTATGCACACCAGTCATTTAGTTTTTGCGTTGATGAACTAAATTGAACGAACAATTTTGCAGCAATTGGACCTAAGTCAAATGTGGCTTCGGTCTTGAGTTTGGCTAGTCCCAGGTCTAGTGTGAGTTGATTTAGCTTTGGCATTGATGAACTCAGAGTAGAATGATTAGATTTGTAGCCCTGGGGCTAAAGTCAAATATGGATATTAATAAGTATCACGGGGTCTCTCAGATTTACTGATCTGTGCAGTTTCTCAATGGGGGCTATTTTCTCCAAGTCTGGGAAAAATGAGTACCATGAAATCTCTCAGAATGATACCTGCAAGAGGCAAAGAATTTCACCATGTAATTTTGAGGAGAGCCAGAGACTAATTCCCAATCTTCCCGATGAGATATCCATCCAAATCATTGCTAGACTTCCTAGAGTTTGCTATTTTGATATCAGACTGGTCTCGCGTAAGTGGAAGGAAACGGTTAGGAGCTCTGAACTTTTCAAATTGAGAAAGGAACTTGGGAGAACCGAAGAATGGCTATACTTGTTGACTAAGATTGACGAGGATAAACTTTCTTGGCATGCTTTTGATCCCCTCTCAAGAAAGTGGCAGAGGCTACCTCAGATGCCGAGTATATCTTATGAAGAGGAATCCGGTAAGGGTTTGTCTTGGTTTTCGATGTGGAATATGGTGGTGCCGAACATCAAAATTGCTGATACCATTAAAGGTTGGTTAGGAAAAAAGAACTCATTTGATCAAATGCCGTTTTGTGGTTGTGCCATTGGGGCTGTTGATGGATGCCTTTATGTTCTAGGCGGGTTTTATAAAGCCTTAACGATGAAATGTGTCTGGAGATTTGATCCGATTCAAAATACATGGAGTGAAGTGACAGCCATGTCCACCAGTAGGGCGTATTGTAAGACGGGCATTTTGAATAACAAGCTCTATGTTGTCGGAGGGGTTAGTCGGGGAAGAGGTGGATTGACCCCACTACAGTCTGCCGAAGTTTTTGAGCCCTCTACAAGTACATGGTCCCAAGTACCAAGCATGCCATTCTCAAGAGCTCAAGCCTTGCCCACTCCCTTTTTGACTGACATGCTAAGGCCATTTGCTACTGGATTGACTTCATACATGGGAAGATTATGCGTATCCCAGAGCCTGTATTCATGGCCCTTTTTTGTTGATATTGGGGGAGAAATTTATGATCCCGAGACTAATTCTTGGGATGAAATGCCTATTGGCATGGGGGAGGGTTGGCCTGCCCGGCAGGCTGGTACAAAACTGAGCGTTGTTGTAGATGGCGAATTGTATGCTTTTGATCCTTCAAGTTCTTTAGATAGCGGAAAGATCAAGGTGTATGATCAAGGAGAAGATGCTTGGAAAGTTGCTATAGGCAAAGTCCCTATTCATGACTTAGCTGGCTCAGATTCTCCATATTTACTTTCTGGTTTTCATGGAAAGCTTCATGTCATCACAAAAGATGTAAATCATGACATTGCAGTTCTGAGGGCAGACCTCCGCAGTGAAGCGGGTTCCATGTCACCGCTCTCAACTTCTCTCTTACCTAGCTCTTCGTACGAACAGTCCGACTCGCAGGCAGAATTAGATGCAGTTGTGTGGAAGATCATTGGCACCAGGGATTTCGGGTCAGGTGAATTGGTTGGTTGTCAAGTTGTCGACCTGTAGGGTCATCAACCTGAGAATCTCTGTGAATCAAATGGGTTCTTGGAATGTACCTATATATTATGTAGCCTCAACATTGATTTTTTGTAACATGATATCGATTTGCTTGATCATGTATCTCCTCCGTCACACCTAAATTACAAAATACATCATGCAACTTTGATCAAACATCTATAGTTGTATTGTATATTGTATAATGTCTTCTTGTTGAAAAAATAAACGGAAATAATAGACCATTGATGCACTTGCTTTTTTTTTTTTGGACAATATCGATGCACTTGCTTAGTTCATCGCTTGCGGGCACATTTTTCATCTGTGATTTGTTGAGCTGCATCTTCATATTACATATATGCTCTTCACATTGCAGACTTAAAATTGGGTTTCCTCCGCTGAATGAGAGAGAGAGCACGGAAGAGGGGGATACGTGGTATGAAAATATCTGAAATTCAAATTTTAATCTATGAAGTCTGTAAATTGATTCCCTTGCACTGATGTAAATTAGAGTAGGAAAAATATGAATTGAGATTCTAATGAGTTAAATACACAAGGGGGAAGGCAAAGATGTCAATTATTCTGCATGAAATTACCTCTGCCGACTCCATCCCCACAACCCCACAAATTTAAACTGTTTCACCAGCTTCCAATACAACTGAATTTTCATTTTCTGATTGAAATTGGGAGCTATAAGGACAATTCAATTGTCTTGAGAGCTACAAAGGGAACAAACTTTTGGACAAAAAAAACACATTGTTCTCTCACCATCATTTCTCAACCAAAAAAAGAGACCGCATTTCCTATTCCGCAACAAGGCTCGGCAATACTACTTGGTTCGCGTTGTCTACAAAAGTGCATCATCGGAGTCCACCTTTACCTGAAAACATGAAGAAAGGTTGGTACATTGTGCATAGCAACAAGGCTAAAAGGTCCATTCGGAGTAACTGTGGAATGCAAATTTGGCTTACCAGTTCGAGATGACTCAGCAAAGCTCCATGTAATAAATTTTTGAGCTTGGTGTATTGATCTACCATGTAGCCCAAACTGACCAATTCCTCGAGTTGGCACCACAGACGCTGAATTGCTGTGTATGGAAACCAAACCGCAAATGGCCTTTTACGGTTGATTATGTCGGCAGGTCTCATTGATGCAAATGATCCTATGTGCTCGAGCAAAAGATTTGTAGCTTCTCTACATCGACCATAATCAACATATAGTTGAAACAATAATGCTGGACTTGATTCTTGGCCAGTCATGCCCCAGGTATTTTCTCTTCTACCATCCTTGAACATCTTAACCAGCCATAGAGGCAATTCAATTTGAGGATCCGTACGAAGAAGAGCTTCTGCAACAATTAGTGGTAAACGGGCATGGAAAGATTTGTATTTGTCAAGATAAAGCTCAAGGGTTCCCCACTGACTGATTCCCTTGGATTGTTGATTTGTAGAACCCATATCTGGTGAACCACGAATTAGTTCATCTTTTGATGAATTCAAAAGAAGACCACGAGCATTAAGATCATCCCCATCCCATGAAGAATCATCAATGTTGGGACAGCATTTCAGTGACATGGCAGAAAAAATTCTTTCCAACCCCCTCTTTAACTCTGAACCTTTTAAGAATCTTAAAACAATTGTAAATGCCATATCATATAAATTTGTCTGGATCAGGAGATCAACAACCTCCAATGGCGCTTTCTGGGTTCCACAACATTCCCATTTGACATGTGCCAATGAAAGCAAATATTCTGCTGAAGTCAGTACAAACTCGTCCTCAATTTTCTCAATATCTATGTAAGATTTCCATGCTTGAGGATAGACATCACTGCTGGCTGCCACTTGATCAATTGTGATTCTGGCCTTTTTACTCAGATACTGCTCATTGTGAAGAGAATTTCTCTCAAGTAGAGGATCAATGCAAGCGTAGGAAGGATGAACAAGATGAAGGGCATTGATAGCAGCAGAGAGCCCATTTAGGATCTCTTTTAGCACCAATGACGTGTGCTGGTAATCTTTCAGAGCTGTTTCTGTTCTCAAACGAGCTGAATATAGATACATGTAGCTTGCTGCTCTTCTCCAGTTATGTTGATGCATTTCAAATGCATAAAGCAACTTATAAATGTTTGGCTTTGCTAAAATATCCGAGCAATCTGCCTTCCTGGAAAGCTCTTGCTCTACTTTCTCTGTAAGACCAATGAATGGTAACTGACCACCACAAAGAATCTTTATGGCACCATGTTCATAAAGAACAATGATCAGACGCCTTAAGCAGATGAGCTTGCTCTCCTCATCTGGATTTGAAATTATCGCACAATATGCCTCATAAAAGAGATTGAGATCTAAAGTAAACTTGAAAACATTTGCCCAAAGCCGTCCTTTTATGGTAGATACTGATTCATTGATCGGGTCTAAGCCATTGAACTCAGCTTTTGCACTAATAAAAGCTTCCTCAACTTGCTCAAGTGCAGCAAGAGCAAACTGACATGCACCTCCACTAATATTATACTGCTCAAATATCTGCACAGCCCATTGATAGTAATGGAGCCTCCATGCAGCAGCCGATACATTGCCAGTGAAACCAAGATTTGGCAATCCTGCGTCCTCAGGCAAACGTAGTAAGGCTTCGGATGACCTTTTTCCAGATGAAGCTCTGAAGAAACAACGAACAGCTTCATTTACTTTCCTCTCTTTCAGCACTCCGTGCAACGCACGGTGTGCTTGAGCAAGGAAGCAACATCCTAAAAGATGATGAATTCTGCACCATCTTCCCTCTGTATCTTGGATACTATGAGATGTCTTCTCCTTTTGCAAGTGTGCCTCCTCAATAGTGAGTAGGTGCTCAACCGCATTGTACTGCCCATGCCTTAGCAAAAGCAAAGCAAGATCCGCTGCACGGTCAAGAAAAGTAGAGGATTCCCCAGTGTGACCCCAGATGATCCAACCAACAAAGTCTCGCATTGAAGGAATAATTTCATGCATACCTAGTATGCTTCTTGAAGAAAGGCGACTCTGGTTTTTGGAGGAACTTCGAATATTCAGTATGAATATAAAAGCCAGAGTGAAGTCGCACTTCCCAAGCTTCTCATTGCATGACAGTCTGCCCATGTTGCTCTCTGAACCAATTTGTAACAATGAAAGTTGAGAGCTAAAATCTTCAATTGCAGTTGATTCAAATGGAGTGGTGGAAAAGAAATGTATAAGAAGCCACTCAGAAATAGCTTCCTGAATCATTGGAATCAAGTCAAGTTGAATTTTCGATACATCATCGTGTAGCATATGGATCTGCCCACTAATCCTGACTAGATAGCTGAGAAACAGAAGAATGTCCATTGCAGATTCAAACATAACCTTCGCAACTTGAGAAGTAGCCTGGACCAAGAAGCAAGCATTGATATCCATTGACATTTCTGCATCAAATTTTTGAATGCTTTTCCGAGGTATGAGAAATTTTAGGTAACTCTCAAGGGCATGCAAAATTCGACTCCAAGTGCCAGATTTTTCATGCAGAGCATGAAGTGATAACAGCATATCAATAGAAAATTTCCTCACAATTTTGTGATCAGCCAGGCTTTTCTCCCAAGCAACATCAGGTCCAAGATCTGATGTGTGAAGCATTGCTACTGTTGAACTATATCCAGTTTCTAAAATCTTCAATAGGCGAGAAGTAATTTCTTCAGAAGAGAAAAGTGGTGGTGCACTAACGAGTGATTCATAAAATATAGCTGAAGCTGTTTTGCCCAATTGTTGGCCGACATTAATGACACATCTGAGCATTTCAACAAGCACTTCAAATTCAGAAGCATCATCAATTAAATCAAACCCAGAGCCAACAAGCTCGCCAGTATCATCAAAAGCACCATCAATAAGCCGCTCAATATCCTCCAAACAACGAAAAAGAGATACCGAATTTTTTCTGACCAAACCAAAAGTGCCTCTAGAGGAATCAACAAGTAAACCACACGGTGCATTGCTCTTGCACCAGTTTTGAAAGTAGCGAGTACAGAAACTTCTCCAGCAGCAAAATATTGATGTTGAATTATCATTGACTCCCTCATGTTCAATCACGGAAAGGATTTCCTTCTTCAACATATCAGCAGTTAAGGAGTGAAAGTCTGACTCACTCCAGTGCCTATTATAATCCAGCAAAGTTGTGCGCAAAGCAATATTATGATGAACTCCAGGAAGAAGCAGTCTGCGTAAGAAAATAGAAGATACAGCTGAGACAATATAATCCTTTGAAGACGAGAATACTGAATGTGTTTGCAAAAGAAGGTCATCTGAAGAATGCTCAGAACTTTGAAACAATTGATCTGCAACGAAGTCCTCTTGCAAAGAGTAAGAATATGCATCTTCCGTATTAGCATTCTTCAAGTTGTGAAACACCAATCCATCATTTTTCAGTATGCAAATCTTGTCGGGAGTAAGTTTGATATCAATCCATTCAACCTCCTCCAAAGAAATATTTTCTGCTGAAGGTTCCAGCATTAAACCGAGTCTATCCCCCAAATTACAACGAAATCTGTATGCGTAGATTGTCTCCAAGCTAATTTCCGAAGTATCCCTGTACAAGATTGCCAAAGGAATCGTGTTTGAATCATTGCCAATTTCACCAATCCATAACCTCACCAATGTAGCTCCTGGCAATGCTGGAATGTTCATGTTATGACTAAAGAGCCTGCTTTGACATGAAAGATCCCATACTCGCAACATTCCGTCAGAATGAAGAACAAATACAAGTGGTTTTCCATGAAAGACAGATACCATCAAGTCCTGCACAGCCCCTAACATCCTACCCCTTGACATGAAACCCCACAAACGACCACTTCCGGAATCATCTCGTAGCTCCAGCGCAAATCCAGGAGCAGAGGGATCAAGCGTGCCTAGTTGGAAGCAAGCAAGAGACCCGTCATCGCGCCCAACTATTAGGCACCCAGCTGGTGTTGCTGCAACCGCTGTTACTGGTCCGTACGCAACCAAATTGAACTCCACAAGCTCATCCAACCGGAAAACGGAGCCGGATGCATAAGTAGAGATGTGCCCAAGCCTCAAAAGGTAAGCAACCCCTGAGACAGACAGTGCATAAAGCAAGTAGGGGTGGCTCCTAAAACCCATATCAATCTCATTTTTACAAAGAAAAACAAAGGGAGAGAGCGCATCTGGAAAAGTAATCCGAAGCCCGACTTCTGGAAAGTCTTTAGAAGCACTGACCTCAAGTAATTCGAGAGCACGAAGACGATGCTTGCGGATTTTCCCTATGAGATATGTAGGAGGGTCTCCAATGGCAAGGGAAGAGGCGTAATCGTGGGTGAGAGGAGGGACACAAGTAGTACTGGGAATTTCAACGTTAACGGTGACTTCCAAAGAAGAAGAAGGAGGAGGAAGAGGGACCTCAATCCACTTCACTGAATCGCTGCCGATTATTGGGACTTCCATCCCTGCCAACGTCGATCTACTTACCATTTTCTCCTATGGGCACGCTCAAACCCTAGTCCAGTCCAAGGTTTCTTCACCTCTTGTTCGAAACAAGTGCATCTTTCTTTATATGAGTATAAAGAAAAATATTAATAAAAAAATCTTTTGGTATTTATTTTTGAACAAATTATAGTTTCTACCCTCTAGTTTACACTTAACTAAAGATTTATACCTAATGTTTCAGATCTTCCAATTTACACCTTTAATTATGTAAAATAATACAAACTTGTTCATTAGTTAATTTCTCGTCCATAATTCTGTTAACTTGTGACGCGGAATTTGTTTGGACTCACTCTAATTTTATTTCAGATTATAATGATTAAATTACCCTTATAAATATTTCCTTCGTCCCCGCCCACAACCAAACTGCCTATTTCCTTCAATTTTCCAGCCACCCAATGTAGCCACCCCAATTACTCAGAACACGGATTGGATCCCCTATCAATTTTTTTTCTTCTTCCGTTTCTTCCCAAACCCAGTCATTTTGTATTTTGTGACGTGGCATTTGTTAGTTTTCTCATCGTGATTTTTTTAACTTGTCTCTCTCAGATCAAAGTATATAGGTTTAAAGAAGGAGGGGTATAAAAACCAAATATGGGTTCAGGAAGGAGAAGGAGAAAAAAATTTGCTCAAGGAAAGAAAAGACAAACAAATAAAGGAATTTACTCTATAAAGAATCAAATCAGAGAACACCAAAAAAAAAAAAACTTTGTTCAACGAGCTTCCCAGCTCCTCGCGTGTCTTTCCATTGCAATCAAACTCATGCAAAAAACATTTAAAACATTTAACTATGCATACATCAACATTTTATAAAATAAATGTTCACTCACAAACCGTCTAAGTAGTTCAATTCTAAGCTATAAGCTCATCCAAAGTCTCAGAATCTATTTGATCTATCAAAAATTATAATCGAAGGTCACTAACGTCCAAGCTCGAAGTCTCGGAAGCTATCTGGCCTGTCAAAAATCATAATCGAGGGTGACTAACGTCGAAGCTAACCTCATATTAAAATCCCATAAATCCCAGGATAACATACGTATTTAAAATCTAACCATAAACACTTCAAACACACAAAACTGCCCCAATACGATATCCGATTGACTCGAAACCTACGCCAAAATGTTTGTTACATCGATTACATCAAAACACGTATTGAACATAAATCAAGGTGACGTGGCACGTTCCCCCACGTACCACCCAAGCTCCTTGTGATAGGGTCTCACGCGCCCGTAGTCATAGTCGCAAGGCCAATTACCTTCAACCTTGGTTCGGGTCGACCCATGGGTCTGCAACTGTGACCCGATCCAAAAACCTCCACTTCCGTATGTTTCTCACCCTTTAAGCATCCAAATGTATCTAAATACTCATAGGAATAGTTCTATGAGTTCAAAACATGGAAAGCTTACCTCAAATTCAAAACCCGATCCTTGGATTTTTTGCCTAACTTAAAGCTTCCATTCCAATTTTTTTCCACGTCCAAACCTTCAAGTTTTTAGCTCAAAATGATCTTAGGAACTCAACCAAGGTGCTAGGAAGATTGGTTTCAAGCTTGGAAGCCTCGAAATGGTTCAATGGTTCATGAGTTAAATTTATGGTTTTTCGGGTTTATGGTCGTCCGTCGTGGTTCCTCTCCCCTTCTTCTTCTTGGTTCTTTCTTTCTTCCTTTCTCTCCTTTTCCCTCTTCGGTTTCCTCTTTTTCCTCTCATTTCTCTTTTTTCCTTTCTTCTTTCTCTTATCTCTAGTTTCTTTGCTCTCGGGTTTTGGTTGTGTTTGTAACAGAATACATGCACGCAAGGTGCAAGGGAGAGGTGCCACTAATCCTTCATGGATGGTAACACATGTCACCATCACACAGGGTCACAACACAAAAACTAACACGACCCATCCCAATCCCCCCGGGATTACCATGGAATGTGTCATGCTCCCGTCTGACAAGAGGTGTCAGACAAGGGATAACCTGTTGCCACTGCCCAACCGGGCTTCCAGAGTGCGTAAGGATCGATGGAGGAGGTGTGCGATACTCAAGTCTCTACTACAGTCGCATCCGGAATCAACCTGAAGGGCATTAAAAAACAAAAGCTGTGAGTGGACGAAAATAAACAAGTCTGTTTAAAACCTTTATAAGACATTTATGCCCCCCAGTAAAAGCATATGCAAGCACCAAAAACCAATTTTCACATGTTTATTTAGAAATAACCATTAGGGCCTTAACCCGGAAACCAAAGCATAGTTTCAAATTCCAAAAGTCCATCCAAGAGATATTTCATAAATCCAGTAATATGAACCATAAGGCATATAATAAAACCATAACCATACTTTTAGCCACTGCACTATACACTCCAATCCGACATCCCTGATGTCTGACATCCCTGACGTCTAATAAGGTCACAATCACAAGGCTACGCGTGCCACTCGGGTCTCAATTTCCGAGTTCAATCCCCGAACCCCGTTCGGGTACAGCATCCCCGATGCTTAGCGTCATAGACACTGGACGTTCTAGACGTCCATGACCTCTCTGGGGTACCTCATCCGGAGGAGACAATATAATATGGAAGGATCTATACAGTGCAGTACCAAATACATTTTATTGATATCCACATGCAAAGCATATATATATACATAGATAAAATCCAAACCAATCTTTAAGTTTCATCAAACGTGTAACGACCCGTCCCAAATTCCAGGATTAGATTAGTGACTAATCACGATTAGTGAGGCTAATCCGTGATTAGTTGGGCGAAATCGGACGAACGATGTGAAATGACCGTTTTGCCCCTAGTGGTGGCAAAACGTTGACTTTTCAATCGGGCGGTCAAATGGACTTTGACCGATGACCGTGACGTCACGAGTTCATAGACAAGTGGCACGTTCAATTCCGACGTTCGAGGAGGAAGTTATGACGTTCGGAAGTTTAGGGGCATTTTGGTAATTTTAGATAAAAGGGGGTCAAATGTTGACTTTTTGACCAAGAGGTCCGATGGCCGAGGGCCGAAGACCGTTACGTAAGTGAGGACGATACGAATCCGTAGACAGGCGGCACGTCGAATTCGGACTTTCGACGGCGAAATTACGGTTCACGGAAGTTCCAGGTTACTATGCACGGCGACACGTTTTACAAGACAAAAAGTGCAGTTTGTCTTTAGTGGGCCCAGTTGCTTTTTAGCAACCAATGGATGAGTGACAAGTGTCACTCATCCACTGGACAACACATTACATACATGCACTTCACCGTGCATTTTCATTTTCTTCGTTCAAACACACACCCATCACCCGATCTCACCCAACCATTCAAACCAATCCAACCCAATCCCAGAGGAGCAGGCCTGAGTGACCAGAGGGGTCGTGAGAGACTAAGGATGGCTGCTGGGCAGCCAGAACCGCCGTGGACGGCGGCGTGGAGGCAAAGAACCCGTGTGGGTGCACGGTATGGCCATTTTTCCCTTTTTAATTTGATTTTGATGTTATGGGTGCTTATGGACGATTAGGATGAGTTCAGGGGGTTAATAGGAAGCTATTAGGAGGGTTTTGGTGGTGGTTGACGGCTGAGCAGTCGTGTAGGCTGATCGGGAAAAATCGAACCGTGAGGTTCAAATTGGACCGGTCGGATTTCGTAAGTTTTAGGTTGTTTAGTTAATTAGGATTGATAGGAAAGATTAAAAGAGGAATTTAGGAATTGGAATGGAAGCAAACGGACCGAAAATGAGGGAGAAGGAGACCTGGACCGGTTACGCCGGTCCAAGTTGTAGGAAAAACCGGACCGGACTGGTTCGGACCGGTCTGACCGAAGTAGGAGATGACATGTGACGTCATCCTGCTGACGTCATCATGTCAGGGATGACGTCAGCATTGTCAGATCTGACAATGTCAGCTGACATGTCAGAAAATGGGCCAATAGGAGTGCGACACGTGTCACATGTCAGTGCACAGTCAGCACTGACATGTCAGTGACGTGGCCCAATCAGGGGCTGACACGTGTCACAGACGTGGACCAGTGTCGTGATGACACGTGGCATATGTCAGACTGCCACGTGGCACTGACCGCACAGTGATGTGGACCAATGGGAGCTTGACACGTGGCACCTGTCAGAGTCTGACATGTCAGACCAGACAGTTGTCAGATGACGTCATGCTGACGTCAGCGATGACGTCAGCAGGTACTGTAGCTGGCGCGTGAAGCCCACGCGCAGCCACTTTAGGTGGCGCGTGAGGGCGCGTGGCAGGGAATTTGGGAAAGTGTTTAACACGGGAAATCTTCTATTCGATGTAACGAACATTTTGGGACTGGTTTCGTGTCGATCGGACACCGTTTCGATATGTTTAGGGGCATCAGAAGGTTTAGGTTCGGTTTTAAAAATAGTTAAAAATATCAGAAAATTACGGGGCTTCGGTAGGAGGTTAATCAAGTAGTTAGTAACCTTCTATTACGATTTGGACAGGTTTGGGAGTCCCGGTGACGGTGATCGGCTCGGGGAGCCGTATGGCATGCAAATCGAGGCGGCAGCTCGGACGGTCTGTGAGTGGACCTTGTTTTCTAAATTGGTGCATGCATAAATGTTTATTATATGTTTTAAATGCTTGTTTGTAATGCCATGGGTGCATTTGTATGTGGTTACGTATAAGCACGTATTTCGAGGTTTCGGCCTTATACGGTGCTTATACGGGTCTGTATTTCTGTGTTGATTTAAATGAACTGGATTTGAATTTCAAAAGGATAAACTCGGGTATGAGACCCATTTGGTTTTGTCTCGGGCATATGACCTCTGATTCCGGGCACGGTGCCCAGCTGATGTCCTATGTTCAGGCACGAGACCCAGTCACTTTACGGCTTTGATTTCAGGTCAGATCAGGGAACCTTAAATGGATTCCCAGGTTCATGACGGTTTATGGGAACCGGCATGAACCCTTGTTATGGTATCATGGTTCATGACGGTTTATGGGAACCGGCATGAACCCTTGTTGGTTATTACGGTACATGACGGTTTATGGGAACCGGCATGTTACCTCGGTTATGTTATTACGGTACATGACGGTTTATGGGAACCAGCATGTTACCTGATTATGGATATTATGGATCATGACGGTTCAGGGGAACCGGTCATGAATGTTTATGTTATGTATATATATGTTCATCTACCTTCCTTTACTTCTATTATCTCCTCCAGGGAGGGTCGTTGGCCTGGGTGGACCCCGGAGTAGTCACGGAGCACCGATTGAGTGGAGTCACCCCCCAGTTGGGTTCCTTACTCTCAGGAAGGCTATGGTTACTATTACCTCGGGTAGGGTCAGTGGTCTGCGGACATTGACCTTGACTTTGAGAAGACTCGGATTGAGACCCGGGTAGCACGCGCGTAGCTTTGGATACCGTGACAGGATTGGTTGTGTGACTTATATATATGATATATGATATGTGGTGTGCACAGGATTTGAGCAGTGGCTCGTGTACTTGGTTTCTTTATGGTTTGAGGCCGAGTCCCTTATGGATTTGGACAGTGGCCCGTATGGTCGTTTTCATTATGGTCCTTTCGACCTTGGTTTATATCTGCTTTGGGCTTAGTCCCCCATATGGTTTGTTTTGGATAAATGGTTTTCGAATGCATGCATGCTTTTTAGTGGAGGGTACAAATGTCTTATGAAATGTTTTTATAAACTCTTGTTTTGTCCACTCACAGTTTTTAATGTTTTGACTGCCCTTCAGGTTGACATCGGATGTGGACTGTAGCAGAGACCGAGATATCACATGCCTCCTCCGGATCCTAGCGTACTCTGATAGCCCGGGAGGGCAAAGGTCGGAAATATCCCTTGTCTGACACTTCGTGTCAGACGGGAGCAGGGTCATCCCGCACTAATCCCGGGGGGATTGGGATGGGTCCTGTCAAAACGGGTCTCAAGCCCAAATACCGTGAAACGTGCCATAACTATAATTTTCATATCATCAAACTGTTATTTGTTTTTAGCATGTGAATATATATAAAATGTAAACCAGAAAACATTTATTCAATTCCATTTTAGGGTCCCCGACCCGCAATCACATGTAGAAATCAACTGGGCCCCTGGCCCGATTTCACAAGTTAACTGGGCCCCTGGCCCGATCCACAAGTTAATTGGACCCCTGGCCCGATTCATAAGTTAACTGGGCCCCTGGCCCGATTTTACTTTATCCAATCCGTAACCGTTTCATGAAATCATATCCAACCACATTTATGGAAATCGGTGCAAATCCAGAAAATCTCGGTTTACGTGCAAATACGCAATTCACCTCGAAATGCGTGAAATCATTAAAATTCACCGATATCCAAAGTAAATCATTTAATCATAATTATAACAATCATGAAACAGTTATGCATGCATCGAATTTATAAAACCAATGTCCACTCACAGACCGTTTAACCGAGCGCTTCGATACGCGTGCCATAGGCCTTCCCGGGCCACACCACTATCACCGGGACTCCCAATCCTGTTCAAATCACATTAGAGGATTACTAACCTCATCATTAACATCCTATTCAAGTCCCGTAATTTTTCCGAATTTTTAAGTATTTTTAAACTGGATTTAAAACTTTCGGACATCCCGAACAATATCGAAACGGGATCCGATCGACACGAAACCAATCCCAAAATGTTCGTTACATTAAATAGGACAGAAGTCATGTTAACCTCACCTCGAGATTCGTGCCCACACGCCGTCACGCGCCGCCGTGAGTGGCTGCGCATGAAACCCCACGTGTCTGCTACAGTGTATCGTTCTAACCCGTTTCTCTGGTAAACGGGTCCAATTAACCCGCGAGATGACCCGGTTCCAATCCTATCAATTCGACACTGGTTTCATCAATTGAGCATTCAGTTAGTTTCATTTTAAGTTCAATTTGAGTTCTGTATCGATGATAACACAAAAACTCACCTAAAACTCATCGACTCGATGATGAACACGAAGAACACCCGTCACTGTGCAACCATGGAATTCCGTCAATCTCAACCGGTTTCTTCCAATTGATGAACCCAGAAGCATCGTGGGATCCTGAGAAGTAGTTTCCCCACATCAATTACACCGTTTGATTGCTCCAAGATCACGACTCAAGCTCGAACACCGCCCACTGTTACCAGGTCCGTTCAGAGCCAAAAGGGCACCAATTCCCTTCGTTCTTTCGACGATTCTGATCGTAGTGATCTCAGGAAGCTCGAAGTGAGCTCCATTTCGATCCTCACGGTCCAATTCATCCACTTCGAATTTCCCCCCTCAAAATTCAAAAATTCCAATTTCCAAATTCAAGCTCTCTCTCAGTCCCTCGTGTTTCCTTGCTAATTTAATCTCAATACCCTCTCAATTCCTCACTCTCTGGTTCAGAAACGGAAGGAAATGATGGACAAATTCGAACTCCCCATTCTCTGTGTTTTGCTTGCACACGGGTTAAGGACAGAAGAGATTAATGGAAAATAAAAGGGTTTAATAATTAATTAAATATAATAAAACATCATAATGATGTTTACCCCAAAACAGGGATCAGGTTTTAATCCCCAATTTAAGGGATGAGTGACACTTGTCACTCATCCAGGTGTGTCCAGTCACCGGGTACTGTTCATATTAAAATATTATTTTAATCTCGGTTCGCCCGGTTAACCGAGCCCGATTCCGTGACCATAACTTCGTCGTTGAATCTCCGATTTCGGCATGCCGCCTGTCATTGGATTCGTATCGACGAGACCTACGTAACGGTCCTTGGCCCTCGGCCATCGGACATTCTGGTCAAAAAGTCAACATTTCCCCTTATTTCGTCCAAATTACGAAAATGACCATGAACTTCCGTACATCATAACTTTCACCACAAACCTCAGAATCGAACGTGCCACCTGTCTATGAACTCGCGACGTCCCAAATTACGTCACGGTCATCGGTCAAGGTCTGTTTGACCATCCGAAATAAAAGTCAACGTTTTGCCCACGCCCAGGGGCAAAACGGTCATTTTGCACAATTCGTCCGAAATCACTCAACTAATCCAAGATTAGTAAATCATAATTAAATATTTATTAAATCCCGATATTCGGGACGGGTCGTTACAAAAACCCCCTACTGCCAAATTACCAAATTGCCTTTACGAAGTTACATACCCGAGTTTTTGTTCTAGACCCGTAGCAATTTTGTCTGAACCCCCGATTTCAATGTGCTACTTGTCTATGGGCTCAAATTTTTGAAACCAACGTAACAACCCTCAAGAAAAGTCAAAAAAGATTTTTGAGGAAAAGGTTAATTTTTGACCTACAAGAGTAAAATAGTAAATCTATAGTCAAAATATTCTGAAATTTACATTTCCCGAATTTTCAAGTCGTTATATAGTCTCTTCATTAGAGATTAACCCACATCTCGATAATACAAATTGCCCATGATGATTGACACCGGCAAAATGCGCAAATAGCATATCGTACTTATTTGTTAAGTACGATTTTGGTGCAGTTTAGGGTCCAATTTTGGTGTTTTTCCCCTCTTTTGATTTAGTTTTAGTGCAGCAAACTGGTGCTGATTTTTTTTTTTAATGTAAAAGTGTTTGTGTTGGTCTTTTGTAGAGGTTTTGGTGCTATTTTGATGTTGTTTCGTTCTCTTAGTGTATTGAAGAAATCTAACTCATTAAAGCTTTTGTTTATTAAGATTTTCTTTTGGGTTTTTCTTCATGGTTTTTAGTCTGATTTGAAAAAAAAAAATGGTAAAATTACGAATTTAAATTAGTAAACTTAGTCTTATATGTCAAGTTTCATTGTTCATGAATCTTAGTCGTTGATTTTGTTGTTAACTCTTGATTCACATTTTGCTGCCTTCAATCTGCTAACTGTGCTATTCACATGTCTATAAGCTGTTCCATCCTAGGCATGAACCTAATCTGCAAACCAATATGATCTCCAAATTCTTAGAAAACCTCACATGTCGATATTTGTCCACAGTAAATGTTGGTTTCTTAAATTTTGTGTTTTGTCCATTTTACATTGAACTCATTTTCATTAGTTTTGCTCTCTTTCAAATATGCATTATAAATTAGGCTTTTGTATACCACGTAAGTTTCTTTCAGTGATGAAGTCACGTGTTTAATGTTTTGATGTAATGAGGTCAGTTTTTGTTGGGTCAAATAATGAGGTCATTTTATGAATTTTCCTAATGAGTATTTTAGATGCTTTATATGACTTGAACTTTGTTATAGATGGTAATGGAATTGTTTTTAAATTGTCAAGGGGAGCATTTGGGTTTTGTTAATTAGCTTATTAGTATGATTGTTTTAACACAAAAATCAAGGAACTCAAATTATTGTACGTTGCAAAAATGTTTAATAATTCATAGACGACGAGTGCAATCTCCATTCAAGGATGAAAATATCATTTTTAGAAAAATATTAACAGTTAAATTTATAAAATATTAATATTGATATTATTAACGCTCCACAAAATGAGTTGAAAATTTAGTCAAAAATTTAAAAATTTTGGATAAAATTTTAGAATAAAACTTAAACATCCAATATTATATATATAGGACTATGACCTATATCATGGAAATTAAAGGAGAGATTTTTCTTCCCTTCCTAATTTTATGTTAAAACCTTTAAATACAAGTAGCATCATAGAAATATAACATATATTTCTTTCACTTATTTTAATGTCGAGATCGCAAATATCGATGAAAATTTTATAGTTATTGCGTATATTTTCATCTATGGCTGTATTTTTTTCAAGTTAATTTGACGATGGCCCAGTTATCTATTTTGATGTGGATAATGAATTGTTTTATTTGATGGTTGCTAATTTAGATATAAACTAGCTATTAGGCCTGCGTGTTGCCACAAGGTTATTGAATTGAGTATGAATTGAGTATTACTAATTTTGTATACATGAACAGTGATTTTTTGATATCTATAAAGGAAGGGAAAAAAAACAGTAAAACCACTGACCAATATGATTTTTTGATATGTATAAAGGAAAAGAAAAAAAAAAGAAAAAAAAAAGGAAAAGAAAAAAAAAAGAAAAGGAAAAAAAAATTTGATATGTATAAAGGAAAAGAAAAAAAATCAAGGAAAAGGGAAAAAAATAAAATAAAGGGAAAAGGAAAAAAAAATATAAAGAAAAAGAAAAAGGAAAAAAAAAAAAGATAGAAATGGAAAATCACTGTAAATCTACCGTGATTTTCCCACTTCTCCTTTAATATAGTTATAATTATTCTTCAGTTTGACATAATTGATTGATCTTTACTTTGAAGTTGAAGAAAATTAGGGGTCAAAAAGTATAAGATGAGTGTACCACATTGACTAAATTATGCTTTAGCTTAGGTAATATGTATATGAAATTTTATTGATTATTATTTCAATGTTGATTTTTGGGCATATAAAATTATGTAAATAAATAAATAATAATCCATATAAATAGTTAATTACTTTTTGAAGATTTGCTCACATCTAAATTTATTTATACATATTATTTTGCTTAATTTTTCTATTCATAACAAATTAAACAATAAAAAAAAAATTAAAATTAAACAATCTCACAGTAACGCAAGGGTATCGCATGGGTATCACTTGTTATGGGTATCACTTGTTAGTATATATACTCAAATAAAATTTGGTACTTCATCGAAACCAAAAACATATATATATATATTAAAAAACAAAGGAGAGAAAAAACCCTAACCTATCCCTATTGTATCCTTGCAGCCAACTTCTCAGTCTTACACACACTTCGCTTCATCGCCATTTCTCCCTCTCCTTCACCGTTCTGCCTGGCAACTTTTCTCAATCGTCTCCAACGCGATTTCTCTTTCTGAAGCCGCTAACAAGCTTCAGCTTCCTTTCTAACTGGAAGAATAGTAGATTCTAGACTTAACCTCTTTCTTCCTGGCTTTTCTTCTAACTCGGCAAAACGTGCGCAGGTTTACCTATAATGCCATACCCAATTCAGTCTTGAACCAGACCCAGAGGTATGTCGCTCGCTCTCTCACCCACAGTCACACCTTCATTTTCTAAATTTTACTGAATTTTGATACTGTCGACTTTGATTACGCTAAGCAGAAAACGAACGTTCTATATGTAGAAAAGGTTGTGTCAATAGGTAAAAGTTACAATCATTGCTCAAAGTTTCTGTGTTGTTTTTTAAAGTTTATATTGGATCTAAATATCTGTGTGTATATATTAAATTTTTATTATTTTTCTGGTTTGGGTAGGATTAGACCTGTTTTCGTGTTCTAGGATTTCAAATTTCTGTTTGAAGCAGGAGCTCCATTCGGTTTGTTTTGTATTAGTTCCCTATCAATACCCATTGTAATTCAATGGAGGATAATTAGTTTATGAGAATTATCTCCTGCAAAAGGGGTTCTTTCGTGCCGTGTGAAGCCCTGTAGTGATGATTCAGGGCAGCCCCGTTAGGATTTAATTTCCTTGTTAATTCAGACTTAGCTTTTAAGTTTCATGGTAGGATTAAGGCTTTATGGCTATGATAAAGTCTGTTTCTTTGCTGTAAAATTCACATTTCAGATTTGATCAATTCAAGTTTAGACTTTATTATTGTGGTAGACTCCAGGTATTCTGTTCTTTATGAGTTTTACATTTTAGGCCGTTGTTTAAGGGTTTTCTGAGTTTGCCACTGCCTTAAGTGATCCCAGAATCTATCTCTTAGTTTATTCTTGTGTGTGTTTTCTTGTTTTGCTTTTGCTTCCGCTAAGTTACTGCTGGGCACATTTTGGTTCAATCATGAATTCCGAAATCATTTATCTTTTTGCAGTTTCTGTAAGATTGCTGGAATGGCAGCTGAAGGTGGGAAGAGTTTTGCCAGGAGAGACAGTCTCCTAGAGATTGAGGCTAAGGTTCGAAACTGGTGGGAAGAGAAAGATGTCTTCAGGGCTGAATCTTGTGAAAATCCTCCCTCACCAGGGGAAAAGTTCTATGGAAACTTCCCCTTTCCTTACATGAATGGTTTTTTGCATCTAGGACATGCATTCTCATTCTCCAAGCTAGAGTTTGCTGCTGCTTACCATAGGTTAAGAGGTGCCAATGTGCTTTTGCCATTTGCTTTCCACTGCACTGGCATGCCCATCAAAGCATCAGCTGATAAGCTTGCAAGAGAGATTCAAAACTTTGGCAACCCACCGGTTTTTCCCAGTGAGTTGGAAGAAGGCAAGCAGGAAGTGGAAGCAGAAGCACAGGATGCAAATAATGGTGCACCCCCAGACAAGTTCAAGGGAAAGAAGTCGAAGGCTACATCAAAATCAAGTGGACAAGCTTACCAGTGGAACATCATGCGTAGTTTTGGTCTTTCTGATGGTGAGATATCAAAATTCCAAGATCCTTACAACTGGTTGACATTCTTTCCTCCAGTAGCAGTGGAAGACCTCAAGGCTTTTGGTTTGGGATGTGACTGGAGACGCTCATTCATTACTACTGACATGAACCCACATTTTGATGCCTTTGTGAAGTGGCAGATGAGGAAATTGAAATCCTTGGGTAAGATTGTGAAAGATGTCCGTTATGCAATATACTCTCCATTGGATGGGCAGCCATGTGCAGACCATGACAGGGCAACTGGTGAAGGAGTTCAGCCACAAGAATACACCATTATCAAAATGGAGGTAGTTGGGCCTTTCCCGTCTAAGTTGAAAGTCTTGGAGGGTAGGAAAGTGTTCCTTGCTGCAGCAACACTGAGACCTGAGACCATGTACGGACAAACAAATGCATGGGTATTGCCTGATGGGAAGTATGGAGCCTTTGAAATTAATGAAACAGATGTTTTTATTGCAACACAGAGAGCAGCACTTAATCTTGCCTATCAGAAGTATTCTAGGGTCCCAGAAAAACCTACTTGCTTGGTTGAGCTTGCTGGTTATGATTTGATTGGCCTTCCATTGAAGTCGCCATGTGCAATCAATCAGATTATTTATACTCTTCCTATGTTGACTGTCCTAACAGATAAGGGTACTGGAATTGTGACAAGCGTGCCTGCTGATTCTCCTGATGATTATATGGCCTTGCATGATTTAAAATCAAAACCGGCTCTGAGGGCAAAATATGGCGTGAAGGATGAGTGGGTCATGTCTTTTGAGATTATCCCAATCATCAACATTCCTGAATTTGGAAATAAATCTGCAGAAAAAGTCTGTGCAGATCTGAAAATTAAAAGCCAGAATGAGAAAGATAAGCTAGCAGAAGCGAAGAGGTTGACATACCTGAAAGGATTCACAGAAGGAACACTTCTTGTGGGAGAATACAAAGGAAGGCAAGTCCAGGAGGCAAAACCCTTGATAAGGAGCAAGCTCATAGAGGAGAATGAGGCAATTATATACAGTGAACCTGAGAAGCGGGTAATGTCAAGGTCTGGTGATGAATGTGTTGTGGCTCTAACGGATCAATGGTATATCACATATGGGGAATCCGAATGGAAAAAACTGGCTGAGGAGTGCTTGTCTGGAATGAATTTGTATTCCGACGAGACACGACATGGATTTGAGCACACATTGGGTTGGTTGAATCAATGGGCTTGTTCACGATCTTTTGGGCTTGGGACTCGTATTCCCTGGGATGAAGAATTCTTAGTAGAGTCATTGTCTGATTCAACTATTTACATGGCTTATTACACTGTTGCACATTTTTTACACAATGGAGACATGTATAGTTCAAGCAAATCTGCAGTTAAACCTGAACAGATGACTGATGATGTCTGGGAATATATTTTCTGTGATGGCCAATATCCCGAATCATCTGATATCTCGCCACCTATTCTTAATAAGATGAAGCAGGAGTTTGAATATTGGTATCCATTCGATCTTCGAGTCTCTGGAAAGGATCTAATCCAAAACCACTTAACCTTCTGCATTTACAACCACACAGCAATTATGCCCAAAAAGCACTGGCCTTGTGGGTTTAGAAGCAATGGGCACATCATGCTCAATGCAGAGAAGATGTCCAAGTCCACAGGGAATTTTAGGACCCTTCGCCAGGCAATTGAGGAATTTTCTGCTGATGCCACACGGTTCACATTAGCTGATGCTGGAGATGGTGTTGATGATGCAAATTTTGTATTTGAGACTGCAAATGCTGCTATCTTAAAGCTCACCAAAGAGATTGCATGGATGGAAGAAGTTATAGCCGCAGACTCTGCTTTGAGAATAGGTCCTCCTACTTTTGCTGACAGGATCTTTTTGAATGAGATAAATATTGCTGTGAACAGGACTGAGCAGAATTACCGGGATTACATGTTCCGAGAAGCCCTCAAGACTGGATTTTATGATCTTCAAGCTGCCAGGGATGAGTACAGGCTTTCATGTGGTTCTGGGGGCATGAACCGTGACTTGGTGTGGCGTTATATGGATGTGCAGACACGGCTTATTACTCCAATCTGTCCACACTATGCAGAATATGTCTGGAAAGAACTTTTGAAGAGGGAAGGTTTTGTGATAAAGGCAGGATGGCCTGTGGCTGATGCTCCAAATCTGACACTTCAGAGTGCCAATAAATACTTGCAAGATTCGATTGTTTTAATGAGGAAGCTGCATGAAAAGCAAAGTTCAGGATCAAAGAAAGGCAATAAGAAAGGTGCTCCAGTTACATCTACAGAAAACAAGAAGCTACCGATTGGCTTGATATATGTGAATGAGCAATATGATGGATGGAAGGCAGAGTGTTTGAGGATACTACAAAGTAACTTCAACACAGCCTCTCGCACCTTTGCTCCAGACAAGGTGATACAAGAGGGATTGCAGAAAAGTCCTATAGGTCAGGCTAAAGATTTTAGACAAACCCTAAAGCTTTGTATGCCTTTCTTGAAGTTCAAGAAAGATCAGGCAGTTGCACTTGGGGCTGAGGCCTTAGACTTGAAACTACCATTTGGAGAGATTGAGATCCTTCAAGAGAACGTAGATTTGATTAAGCGACAAACCAATCTTGAAGAGGTAGAAGTCTTGTCTGCTTCTGACCCTGCTGCTCTTGCTAAAGCTGGTTCACTTGTTAAATTGATTGAGCAGAATTTTCCATCCCCTGGAAGCCCAACTGCCATATTTTTGGGCAGGTAATAATGCTCTTCCTTTTTGGTACATATTTGTACATAACAAACATAAAATTCTTCTTGTCCCTGTCTTCATGGGTTTGTGTTTGAGGTATATGGAATTCTAATTTGTTAATACGTGCTCTGCGTCATCTATAGAGATATTTGTTTCACTGGAGTATCAGACTTGTGATGTGGTCCATAATGTTATTCATCAGCATTGATGCCTGGTTTTTCTCATTGATTGCATGGTTTTACTCTTCTGCTTCTTTGCTGATACTGACTGTGAAAGTGTTAAGTTTAATAGTAAGATTATCATTCTACGTTGTTATGTTACACGTTTGATCCTCGCTCATCCCTGTTTCTTCTTCCTATCCCAGTAGGTCATAGGCAATGAACAATTTAGTTGACTTAGAAGGTGATGTGTACTTCGCTTGAGGAGGAGTTAGGTGATTGAAGCGGAAGCCCTCTAAAGTAAAAGCATATGTGAAAATTTTCAGGTGATGCAAGTTGCCGTTTATAACGAAGATAAAGGCTACTTTTCTAGAAATCTTTCTGGGTTCTTTGAGTGCCGCCATGTGCCATATAGTTTTCTTCTGTTTTTCTTTCAAAGCTTTGTTTCAGCTTTTGAACCTTTTTATTTCTGTTCTATTTCAGCAACTTATAGACGTACGTTATATCAGCATCTTTAAAACACTTGTTATTTTTTTATTTTTTTACCTCTATACTAATTGGAGAGGTGGATTTGAGGTTCTGGTGAGATCTTTACAGATTTGAAAGAAAATAAATATATGTATGCAAAAAGTTGTCTTCAAAATATGAGTTCCAGAATTTACAGAATAATTAAATTGACGGAGTAATCATACCATTTGAAAATTGAATTATAAATCATACCATTTGAAAATTGAATTATAAATTTTTGATAAGGTGTAGATCATAAGATAATAAAGTGTAATTTGATTATAAATATATATTATGAGTTATTTATGTACTCGAGCCAACTACTGGTGATTAAAAGCAGACGATGATGAAAATCCATGTGATATGTCGTGTTGCCAGCCAATTTCAACGGCATGACGTTTATATACTGTTGACAGCCAATTTGAAAATCAGAATAGTCACCATCACTACTTTTAAGGTAAATTACACTTTATTAATTTATATCTTATAATAGATTTATACATAAATTTTTAAATTTTACAATTTTTACCTTTAACTTTTCAAATCGTTACACTTTGATACTATTATTAATTTTTTGTCAAATTTAAAATGAGACTCACAATTTTTAAACTTTAAATCCTGAGTCATAAGCACCACTACTCCTACATAAATACCGCCCACCATCTCCCACCACACAACTTTATATATCTTACTGTCAATTCCAAACAATACAAATTTCATTATTCGTTTAAAAAAATAATATCAATTTTGATATATAAGTTGAATTATAAAAGTGCTTTAAGTTTGCTTATAAAATAGGTTGTAGAATCATTATCATACATTGTCCAAGAAAATGAATTATGCATGATTAATAAATGGTTGGAGGACCTTGGAGTAAAAAATTGCATTATTCCAACTTTTAAATAAAGTATAATTTTATTAAGAATTAATTAATAATTTACTCTAAATAAAACCCTAGTTAGTAGTAATACTTTTAATTACTTGAACGGTAAATAAGTAAAATTATAATAATGAAAATATCTTTTGTCTCCCAATAAAAGTTGATTGTATTTGGTTGATACAAGGGTAAATAAGTAAAATCGCTATTCTAAACAATAAGTTACTCTTTGGTTGATTGTCTGGTAAAAGTTATTGTGGGTTGACATTACCATCATGTCCCACCGGCCAATTTTTCTTCATAAACTTTGCTATTAGTTTTCAATTTATCTTATTCTCTTCTCATCCTCCTTCCATTTAAGCCTATTTCCCCATGTCTCCTTCTGACCGTTATTCCTGCTTCCCCGTCGTCCTTATTGGCGGCACAACCCAATCTCCTTCTCTCTAAATATTATGTTGCTGGATTAACAAAGGATGATTAGGAAAAATAACAAAGATCTTGTCTACCCGAGTATGAGCCACATGAATGTAAATCTTCTCGAGTATCAATTGACATGACCCTTTCCAAATTTTCCTTCAAAATTCGTGAAAAGTTTTGTTTTTGGATGACAACTTGAGACAATTCCTAAATTATCATTATGACTCATTAATAGTTACGAGAATTTGCTAAAAATTCGGCACAATCTTCTTTATAAAATGATTATATCGTCTTCCACTTGTCAGATTTACTACCAAAATACATCCAACCAATCCTGCCAAATAACCATCAACACAATCCTCATTTACAATAAGTCCACTTATAATAACTAGATTGGAAAGGTAAACACACAGGCCTAATAAATCCTACTTGAAGCTCATAGGTAGTAGCCCAGCCAAATAAAGGATGCCTCAGCTTCAGTAAGTGCCCTTGTCAACTACAACAACTGGAAGTCCAAATTAACTAAATCTCGAGCTATGTGCTCCTCTATAGTCTTTGAAGTGGTATTGCCTGATTAATTGTTCATAAGGTTCTACTGAAAATTGCCCCCCTATAATTATAATAGTATAAAAAATAAAAAATATATAGCATATTAATATTATAAAAATACACAATCCCAAGGATCCATAGGATTAATTGTGGATCTAACACAACATAAAAAAATGTTTAAAAAAAGCGTTTAAGTTGTTTAGTCTTATATATATATATTGTATAAATATCTATTGAAGTATGCATCTATCAGTCTACAACTTGGCATAGTTGCTGGAGATGCTCTAATAATCTAAGGATAAAAAAAATAAAAATAAAGGCTTTCTGACGTAGCAAACCATGCGAACAGGTCATTTTTAACTTGTAGATATACAATTATGCAGAAGATTAGGCTCTGAGGCATAATGCAGGATTTGAAAATGTGGAAACAGAATTTTGAGCAGACTTGAGCCTCCAATAAAATCTCAGGGAATTGCCTTGTGATTGGAGACAACCTACAATCTGTCTGGTTGAGATTCATCTCTGAGTGTCATATACCGATTGATGCTACACAATCTCATGAAAGATGTAAGAGTCTAGCCCACATTGCTGCGCACTACTTCTTGCTCTGATAATGGTTGAAAGAAATGCTAAAGGCAATCGATCGAAGCGTTGAGTGAGTGACGACCCCCAGCTATTGATACGGGTGCTAATCCTAGGATAAAGTTGATATCTTTACTGATTGTTCTTATAATGGTAAAAAAGAAATGCTAATGGCTTCAGTCAGTGCATGAGTGAGCATCTCAAGCCTTTGACACGAGCGATTATCTCTAGCACAATGCTAATGGCTTCAGAAAGAAATGCTAAAGGCAATCAGCCGATGCGGGCGACTCCCAGTTGTTGATATGGACGACTATCTCTAGCACAACTTCAATATTCGCACAAATAATTGTTCTTATACAGGTATTCTTAACAGAGCGCCCACATCCCTAATTAGGCCTCATCGTTGGGCTGGGTCAGGCAAGTCCGGCCCATATTTTTTGGGCTTGACCGAAAATAGGCCGGTGATTTTGAAAATTATCGGGCTAGATCGGGCAAGCTTAGTCACATGTATAAAAGTCCAAGCACTTTTTCGGATCACAGGTCAAACCAAATAAGACCACTCGAGTCGGGGTCAATTGGGCTTTATGAGTTATTTCAAAAAAAAAAATATGAAAGAAAAAAATATTAAGAAAAAGATACTTGAGATTATACTATCTATTAATTTAATGGTCATATTACAAATTTGTTGGTTAAAAATATATATTATAATTTAATGGTCACTTTTATTCAAGTCAAATCATCTCAATTTCACTCTCAAGTTTCAAATCCAAACTTTGTTAATAATAGATTTTATATATTCAGGCTTATATAGATAGAATGGGTCAAGCTTCATTCATCGGTCCGAGTCTAACCATGTCAAACCTATCAGATATATCAAATTTCAATCCTAAACTCAAACCTGATCTACTAAATTTCGAACCGAGCCGACCCACATCCCATAATAAGTCAGACCGAACTTTTATCCACCGAGTAAAATAGGTTTACATAAGTCCATTGGCTCGTGGGCTGGGACAAATGGTGATAGCTATTGTCCCTCTTCTTTCTTTTATGTTTGTATTAAAAGCCTCTAAGCACTTTTGTGGTGCTAGTGGTGTCTACTATCAAAATCAGCTGACTTGGATGTGTACATTGTCCTAGTAACCAAATGGCCTTGGATGAGAAGATTCTAATAAGCAAATTAACCCTGTTAAAAAAAGGGATTAGATATCAGTATGTCATTAAACTCGTTAATTATAAATTAGTATCAAATGATCTGACCTATTTCAATTTGTGGCTGCTATAAATCTTAAACAAATTGTTGATTGGACCTGATATGGATTAGATTTATCAGATTGAAGAATTTATTTGGGATTTTGTCATCGATTTCTTTACATTGAATCTTTCAAAGTGTTAGCTGCCCAAAAAAATCAACTTGTTTCTTCTTGATTAATCTTGTGGTTGCCTTCCATGACCTCCAATTAAAAAAAAAAAACTAATTCAAATAATATGACAAAAGGTGTACTAAAATTAAATTAGATGCTTCTAAAAAATATGCTCGTCAAATTATATCTGAATTTGATTTATTTGTACATATACATCAGAAAAATTACAGTGTCGCTTATATATTAAAAAGAAGATAGATGCTTCCATTAACCAACTCATATCTAATCCTAAGAAAAATTCTATGCTATTTATTTTCTTTTATGTATGCTTGATTCTAATTTTCCATTATTAGAAAATTGTCATAGTGTTAGTTTTTTTTTTTTTTTAAATTTAAAGTGGAGAGAGATTCATCTACAACAAATTAACGATTTAAAAGAATCATAGTTTTTTAAAGCATGTTTAGAAGAGGGTGCCAAGTCGCCAATCCACGGATGCCAAGAGACTTTTGGTAAACATCCAACCAAACCAACCAAAGCCAAGTAGAAGCAAGTGGTGGTCTGCCTGCCTCAACTAATCACACATTATACAGCTAATGAAGAAACATTTAGGTCATAGGATCTAATTAAGAAAATATTCAAATGTGACTAGCATTCATGACAAGGTCTCTTGTATTTTCTTCTATGGATTTAAGTGGATTTTTAAGTTTTTAAAAATTGATTTATTTGCTACCATCTGTTCCCCAAAGAAAAAGCACTTGCCTTCTTACTGGCCGGTCTAATGGGAACCTTGTTTTAGGATGGGTTTAGTGGAATGTGGCTTAGATAGGAGATTTGACCAAACATTAAGATGCTTGAAAAAAAGTTATATTGCCAAAAAAAATGATCTTGAAATATAAGAGATAACGAGTTATTTATTATATATATTTCGTAAGTTACTTAGTCGCTAGGAATGGTTTGAATATGATGCACACCTTCTAGTTTGGAAAGAGACGGTTTTGAAAAGATTTCAGTTTTTTTGTTTTGTTTTTTTCCCTCTCAATAATTTTTTGTTTTAACTAGTGTAAAAAAGGGAAAAAGCAAGTCTTTAAGTGCATAAATCTTTAATCTTACCAGTCATCATATTTGTTTCTCTTTTCTCCTAGGCGATGCCAACTATCAATTGGAAATTGCCATAAGATGTCACCAAAATGTTGTAGTAATTCGTTAATATAATAACATTTCATGGGCAATTATGGCTGGAAATTTCTGTTAATTCAGGTGAAAAATCCCACTCAGATCGTTTTTGGGTACACTTTTTACTTTCTTAATTTCTACATCAAGCAATTCAAAAGGAGCTGTCTTCTTCTCTCTTTGGATTCATTTCATAGATTTTAATCAATCACTGCTTTTGGCTTTGCATCAATAAGAGCTTGGGTCCTTTTCACTCTAAACTCCAACTTCATTACAAAACTTTTGGATAGAGTTTGCTTCTTTCATGGGTATCTGAGCTTTTTCTGCTCTTCTGGGTTCCAAGTTCGAATCTTTATCAGATTTGAAATCTGGGTTTTACTTGGATTTTTCTGTTGAGAAATTTATTCTGATTTTTGGAAAGTGGTATGAGAATTTGAGGTGGGTTTTTGCTGGAAGATTCATCAATGGCGTCAGGTCAAGATTTGATTGAGCTCAAATTCAGGCTATCTGATGGCACCGACATAGGTCCACAAAAGTATAACCCATCCACCACTGTTCAATCACTCAAAGAGAAAATACTTGCACAATGGCCTAAAGGTACAATATTTCATTTTAGCTTAATCCTCTTCGTTTATGTTCTTTTTTTCAATGTTATTGTATGGTTGGTTGAGATTTTTGAGACCTTTTTTGAACCAAGCTTTTCTCATTAAGCTTATGGACTTTATAGGTGGTATTATAATTTGAATCTTGTTAGACCATTTTAGAAATTGCAACTGGAAAAATAATGGTCGAGGGCTCAATTAGGCTTTTTGGGGTTATTGGACACTGTAGGAGTTGAAGTCCACATATACAGTTATCACTACACAATTCAAAGGCAAATTTTTGTTTTGGAAAATCTGTGAGGAAATTTCTATTGCTCAAGTCATTATCTGTAGTGCCATTCTCCCAGTACTCTGATGCTCTCAATCTGTTGTTAGGTGTAGATTAAACCTCAGATCATGGTTTGAAAATGAGGAAAATATTCTCAGTTGTTCTCTAACAGTGTATATAACCCTTGTTTCATGTGTTGCTGATGTTGAGAAAAGGCAGAAAAGCCTATATTTTTTTTCCGAAAACAATGATACGTTTGTCGCTGATGTTATTGATCGCACCATTGTGCTTTGGTTTGAAATTGACAAATTTGTTTCCTCGTACTATACAATATATTTTGATAGAGAAAGAGAATGGTCCAAGGACTATAAATGATGTGAAGCTTATTAATGCTGGAAAGATACTGGAAAACAGCAGGACACTGGCTGATTCTAGACTTCCAGTTGGTGAACTCCCGGGAGCCCTCATCACTATGCATGTGGTTGTGCGTCCTCCTATTGCAGACAAAAAGAATGGTATGTATGTTTCTAATCTGCTGGACACACTTGCCATTATGTTGTTGCATACATGTTCTTTGGCGAATTCGTTGTTTTCATTAGTCGCTTCCCCAATGTATCCAACATCTTGACGCTTTTCATGAACGGTAATGGCAATCTATGTTAGTTAAGCCACATAGTTCCTATGCTTCAATCTTTTACGAAGGCAGCTCCTTCTGAGTGATAAGGAGCATTACCTCACCGTATCTTGACACTCAGCACGTACGCTAGAAATCTGGATTCAGCATTACCTCACAGCATCTTCACACTAAGCACTTCTTCATGACATTATCAAGTCTTTCATAAATTCATAAAAGATCAACTTCTTATTTATATCTTCTAATTTTTACATAATCATTTTGTATGCTTGTTCTTTATCTCAGCTTATGGCTCATTCCCTCCCTTGAAATTTTCTTTATATATAGTCCCTTCTTAATTTCTCCATGTGTACTATTTTCCCTTACGTTTTGAATTTCTAAGAAAAATATATCTGTTCCTTCTTTTATCATTATTGGGAGATGAAGCAATGGAACTTGAAATTCTGGGTAGCAAAAAAACTAGGGAAGTGATTGGCACTCCAATTCTCTCCGTCTACAATCCCCAATGGGTTATGACCATTGATTCTGCTTTAATGTACTTAATCTGATGGCTAGAAAAAATGGAGAAGAGAGTGAAAATCACTATACTATAGAAAGCAGTTTCAGACACAAAGCACTGACAGTTGCATTTTGGACCAGATAAATTGCTGAATGATTCACCGGAGAAGCCGCGATGTTCATGTTCTATATTGTAGCTTCCGGTAACAAGGTCGAGAGAGCTTGTTGTCAGTCTATTAGTGTCGTTCCATGTCTTTCCATTCATTTCCGGTGAGTCGCAGTTCAAATCTTGGTTCTCTTTCACAAATGGCATCAACAAGTTGATGGAACCGGCCATCAGCGAGACTTCTGTTACTTTGAATCGTGTTGTATTCGTATGTAAAAACAGCTTATAGTTCCTTATGGCTTGTGATTTGTTAATGAGAAAAGAACCGCATTGTTGCATTGGTAGCTTCTAGTTTATTTGCATCAGTGAGTACCAAGTGTAAACTAGGGGAAAAAAAAAGGAAAAGAACATAATTAATTTGATTGATTTTAGAAGTTTATTACTCTGGGATATTTTGTCCTGGTACTATTTTGTTTTTGGAAATAATTATAAATTAGGCTAATTTTTAAATATAACATATAAAATATGTTCACCTAATATATAAATAGCTCATTTACTGTATGGATGAAATTTTTTTAAATTTTAAATATTAATATTTTATATTTATTTTTAAAATTATTTGATAAGATAATTCTAACTAAATTTCATATTTTCAAATTTGTTTTAAGAATGAAAATTATTTTAATCCACAAAATTTCTCAGATATTATTTGATATTTTTGAATAATTATAGACTCACAGGTACTTTATTATTATTTTTTAAAAAAATTGGTTTTATTCCTTCATTGGTAAATTATTAATTGACTATTTGTTTTATTCTTTCATAATTAAATTAATAATTCTTTGTGTATTTTTTATTTTTTATTCGATTTTAAAGAGGTATATTGCATATAATATACAATTATTATACAATTAAAATTATCATAGGTAAATTATATTTTATGTACAATTAAAATTCTTATAGATAAATTATGTAAAATACAATCAAACTATATTATATGTAATGACACGCTTATAATTCTTTAAAAATTAAATAACTAAAATTAATACTGCATTTTGGTCAATAATAAAAAAAATCAAATTATTTCTTATTTACAGTTTCTATTTATTATAATGAACTAATTCATATTTCGAACTCTAAAAAATGACTCATATATAATTTCCATTTTTAAAAGTAATTTGTCAATTTACCACTCGAATGTCGAAATTTGTATCTTCAAATTTTTTTTATTTTTTTATTTTTTTATTTTTTTATTTTGATAATGTCATTTTATACTTTCGCTTTTCCGAAATGTGATAAATTTGACAAAAGAAAAATTAAAGAAAATGTAACCGTATAAGGGAAATTGACAAATACCCTATTAAGAGTTGATCCAGGTGTGATTTCTCCAAGATGTAATTTTGAAATTCCATTAGTTGAGTGAATTACCAATACAATTGCCAAACTCCATCCAAATGAAAATGG
The DNA here is from genome assembly GCA_032719365.1 of Prinsepia uniflora. Classification (NCBI taxonomy): domain Eukaryota; kingdom Viridiplantae; phylum Streptophyta; class Magnoliopsida; order Rosales; family Rosaceae; genus Prinsepia; species Prinsepia uniflora. The sequence continues at coordinate 75,437,542 of CM064872.1, forward strand.
AAAGAAGACGGGATACATGGGAAGAAGTGACCATTTCTTTCTTGAAGGTATATAAATAGAAATTACTAAAAAAAATTTGATTTACAGTACTATACAGCAGAAGAGCTTACCGCGTTACAGACTCTGTGCTTGTGAAACTATCAACCGGTGAGTTTATTTACACTGCATTCCAGCATTGTAAGTTTCACCACAAGCGGTTCAAAGATCAGAAAAGAATGGAGACGATCACGAAGGGTCCAGAAAAGAAGCCGTTGAAGAGCGATTCAAGCAGAGAGCTTTCTTGGATGCTCGAACATTCTTGAGTGTCATCATTAGCTTCTGTCTCTCTCCTTCAACCTCTGCAAATTGAAGGCTTAACTGAGAGTATCGATCATGCATGTCTTTGAGTTCGGTTTCTACAGTTGAATATCTTCCCTTGAGTTCCAGCATGTCTTTGATTAGCTCATTTATGTCTCTGAAGCTGTGAAACACTGCCTCCTCGTCGCTGTGTTGTTTCACGAATGAACTGAGAGACAACAGGATCTCAATGTTAAACGTTAAACTCATGTTTGACAAAGGTTGTAGTTGACAAGCAAAAGAAAGATAATTTATTCGGTTATGATACTGCCATGAGTCTACTTTTAGATTAAAACTGCCAATAAAAAAAGAGTACTTACATTTGCATCTCAAAGATAAAACATCCACAATGGAATTTTTAAATGGCCATTTTGCTAATTTCCCCCCTGAATTTCTACCCAGGTAGCTTTTATTTCAGCCGAATTTCCCCTTAAGGTCACATTTTGCTTAATTTTTCGTTAATTTGTCACATTTAAAAAAAGAAAGTACCAAATAAATTTATGAAAAGCCAAATTACTCAAAGAATGATTTTTAATGACCAACCGGTGACTGATTTCGATGAAAATTTGTGAGGAAATACGATGATAGGGAGAAAATTGGATATAAAAAAAAAAGGTTTAGGATGAAATAAAAGTTCGGGACAGAAATGGGCAATTTGGTTTTTTTTCAAATTACCACAGCCAAGTCACACAAAAAAAAGAGATAAAAAGGAAAAAAAAAAATAGTATGCCTACTCCCATGAGTGCATACGTAAGGCCAATTTGTAAGGGTGAATCAGAATTGAATAAGACGTACCTCTGAAACTGGATAGTTGATTTCTTCTTTGCCTGCAATGCTTCAGCTAGTTCAACTTCCAAAGCCAGCACTCTCTCTAAAGCATTGCCACTGCATGAAAATTCGTTGAACAATGGAAATATACTTCCCAATTCTTCATTTACCTAATCAAAAAACCGGAATATGATATCAGCTCATGGACACGCATCACACGCCCATATTATAAGGTGTAAAGATCAGAAAGTTATTCACCTTATTTAATTGCATCAGCTCTCTTTGTAAACCTGGAAATTTTGGGTCAAAATGATGATGCTCATCGGGGGGAAGAAGCAAATTTTCGTGCTTCATCCTTTCCAACTGCAAGAAGATAACGTGGATTAGACAAGATCAGCTGCAAATGAAAATTTTACGTCCGGACCTAAATTTTAATGAAATATATACCTCCATATTTAAGTTGTCCATGCTGGACTTTAAGCTTTGGGCCTTAAAAAGCTCATTGGAAAGAACCAAATGCTTCATTTCACTATTAACATCCTTTTGGTTTGAAAGTACAACACCAGAGTTCCCGTTTACACCTCTGGATACAAGGCCATCCTGTCCAATGAAGCTCATAAATTGTCAGAAACCAAAGTTCAAGACACAGAATAGAGAAGTATTTGCATGAAAAAAAAAAAACAAAAACAAAAACAAAATGAACTATCCTACTCCTATTCTCAAAGGATATAGAATGAACTTTACAGTTTTGAAGTCTACTTGAATCATTTATCAGTTAACACATTATAATTACTCTAACAGAACTGCAAGAAAAATTCTAAGAAAGCCACCGGAAAAAGTATAATCGAAAGCACCTTTTTATCTGAGGGCAGTACGAGAAAGATAAATCTTATTCACTTTCCCAAAATCTTAATAGAAAATAATCACAAATACATAACATATATAAAATAACATAATATTGCTGTTGCTACATATTTGCACAAATATTGGAGTTATCACGGAGCGAATTACTCAAATATAGAAAATCCAGATTAAAATTGCTAATTACCTTCTGGGAGTGTATATTTGAGTGGTCTGCTTCATTAATGGAATTCAAGCATTCATGCTCAGATGCTATGTGAGATATGCCATTTCCTTCTCTCCAATTATTTACAGAAGATGAAGAGCTTTCAATCAAATCTTTGGCTGAGGTGAGTTCTAAAGTAATTTTAGCCTTTTCCTCATTGCACTTTTGGAGAGACGCTTCAAGCTCTTGTTTTTCTTCCTTACAGCACTCAAGGCTTATTAATGAGCATTCCTTTTCAGCCTTCATCAGGTCATATGCTTTCATTATTTCACGCTTTTCAGAAAGTACCGAGTGTAGGTTAGACTCCAATTCCAAGATCCTCATTCCTAGCTCTTCATTTCTCTTTACATGAGTAGCTTCAGTTTTCTTCCTATTCTCCACTTCATCGATTGCATCTTGTAGTTTCCAGAGCATCTCGTCACAATGCTTCTTGGACATAGCCAGCTGTTGGTTCAGTTCTTGTAGCTTGGTCTCATATTGTTCTTTGATGAATGCAATTCTTAACGAATCTTGCATAGCAACCGGTGGCCCTTCTGGTTCTCTTTTTTCTTGTGTTTGGAGGCGCTCAGCATAAGCCTTGTCTTTAAGCTCCTTGAAATGGAGGGATAAGTTCTTAAACTCCTCCGTCTTCAAAACCTGTTCAGCAAGCCTCTGTTTAAGCTCGCTAAATTTACTGTGCAGAGTTGTCAATTCATCTTTATGTCCTTCCAGCAACGTTATCTGAGTGCACTGTTCACTCAACTTAGCTTTGAGCACTAAGACTTTGACTTCTAGTTCTTCCTTGGAGAATATTAAGTCATCAATCTCCTCTTCAGAATTCATCAACATATGCTCCAGCCTTTCGATCTCAAGAGCAGACAGACTTTTATCCACATGGACAATATCCTCAACATTTTCAGCTCTTTTCTTGTATACGTCAAGTTCAGTCTTCATGGCACTGTTTGTATCAAGAAGTATCCTATTTTGAGCACTGGATGCTTCCAACTCAGATTTTAGGGAATCGAGACTTATCATTAATTTGGTGTTCTCTTCAAGGTAATGCCTTTCGCTAGCAAGACATTTATTAAGCATATTCTCTACCTTAAGGTAATTGTTGTGAAGCCCAGAAACATGGCTATCTGACAAGTGAAGCTTCTGACCAAGCACTTCAATTGCAGCCATATATTGAGATTTTTCAAAAGTGAATCCAACATCTGCAGCTATTGAAAATTCATGCATTTCAGATAACTGAGCTTCTGAAGCTGATAAGGAAGCACACTCTTCACGAACATGTTTCAGACATTCCTCAGAATGCAACAGGAGACGAAGAACTCTAGATTTCTCCAGCTCTAGGTCCAACACCAATTGTTTGAGATGGACCAGCTCACCCTTTTGCTGATCAAAATTGAGCAACTGGATGTTCTTCTTGTTCAATTGGGACGTCAAATCTGTAATTGCACTCTCTAACTTATCTCGAAGATCTCTCTCAATTTGCAACTCGTCATGCAAAGAGACCAAACATCCTTGCAAACTATTAATCTCCAAAGCAAGCTCAGAACAATTTTCGGTTTTATCTGCCAAGGACACCACCAAAGCTTCTTTCTCCTCAGATAATGCAGCTATGGTCAAATTACACCTTCCTAGTTCTTCAATCCTGTTCTCATATTGAGCCTTTGTGAAAGTGAGCTCAACATCAGCAGCTATTGAAAATTCATGCATTTCAGACAGTTGAACTTCCAAAGCAGAAACCGAAGAACATTCTTCACGGACATCTTTTAGACATTCCTCAGAGTCCAACAAGAGATGGGAAACTCTTGACCTCTCTAGTTCTAGATCCAATACCAATTTCTTAAGTTGTACAAGCTCAGCCTTCTGCTGATCAAAACCAAGTAACTGGCAATTCTTCTCATTCAATTCGAAAGTCAGATTTGTAATTGTACTCTCTAACTTATTTCTATGATTTCTTTCAATTTGCAACTCTTCGTGCAAAGTGATCAAACTTCCTTGCAAACTATTAAGCTCCAGAGCAAGCTTGGAAGATTCTTCATTTTTATCCTGTAAGGACACCATGAAAGCTGCTTTTTCCTCTGACAATTCCGCAATGGTCAGGATGCATTTGCCTGCTTCTTCAATCCCGGCCTCATATTGAGTTTTTGTGCAAATCAATCTGACTTCAGCAGCTACTAAAAACTCATGCATTTCAGACAGTTGAGCTTCCAAAGCAGATACTGTAGAACATTTTTCCCAGACATCTTTCAGAGATTCCTGAGAGTCCAATAAGAGCTGGGAAACTCTTGATTTCTCTAGTTCTAGATCAGAGACCAATTTTTTGTGATAGACCAGCTCAGCCTTGTGCTGATCAAAAACTAGCAACTCACAACGTTTTTCTTCCAATTGAGATGTGAGATCTGTAATTGTACTCTCTAACTTATCTCTGAGAGTTCTCTCAATTTGTGACTCCTCATGAAAAGAGAGCAAACCTCCTTGCAACCTATTGAGCTCCAGAGCAAGTGCTGAAGATTTTTCGGTTTTCTCCTGTAAGGACACCATCAAAGCTTCTTTCTCCTCTGACAATGCAGCTATGGAGAGGTTACACCTTTCTAGTTCTTCGGCTAACTTCTCCAATTCTGTAAATTCACCAGCAAGGTCCTGATGCTTAGAAGTAAGCTGCTGCAGTTCCAGTTCCAAATGATCAAGACCAGACAAAATTTCTCTGTGCTTTTGTGCATAATTTGCTTCAGCTTCGAAGCCAATCTCATGTCTGTTTGCAATCACCTCAACTTGTAACTGAAGCTTTTGCACTAGGGCATTTGAAACAAGGAGTTTATCTAAAATACCTCGTAAATCATGCTCAAATTTCTGTTTTATGACCAGATTACCAGATTCTGCTGCAGTTAAAGACTCTTGAGCTCCATCTCTTTCTTGTGCTAGCTCTTTCTTCTCTTCCGTAAGCTGGACAATCTTCTCGTACACATTGTGCTGAAGCTCTTCCAGTTGCAATACTGCACCTATTAAATCTTTGGATTCCAAGTTCTGGCTGACACATCCACAGCAGAGAGCCAGGTCCTTGTACTTTTGGTCATAAGATTCCAACACATTCCATAACTTACCCTGTAGAAAGCTCACAACATTCTGCAGATTCTCCTTCACATGAGCCAGCTCATCAAAGTCATTTCGAACAGATTTCAACTCTTCCTCCAAGGAGGAAAGCCTATTTCGAAGAGAGCCATTTTCCATGGTTTCCTTTTCCAGCAAAACTTCCAGCTCTAATTTTTCAACAGTGCAGCCTTTGTATTTACTCTCATACATTTCATATTCTTTTATCATCCCTATCCATCCAGCAATATTCTTGGTAAGAAGATCATTTTCGCTAGCAGTGTTTTGTAAATTTTCTTTCAATTTTTTGTTCTTCAGAGCCAATTCATTGCAATTCGAATTGCAGATATCCTTGTACTCATTCAGGCATTGAATCTCATCCAATGCAGTCTGCAACCTCATTATCAGTAACTCATTGGACTCAGTTGAAACGTCCAGCTGTCGTGAAAGTTCATGCACTTTCCCTTTTGTCAAGCAAAAATCAGTACTTGCTTCAACCAAAGTAACCTGTAGAGTCTTTGAGAAGACATCCAAATACACATTCAGCAGATGCACTTCATAAAGTTCTTCTTCAACCTTTTGGTAAAGCCCCTTCTGCAAGAGGAGAGATTTTCTCAGATCTTCTGATGATATATCCTTGTCTAAATGCTGTTTCTTTAACCCGTAGCATTGATTCTGACACTGCAAGTGTTTTGCAGCACAAAATTCCTCTGAATCCACTTTCTGATTCCGCACCGTTTCTTCGCACCCCTGAAAACCTGGAAGCAAAGAATCTGAAAAAGCCTGCTTAATGAGGTTCTCATTATTCTCATACAAGGACAGAACCTGGCCGGAAAGCATTTCAAGGTCTTTCTGTAACTGGTTAACGGCAATGGAGTAATTCGTGCGTGCCCTCTTAAGTGCCGCTTCTGCTGTAGTAGCTCGTCTTTCAAGCTCCTTGTTCAGAGAATCCAAATCGCGCTTTTCTTTGGCAAATTTTGTTCTCTCATTGTTCATATCTTGCTGGATTCTCTCCATCTCAGCTTTAGCAGAGGAAATTGTGTACACGCAAGTTGAATGCTCGTTTCTGAGATTCTGCAATTCTCCCATCATCTGTCTTTGGGTTTCCTCAAGTTCGTGAATCAGCGCTTCATAGTAGCACTCCATCTGGTCAGCTTTCTTTGCAAGGCTTTCTCGTTCAGCTTTCAACTCATCAACCTCTCTTAAAAGTTCAAAGACTTTACTTTTCATTGCATCGGAAGCATCTACTGAATCAAAGTCTTGAGATACCATCTCGGATATGCTTAGGGAATGAAGAGAACCTTCTAGTTGATAGAAATCTGAATCAAATCTGGTTCCCAGTACTAATTTCTCAACTTTACGTAAACTCATTTCATCGGTCTGATTTATGCTTGTCCTGTTCACCCCTGAATTTGCCTGTCCAGTTTCTTGTTTGAGAACTTGCAAAACACCAAGCAATGCCTCAAAATCTGAGTGAAAAGATCTGACATCCCCTTCATGTACTCCAAAGCATGCCTTGTTCTGGAGTTCTCTTATTTTATCATCCATATCTGAGAGCCCCTTCAACCACCTGAGCTGTAACTCATGAACAAAGTGATCCTGGTCTATCTCAAAATTTTCCCTACTGGACAATGGAATGCGTAATTTGGAACTTTTTTGTTCCTGGAGATCTTCTTTTAACTGTGAACATTCTGATCTCAGTATGGAAACTTCCTTTGCCAAGTGTTCACCTGAAGCAATTTCAGCATCAAGTTGACGGGAAATTTTTTGTGCTTCAATGCCTATTTCATCAGCATGACTTTGTAAAGAGCTAACCACCAGCTTAAGTTCAAGAATGGATGATTCAGCTGCTTCCAAGCTTCCTCTAAGTCTACTATTTTCCTCATATGCATTTGGCAAGTCAGCATCTGTAGAAAAGTCAGAACCCCAGCAATGGGCCCACTCATTGGTTCCCTGTGGCAAGAACCGCTGATCAGAGGGGTCTCCTTTATCTTGTCCAGGACTTTGACTAAGGGACAGTGCTGCACCTAAATCACCAGAGGTGGCACTCTTAAGACTTTCGATCTCATGGGTGCTGGATGTATCATGTTTCTCGGCATATAAACTTTCAGAAGTATTGGAAGAACCATCAAATCCAACGGCTGAATCTGCATAGTCTTCATTCAATCCAACCTCATCTCCAAGAGGAGAGAGTTCTTTGAATTTAACTCTTGCATTCATCTGTAAAAAGAAGAAGTAGCATATATTAAGACAACAGATCAAAATTCCAATCACGAAGATAATAACTTCATCCAGTAAAAAATATTTCACATCGTGCATTGTATAAACTTGTAACTTTGAATCAAATGATTTTTTAAACTCAAACATTACAAGAAAAAGTAATAGGATTGCTCTCCGACTTTGTGAGAGATGTCATGTTCTAGTAACTGACTCATGGAAAATGTTGTAAGGGTACGGCTATACCCATAAACACTCCAAAAGCAGGAACTATCTTTCTCATACAATACAGATTTCAAAGCGAATTGCAAAATCCTTGTTTCATCTTTATGTCTTTAATATCATAGCAGCAACAGTGAGCCTAATTGCATCTTGATGGCAGAAACGTGTTGAAGAATGGTGTTTGTTTTGTCCGAACCAAAGTTTATCTTCCACAAATGCTAGACACCTCAGAGGATTAATATCTTTTATTTTCCATCTCTTATTGCATATTTCATTCCTATTCTCCATATAATTTTGTTTTCTTATATAAACAAACAAAATATGATACTGAAATAATAATTTAAAAATGGTTTATGCAAATATTGGACAAAATTCATCAACATTTGTTTCAAGGAGCTTTTGTTTTCCAAAAATTTGAATAGAAACATATAAAAATTCAGAAGCCAAGAGAGCAAATCATTACTACTCTAAGGGACAAACAGAGACGGCAGAAAACAACTAACCTTATCCATCTGATCATTCATTGTATCTTCAGCAGAGGATATTCTTCCAGCAGTTGTTACATCATTTCTGTGTTGGTCAGAGGTAGTTCGAAGACCACTCTCTCTCAGCTCTCTCTGCTGCTCAAATTCTCTGAACCCAGTTTTAGATGTTAGCAGTTGTACACTGACCTGACATTGAATAAGAAAAACACAACGAGAAATATGAGTTGCATACGACATTAACAAATGACTAAATTGGTTACTGGAAGGCTGGAAGCTAATTGAGAAACCGAGTGGCTGTTGGGAAAACTTTACATAGAACAGTAGCAAGTTAGCTTTTCTAGGGTGATATTTAGTTTGAATTTCAGAGATTCTCACATGTAAAAGAGTTCCAGAATCACATTCATGGAGAGGCAGTGAGACAGCAGAAGGCTTTAACGCATCAGCATAATCAGCAAGGTTGATAATGGCCTCACCGAGGACACTAGACCGTGAAGAACCCTGATGCCAGTTAGATTTAGGCCAAAAAAGTTGAATCAGTTCAATGGCGCAACGGGTGGACTAGAGAAAAATTAGTTCAAAAATCAATCGAACTTGAAGCAGAAACATAACTTAAGAGATAGGATTTCTTCAGGAATATTACCATAGTTACCACAAGTTTGTAAACCTTCTCATCATACTGTTTTGTTCTAGTATCTTGTAGAAGTCTTGTAGTTTCATAGATGGGATCTCCCCACTTGCAGGTCCCATTCCTCACATTTGCCTTGGTTGTTTTTGCAGTTGCCTTTCCAGAATCAGCAGGTATGAAAGATATAAACAGCTTATCCCATCCAGTTTGAGGAACCTAGACCATCCAGTGAGAAACACTACATTTAGTTATAGCTGCTAGATATAACACCACACTTTCCAAAAATGTTATAGAAAAAATGCATAAATTGAACAGAGTTCAGGTGCCTTTAAGCCCACTAAGCCATAAAAGACTAGAATAAAAGAACAAATTCATTGATGAGAGTGAAAGGCCTGCATTGCTTATATAAAGTTCATGGTCGATTAGATTATCTTACACATCATTTGACACAGTCGAAGCCAGATTAACGCAATTACCAGGTTACTAATGCATATTATTCAACAATTGGTCTAGGATCTTCTAGCTCAACTAAGAACAATAAAAAAAAATTTAATACTCAGAAAAGCCAATTGAGAATCTAAAAGGAAATTTATAGTAAACTATAAGTTAGATTGATTTTCATCCAGCAAATTCTAGCAAGTTACGAACTTACATGTGTAGCGTGGAATTGTAGCCTGAAAACAACTTTTACTTTTGTCTTCTCAAGCTTCCACTTAGTGATCCTTGACATTACTGGATATTCTATCTTTACTCAACTATGTCACGTCAAGGTTTCACTTTCATGCTCCTGCACCATTGTAAATCAGGTAAAGAATGAGTGAATTGTTTCAACTGATCATGCAAAGTTAGAAGTTACATATCGTGGACGACAATTAAAACGCCAGACCAACGAAGATATAGTGAGTGCAAACAGTCATTCATAACCCTGTACAAAAGAAGTAGTTAGACAGGGTGATCCCCTTTCCCATTCCAAAAAGTTGACCGCAGAATGTGAAACCCAAAATGCAGTTCGAAACTAGTGATGTCAATCACATTTGAATTTGAAATAAGGGTCAAATTAAAATGAAAGATCAGATCATGCTGCATAACTTCATTATCATTGAAGTCAAAGTAAAACTAAAGCCAGCACTTATACAAGCCTATCGTCACTATATGGTCTAATCAGATTCAGCTACATCTTTCCAATCCCTTTTTCTCACAAGTTCTCAGCAACAAAACAGAAAGTAATGTAACCTGAGAAAAAGTTGCATAGGGAACCAATTTGGGAAGAAAAAAAATAAATTGGAGCACATACCTTGTAAAAGTAGAGGCATAGAGTTGCCCAAAAGGCAAAACCCAGAAAGAAATTCAAATCCCGGATGAAGAAACGCCGGATCCAAGCCAGGAAAAAGGAGAGAATTCAGATGCCAGAAGAAGAAGCTGAAGCTGCAACACTGAACCAAAAGACTGACAAAACAGCAAAACGACTGCGTTAGAGACAATCCCAGCCCCCAGAGCAGAAATGCCTCGCTAAATGTGGAAATTTGTGAAACCCAAGTCACTGTTTGTCTAGAACAAATCGTCAAAAACCCAATATTTGAAATACCAATAAATACCACATGCACCACCAAACCAATCACCAGACAGCTACAATGTCAAAAAATTCAAACCCAATTATCAGAAACGCCAAAAGAATGCAAACCCACACGGCCTAAACGGCGTACAAGTGTGAAGGCAACAAGGACGGCAGGGACAATTAGTAAAGTTTACACCTTTGACACTCAAAATTCAAAACCCACAAATAAAAAATGAAAATTTATATAAATAATCAAATTAAAAATGTTGGGTCAAATATTATAATGGCATTGGCGAGGCAGTGCGGGTAGGTACCTAGCAAGCCGTGGATCTGTAGGTGCTAAAGTTGGAAGGAAGAGCAAGAGTAATCTTGGGCAAGAAGGTTCAGAGATGCAGTGGCAAATGGCAATGTGTGTGGTTTAGGGGTGGGTGGCGTAAATAAGCAGTAAATGGAAGGGTTAATAAGTTTATATGAGCATCAATAAGGCGAGAGGGAGGTTCGTTTCAGCTCAAATATCAACTTCAGGTTTCTGGAAACCCGCCAAAGCCTGCATTTGTCTGTGTCTCTTGAATCTCTTTTTATTTTTCTACTTTTTTCGTGTAATGGGTGGTGATGTCATTGTCTACTTGTCCTTGCGAATGTGGACTTCGGGGGTTTTGCCTTTTAACTTATATTGGAGTAGTTGGATCTTAAGTATCTTACTGCAATGTGCTTTGTTTTTTACCACTTCGGAAATTGACACTCGTCTGGCTCTTAATCATAACGTAAGTACTAAAATTGGTTTTGCTTTTAAAATTGTTAGAAGTGGATGAGATTAAGGGATTACAGGGTGTCAGTCAGTCAGTGCAACGCACTAGCAGATCTAAGCATAATTTAGATTAATGAATATGCTTTTTTATAGGCATTGAGTTTGAATTTTTATCTTCGTAATTTAAATTAATTATAAATAATAATATAATAAAATCCTTATAATTTAGGATCATATTATCCTATTGCAGGTAGATTGCTTTACTCATCTAAGAATTGAAGTCTCTTAATTATGAACCATGCTTCTTGATAGTTACAAAGTCAGTTGTCCTCCAATAGTGAAAATGAAAGAAGAAGAAGAAAAAAAATACTAATTTATCTGTAATAATATTATCATGAAATAATAATAAAAAAATATATATTATCATGAAATAGAAATCACATTCTTAAATACCCATGTGACCCCAAAAAGAAAAGCAATGTGGAAATGTCATGACAAAAAGTTTAGGTGTAAAGTAGGGAATTCATGTTCATAAATTGAAATGTGAAATATTTTCGTTACATTAGGAGATTAAACTACATATTTAAGCAATAATTAATAAATTATTTAAATTTAAAATAAATCAATTGCGACAAATAAACGCATATGAACAAAGAACGAGACAATGGAGAGTGGAAGCAACTCATCAGCAATCAGATGCTTGAGTTATATTTTGGCACTGCCAAAATTTACTGAAATATGAAACTACACACTGCTACTATAATGGCATAGCCCCGATAATTAAATTTTCTTCCGAACATTTGTTGATTGTTGATGCGGTGTCTGTGGAGTTTTATTTCTCAATTATTACTCGCCTCAATTTGCCTATTTTGGTTCCCAATTTGGATTTTTTTTTTTCGATTTTCTTTCCATCGTTCAATTTTTAGGCAAAATGTGCAAATTGATAGATACACTTTTTTAATGAGACTGATAATCAGGCACATGCCAACATAAAGGATTAAGGTGGGTTTCAATCCACCCGAAATTACTAACCCAAAAAAAAAATAGTATCTTTTTAGTATTTATAACTTATCCAATTAATTTGTTACCCCTTTAAAAAGATAAAAATAATATTTTTGAAGATCGTATATTCTTCAAATAAAATAGTGTTTATTGATAATATTGATATCCATTTGATAATAAACTCATGTAATATGTAAAAAAACTAATAGACTACAATTCTAGTACTTTTATATTACATGGTATTGTATACAATTATTTTTTTTCTTAATTTTTTATTTATATATAAGTATTAATTTTTAGAATAAAACGAATCGGTATATATTTTGTTTTTTATCAATAAATTTATCCGTACTACTGAATTTTGGTAGAAAAAAAATAAAATTATAATTATAATTCTGAAATAAATATGTTATAAAGTATAAAGGAAGGAGAAATAAAATGTAATTCGTCCAAAAAAAAAGTGCATCAACATCGGCGGCGGCATCAGCAGCAGCAGGAGCATATTATGTGGGCCTGATCTGAACTAATGAGGTGGAAAATGGAGGAATGAAGAAGCCGTGAACCGTGGGTTCACCCCACGCACCACTGGCCTCAGTGGCTCAATGGGAGACCGCGCACATGGCTTTGGTGTCCTTGGCTTCACTCGTCAAACATCACTCATCAGTCATCAGTTCATCACACACCGCGGCTCACTTCGAGCGTATAAATTTATTTATTTGAAAACAACTGCCAAATAATTTTATTGGGACCTTCAATTTTCAAATAATTTTCTATTTTTATTCAATATCTCCTTCAATTATTTCAGTGACGAAACAACTGCCAAATATTTTATTGTCTTCCATAAACCTCCTTTAGGTGACACTTTCTAAAATTTTATTTCGCCAGGTCACATTAAAATTGTGTAATTAAAATCCTTTTTCTTGGTAGATAAAAAAAAATTTAAAAAAAAAACCCTTTTTTTCTTGTAGGGACGTTAAGATCGATGTTTTGTGTATAATTTTTGTTTGAAAGATAAAGAAAAAGTGATAGATCAAAATGATGTTACTAAAATGTGTACTGACTAATGAGTAGGACTTGGGTCTGTTGCCAAGGTTCTGTGTCTTTGGATAGCCTTCAAAATGAAATATGAATATTATGGGTGTAAGAAAAAGAAAAAATATTGCGCTTTATTTATTAATTTCTTTATAAAAAAAATTTAGCTAATGATGAACTACGACACTCCACCCTTTTAGAAACCGCATTAAATCACAATCTACTAATAATTAATGGGAGGTTCTATATACTCCAAAGTCCAAACTTTTTAATATGTATTTTGACATAAAAGCATGCATGATCTTCAAAATCAAATTCCCGCAGTTTCAATCAACTTTCAACTGAACTAGTCCTCCGACTGCCCCGAGCTTTATTTGGATGGACCTTCTTCGTCGTCAGGAAGAAACAGCCACTCGATTTGACCATTTCAGCCATTTCATCATCATCAGATTTAGTAGATGTACCCAACTTGGCTCTTTGCTGTTCTTCTTCCTTCTTCAGTTTCTGTTTGTGGAGACTTCTCATAGCATATGCTTCAGCTAGACCATAACTACCGGACATGGTGTGAAAATTTTGAAAATAATCGTCTTTCTATTTCTTCTTCGATCAATTTTAGGAAGAAAAATGGAGCTCAGGATGAGGCATAATGGGAGGGCGATGAGAAGTATTTATAACGTTTGTGGTAACTTGGGGGAGAGGCAAAAATGATGTAGCAAATATTTGACCATACCTTTTTCTTCTTCTTTTTCCGGTTGAATGTTGACTGTTAAGGTTTGGAGAGACGAAGAGAAATTTGGTTGCTTCTGCTGCTTTTTCTTGGTTGCTTCTGCTGCTTTTGCTTGGTTGCTTCTGCTGCTTTTGCTTGGCTATTGCTAAGGAAAAAGACTGTAAACGTAATTCAGTATTGGCATTTCTAGTTTGCATCCTTGTAGAATGGTTACGATGTTGGGACATGTATTGGGCCATATTTTTAAGATCATAAATTTGGGTCAGAACAAAATTAAATTAAATTAAAAGCCACAGTCCAAATGGTGATGCACAAGATGTGCATGGTGGAGTCAACAATTGATGACTTAGCCGCGATGAAAAAATAATTAGAGACCATGCTTTCTTCTACTCGTTGGCAGAAGACGAGTTCGACACTTCGACCTGACACTTCATTTAGAAAGAAACCAATGCGATTGGGGAGTTTGAAGAAAAACAAGAGAACTTATACTTTATATTTTATAATAGATTTATATATGAATTTTCAAATATTATAATTTATATTTTAAATCCTATTGCATCTTAAGGATGCTGCTCTTTGGGCTACTGCTAAGGCTACCATCAAGTATATTTTTAGAAGGGCAATGAATGACATGAGAACTTTTAGCTCCGAAGTACGTAGTTGGCTTACAAGTTACAAGTATGGACTATTCGTTATATATTTTTGTCTTAGTATACTTAATTTTACGAATTTATTAACACAATTCTCATATTCATGTTACAGTATAAAAATAAATTACTTAAACACCGGTCCAAATCACACTTCAACACCCATCATATTTCAGTTCAGTTTACCTACCAAATTAAAAACAACTCAACTACTTACATATACTAGCTTCATTACATGAAGATCTATTAAACAAACCCAAATAATAATCCATCTTCTAAAAAATCCATATTCATTACATGAACGGCTACCAAATTTCCACCAATAACCAGCATCACGCATTATCCTTTTCAAAGAAGGAGTGTTCTCGATTCGGTTACTTGGTGACGACGTGTTACAACTTACAAGGCCTTCGATCTCGATCCAAGCTCTAAATGCTATGACGAGTTTGATGGAGTTTGCCACTTCGGCAACTTCGGTACAAGGCCTTCGATCTCAGACCTCTCTTTTCTCGATACGACAACTTTAGCAACTTGAGTCCCTTTATTTTTCTAGTTGGAGTTTGCAGAGCCTCTACAAATTTCAAGGGTTTCATGGAGAAGGTGAAGATGCTGACCTTTATCTCCCTTTTAATGATCAAAATTATATATATATATATATATATATATATATTTATAATAGGTTGCGATGTGTATGAAAGTGGGATCCACTGATGACACATCAACATATAACGGAGCAATTGACATAATTTTTAACAGGAAGCTTAACATGTAATAATTTGAAGAGTTTTAGAGTGGAAATTACAACATTTGAAATTTCAACTATAAATATATTTATATGATGTAAATAACAGGATAGTAGAGTATAATTTATCCTAAAAATAATCTCTACTCATTTTTGGTGCTAGAGAACAAACAAAGATAGAGGAAGGCTGCGACAAGAGTTTTGGCGAGAGATGCTCATGAGCTTCAACTGTCTAAGTGGATTTTGAGCGTCAATCAAGCGCTGCTTTCCAACGTTATTGGAGAGCTTTCTTAAGAGCTTCAACAAAGTTGCATTATGAAGGTGAAATCGCGAAAACTTTTTTTGTTATCGGTAATTGAAGGCTGAGGGAATTTCATACCACCAAGGTGAATCAACTAAGTCTTCAAAGTTGCTTTAAGTGCCTAGTATTGTTGCATAGAGGAAAGAGCTACCTGCATCAAGATTGATGAGTAGATGGGTTCTTAATCCTTATACTATTCATAGGCATGACTGATTTATGATTTGCAAAGTGCTCGTGGAGATTTCCCCAATGGAGAATTTACCACATTAAAATTCTTTTATATGTTGCTTGTTTCCTGGTTTAATTTACTACTGTGATTGCTATTGAAGCGCTAATTTGGTCTTAAGCATGATAAACTGAACTTGTTGATCATCAATTCTAGATTCTTGAATTGAATCACATGAGTAAATTTTATTGATTAAAAAAATACACATGGTCAAAATACATACTTTATACATTGAAATAAGAGTTAAATTACAATACGTATGGATAATATATCATACTCACACAAAAGTTTCATTTTATAAAAGTATGCATGATCTCCAAAGTCATCTTCCCAGCAGTTTCAACTTTCAATTGAACTAGTCTTCTGACTATCTTGAGCATTGCTTGGATGGACCTTCTTCGCCGCGGGGAAGAGACAGCCACTTGATTCGACCACTTCGGTCTTTTCATCATTATCAGATTTAGCAGTTGTGCCCAACTTGGCTCTTTGTTGTTCTTCTTCCTTCTTCAGCTTCTGCTTGTGGAGGCTTCTCAGAGCATATGCTTCAGCTAGACCATAACTACCAGACATGGAGTCAAAATTTCGAAAATAATCGTCTTTCTGTTTCGTGTTAGGTTTATTTCAGGAAGCAAAACGGGGCTTGGGATGAGGCATAATGGGAGGGTGATGAGAAGTATTTATAACGTTTGTGGTGGCTTGGGGAGGGGGCAAAAATAATGCGACAAATATTTGACCATATATTTTTCTTTTTTTCTTTTTTTGGTTGAATGTTGACTTTTGAGGTGTGGAGAGGCAAAGAGAAATTTGGATGCTGCTGCTGCTGCTGTTTGGTTGCCAACGAAAAAGACTTTCTGCACAAAACGAAATTACCAAGTGAATTTCCTATGTAAATGTACTTAAGGTTGTTATTAATATAGTATATTGATCACGCTTTTTACTAGATTTGAATTCGAAACTATACGTCCACCAAATAATGGAGATAAATATAATTGAATTGCAACACTAGTTAACACTTAAATGGCTAAAATGTGCTCGTGTATCCAAAGCTGAAGTACCCAATTTGGTGCAATAAGATGTTCAATGCACGGTTTTATGGGCAGGCACAAATTCGTGAATAAAAAATGTGGTGGGCTAAATTTAAATATGAATTTTTTTAATCAAATTTTGATGATATGAATAAAATTCATTATTTAAAAATATAGACGTAATCAAACTACATATTTTGTATAAGGAAACAACATATAATTACGCAATACAATACAATATAAAACGATTAAATTGCAACAAGTTCTACTTTTATAAGGACAATCAATCATACGATCTCAAAATAATTCATTATATCTCTTATCTAAGTGTAGAGAAAATTAATGAAATAGGTTATATAAAATAGCATTAAAAAAAAAAATTTGGTTATTAATTTCGGGTGGACTGGAGCACACTCCAGCTTTTGAAATGGCCCCTACTTGTTTATGGATTTGATACTACGATATTAAAAGAGGGATGTATATGTTGATTATTGATTTCGCTTTACGAATGTCGACTTTAAATATGGGACTTGCATTTTAGTCACTGCATACTGTATCAAATAGGATTTTGAGGCCTCAAATAATCAGATATAAAGTAAGACTTTCAATTAAAAAGATCTTTTAGCCTTGTTGAAGCCTCCAATATAGTCTTTCTGTGGCCAAAGGCACCAACTCTCATATACTCTGCACCTCCAGGACCAAACCCTTTTCCCGGAATGGTCACAATGTGTGTCTTCTCCAGAATTCTATTGAACACATCCCATTAACTCGACCCGGAAAATGTACCCAGATATAAGGTGCATTTTTGCCACCATACACTTTCAATCCCAGTGATTTGAACGTGTCAACGATGATTTTTGCATTCTCCTTGTAGTAGTCAACCACTCTGGTTGTGGCCTGAAAATGTAGAGAACACAACTTACAAAACAGCTCAAATTTGAAGCCGGATTTTAGTTTGAATTCATTAGCTTTCGAAAATGAGCAATAGATTGGTTCTACCTTCTAACCTGGTTCCTAGTACTAATTGCTCAACTTTACGTAAACTCATTTCATCGGTCTTATTTACGCTTGTCTTGTTCACCCCTCAATTTGCTTGTCCAGTTTCTTGTTTGAGAACTTGCAAAACACCAAGCAATGCCTCAAAATCCGAGTGAAAAGAATTCAAATCCCTGTCATGTACTCCAAAGCATTCCTTGCTCTGGAGTTCTCTTATGTTAGCACCCATATCTGAGTCCCCTTCAACCACCTGAGCTGTAACTCATGAGAAAAGTGATCCTGGTCTATCTCAATATTTTCTCTACCGGACAATGGAATGCGTAATTTGGAACTTTATTGATCCTAGAGATCTTCTTTTAACCTAAGTTGCACCGAAACGGATACGGATACGAGGATACGATACGACACGATACTCTGATACGCCAAAACCAAAAAATCAAAGGATACGATACGAAAAAGATACGAAAAATAAATAATATCAGATAAACAAATGTATAATAAGAACTACATAATAAAATGGTAACGGATACAAGGGGAATTCACATTCTAAGAAATCAACACATCAATCTATGAAATCATAACAATTAGCGGACATCACACACTGACACTGACATAGAACTCAAGCTGAGCTGAATACACATCTATGGACTCTTTCATTTCCTCCTGTCCACCTTGCTGAATCCTAAGTTTTCGCACTGAAAAGGATTATTCTGCGAAAGCCAAACCTTCCATATACATAAAGATACATAAAATAATGTATGACTATGGCCATCAGGCCACATGCTTAAGTATTCATACATGAAAAATAGAAATTGGTTTAAAATCCCACTTTTAAAGAGTAAAATATAAAACAGCGGAAGAAAATTGAGACAGAGAATAAAGACATTAGTCGATCCACATCAAATATCATTATTATCAAATAGACAAATACTGAACTCTAAATCAAATATTACTCATATAAATACACCGTGACTAAGCCCAAACTACGCATTAATTTAAACACGTAATTTGAGTATTGTGCAATTTAAACCCTTTTTGTGTAGATGTAGTATTGGTAAATAGGGATCGTTCTTAACCGGGGAAATTAGGGAACATTAATAATGTGTTAGTGGGAGATGAATAAAAGAATAATGAATTAAAGAATTAGAGAATAAAGAATTAAAGGAATAAAAGAATAAAAGAATTAAAAGAATAAAAGAATAAAAGAATAAAAGAATAAAGAAGGGGGGTTTTGAAAAAATTTATAACTAAATTAAAGAAAACATTAATTAAGAATTAAAATGCAAATGCTCATGCTAATTGGAATTTACAAACCATAGAGTAGTTTCATAGACAAAACTCACACTTTTACGTAGGTAATTTCGAATTAACAATCACATTATTTAAACTACTCCTAAAAATAGACTTCTTTCTAAAATTTTTCTCATAATAAACCAATCACGAAATCCTACCTTCATCATCTCAAATACTTACATATATCTTTCAATATTATAAATGCATCAACCATTAATGTGCGTCAAACATCAATATGCTTCAAACATTTACAACATGATTTACCTTAAGTTTATAATTAAATGCGCCGACAGCGATCAACATTTAATCTCTTCAATTCTACTCTAAGTGCACCGACATCGGATAAAACACTTGACATCAAATTGAAGTTTAAGCACTAAAACATATGAAGTAAAAGAAATTCAAAAAGTAAAACACATGGAGATTGCATTCTTACTTACAAATGTTAGAAAGAAAATACCAAGAACAATAGTAAAGAAGAAATGAAAATAACATAAAAATAACATAAATTACGAATAAGAATTAAAAGAAAACTAATTAATAAGAAAATCTACAAGAAGTAAAAATGGTCCCCAAAATTGTCTCTAAAAAAAGAGAAACAAAATAACTAAACTAAGAACTAAGAACTAAGAACTAAGAAAAATGAAAGAAATGGAAGAATGAAACTAATGGGGGACTCTCCAAATACAAGAATTGAACCCCTATTTATAGGGGGAAAAAGCTAATTACACTAAAAAAATAAATAAGAACAAATAAAAGTTACAATAAAAATATTAAAAAGTGAAATGATGAGATTGGGTGGTGTTTGTGGGGAAAAAAATGTAAAATAAACAAAAGAAATGTTACTGGAGAGAAACTGTCAGAAACAACTGAAAAAGGGCCAAATATTCGGTGGATGCTGGCAGGAAAGTGGGCGGCTGGTCGGCAGGCGTGCGCTGGAAAGGGAGGAAGTGGCCGGCAGGTGGTTGCTGGAGTGCAGAGGCTGTCGTCGGTAGGCGCGCGCCGAACGGAGGGGCTGAAGCTCGGGACACGCGCGCCGAGACTGGGGAGTGCGGCTCGGTGGCGGGCTGCTGCTGGGCTGCGCGGAAGTTGGGCCGCTGGGCTGCGCGGGTCGCGGGCCTGCTGGCTGAAGAAATGTATTTGGGCTGCACAGATTATGAATTTGGGCTGTAAGAAAACTGAAATTAATTAATTTAACTAATTTAGTAATATTTCACCGAAATTCGTCCATAATATTTTCGTTATAATTCCGATCGAGACGATTCTTTCGCCAAAATGCACCAAATTACAAATTTTATTTATTTAAACAAAAATAACACAAAATAAATTATTTTATCTAATTATTTATTATTTTAATATTAAAAGCTAAGTATAAAGGGTATAAAATAATATAAAATAATGCTTATTTGAGGACCTATCACACCGCCAGCCTTTCACCTTTCAGTAATTCGTCTCACTTCCATGATCCCAAAATGAAATAAACTAACCCTCTAAATTATTGCAACTCCGAATCGAATCAAATCGAATCTCACTAACCCTAGGAAACAATCATATAAACCCATCCCCCTAAAGTAAAAGAAGCCCACATGCTTATCAAAGAAAATAATACCAAATAACCAATAAATCTTGATAATCCAAAGAACTCTCATTAGAAATCCAAATTCTAGCAAAAAATCATGAAAGAGAGAGAGAGAGAGAGAAAAAAAAAATTACAAGGTTTAAATGTATCTGAACCGTATCCGAATCGTATCCAATCGTATCCAAATCGTATCCAAAAAGCCCACGTGCGTATCCAAATCGTATACAAATCTCGATACAGTATCCAAACGTATCCGAGCGTATTTGGCCGGTATCGGTATCCGAAACGCGATACCGAGGCCCATGGACATTTCGGTGCAACCTAGCTTTTAACTGTGAACATTCTGATCTCAGTAAGGAAACTTCCTTTGCTAAGCATTCACCTGAAGCAATTTCAGCATCAAGTTGACGGGAAAATTTGTGTGCTTCAATGCCTATTTCATCAGCATGACTCTCTAAAGAGCTGACCTTCTGCTTAAGTTCAAGAATGGATGATTCAGCTGCTTCCAAGCTTCCTCTAAGTCTACTATTTTCCTCATACGCATTTGGCAAGTCAGCATCTGTTGAAAAGTCAGAACCCCAGCCATGGGCCCACTCATTGGTTACCTGTGGCAAGAACCGCTGATCAGAGGGGTCTCCCTTATCTTGTCCAGGAGTTTGACTAAGGGACAATCCACCTAAATCACCAGAGGTGGCACTCTTAAGACTTTCAATCTCATGGGTGCTGGACATATCATGTTTTTCGGCATATAAACTTTTGGAAGTATTAGAAGAACCATCAAATCCAACGGCTGAATCTGCATAGTCTTCATTTCGTCCAACTTTCGGCCGAACCGAAAAATACCAAAACGAAAGAAAATCGAGACCATTTGGAGAAAACTGAACCGAATTGAACCGAACCAATCTAAAAACCGAACCGAACCGACCTGAACTGAAATGCTTTAGGTTACTTTGTAATAGACATTAATTAGCTGTAATGGATATTGATTAGTTGTAATAAACATTAAATTAGATTGTAATGGACATTAATTAGATAATAAATATTGATTATTGTATAAAAGTACAAAAAAAAAACGATTTTTAGAGAAAATTGAACCGGTTCAACCGAACCGATTCACCATAATTTGAAAAAAAAAACACCGGTTTTAACCGAAACCAAACCAAATAGGAGGAAAAACCGAACCGAACCGCATTGAAGGAAAAATCAAACCAAACCCAACCGATTCCCCAACCGGTTTCGGTTTCGATAAAAAAACCAAACTGAAAAACCGATTAACACACCTACATGGAATTGGGCACATCAGGGGAAAAAGGTGGTGGCGGTGAGTTTAACGGGCAGTTGAGCAGCGATGTTGATGGTGATGAGGGATGGGAGGTTAGGGATTGTGTCGGTGGGTGGTGGAGGAGGAGGGTTAATAGTGGCGGAAGTGGCTGTGGGTTGGGCAGCCATGGACTTAAGGTTTTTTTTCTAGGGTTGCTCGGCGGAGTTTTTACGGCTCTGATACCATACGAGGTATGAGAAGTTTCTGTATATTGACTTAATGAATAAGTTTACAGCCGTGACTATTTTATACAGGTATTAGGAGAGTCCTAACTAGGTATGTACTAGTAGGATCCTAACTAGCTAAGATACAAGCTAGGTAAATTACAGACTAGGTCAGGAATTCTATTGATTCCTATGTGTACTGATGTTAAGGATCTGCAATCTCCTCCGACTTGAGGATCCCTAATACCGTTCCTCACATTTGCCTTGGTTGTTTTTGCAGTTGCCTTTCCAGAATCAGCAGGTATGAAAGATATAAACAGCTTATCCCATCCAGTTTGAGGAACCCGGACCATCCAGCAAAAAACATTACATGCAGTCATAGCTGCTAGATATAACACCACACTTTCCACAAATGTTATAGAAAAGATGCATAAATTAAACAGAGTTCAGGTGCACTTAAGCCCACTAAGCCATAAGAGACTAGAATAAACGAACAAATTCATTGATGAGAATGAAAAAGCCTGCATTGCTTATATAAAGTTCATGGTAGATTTAGATTATCTTACACATAATTCGACACAGTCAAAGCCAGATTAACGCAATTACCAGGTTACTAACGCATATTATTCAACAATTGGTCCCGGATCTTCTAGTTCAACTACCATAAAACAAATTTTAATCCTCAGAAAAGCCAATTGAGAATCTAAAAAGAAACTTATAGTAAACTATAAGTTAGATTGATTTTCATCAGTAAATTCTAGTAAGTTACGAACTTACATGTGTAGCGCGGAATTGTAGGCTGAAAACAACTTTTACTTTTGTCTTCTCAAGCTTCCACTTAGTGATCCTTGACATTACTGGATATTTTATCTTTACTCAACTGTATAACGCCAAGGTTCACTTTCATGCTCCTGCACCATTGTAAATCAAGTAAAGAATGAGTGAATTGTTTCCACTGATCATGCAAAGTTAGAAGTTACATATCGTGGATGACAATTAAAACGCCAGACCAACGAAGATATAGTAAGTGCAAACAGACACTCATAACCCGGTACAAAAGAAGTCGTTAGACAGGGTGATCCCCTTTCCCCTACCAAAAAGTTGACGCCAGAATGTGAATCGCAAAATGCAGTTCGAAGCTAATGATGTCAATCACATTTGA
This sequence comes from Prinsepia uniflora, assembly GCA_032719365.1. Taxonomy (NCBI): domain Eukaryota; kingdom Viridiplantae; phylum Streptophyta; class Magnoliopsida; order Rosales; family Rosaceae; genus Prinsepia; species Prinsepia uniflora. The sequence continues at coordinate 75,460,856 of CM064872.1, forward strand.
ATTTGAAATAAGGGTCAAATTAAAATGAAAGATCAGATCATGCTGCATAACTTCATTATCATTGTAGTAAAACTAACGCCAGCACTTACACAAGCCTATCATCACTATATGGTCTAATCAGATTCAGCTACATCTTTCCAATCAGTTCTCACAAGTCCTCAGCAACCAAACAGAGAGTAATATAACCTGAGAAAAAGTTGCATAGGGAACCAATTTGGGAAAGGAAAAAAAAAAATTGGAGCACATACCTTGTAAAAGTAGAGGCATAGACTTATCCAAAAGGCAAAACCCAGAAAGAAATTCGTATCCCAGAGGAAGAAACGCCGGATCCAAGCCAGGAAAAAGCAGAGAAATCAGATGCCAGAATAAGAAGCTGAAGCTGCAACACTGAACCAAAAGACTGACGAAACAGCAAAACGACTGGGTTAGAGACAATCCCAGCTCCCAGAGCTTAAACACCTCGCTAAATGTGGAAATTTGTGAAACCCAAATCACGGTTTGTCTTGAACAAATCATCAAAACCCATTATTTGAAATACCAATAAATACCACACGCACCACCAAACCAATCACCAGACAGCTACAATGTCCAAAAATTCAAACCCAATTATCAGAAACGCCAAAAGCACGCAAACCCACACGGCCTAAACGGCGTACAAGTGTGAAGGCAACAAGGACGGCAGGGCAATTAGTAAAGTTTACACCTTTGACACTCAAAATTCACCACAAATAAAAAATGAAAATTTATATAAATAATCAAATTAAAAATGTTATGGTGCATGTATTAGTTTACTTAGAAGGTGGAGTATCGTGCGACAGTGACGGTTCTTACATTGAAAATTTAGATGAGTTAAACTTATATAATCAATTTTAAAAAATAAAATATAATAAAATATATTATTATATATAAAAAGAAGACATATAATACAAAAAATATAACAAATTTTATCCCATAAATAAAAGCTTGAAAAGAATACAACAAATAAAATAAGTAATTAAATATTCAATGCACATATAGAATATCATTATCTAATTTTATTTTGTACCCCATGAGTCATTTTGATACAAGGAAATAAGGGGAGAGAAATTAAATTATTTAAATATTGGGTATTCACCTCACTTGAGGAAAGTCGAACCCGAGACCTCGCATAGTGTAGAGCAATACTATTAAGTTACGAGTCATTAAAACTGTAAAATTCTCCGCTAAACTTCATTATTGATATTGTCAGCATGTTTTGAAAAATAGAAAGCGGAATATTTGCATTTTTTTAAATGTAATATGTTAATTTTTATGTATTAAAATTTTAAATTTTATTATAACTTTAACTATTAATTATATTTTTATTGTGAACTTGGATGGGCTATAGCACACCCAGGCCTAGCCCCCCTTAGCCCCGCCCAAGGTGTAGCCCCGTCCTTGATCGTGCATGGAGCAATTCCTTTCAATTGGTTGCTGTTTTTGTTTTTGAGTCATTTCAATTACTTTTCTTTGATGTTGCTGTAATATATCTTTGTTCCTCTACGTCTTGTTCTTTTCACCGCATCACTGCTCCTCTGAGTAATGATAGTCTTGCCAGCCATACATATTGCTTCCAAGTGATGTTTTGCTTCTATCATGTTTTTTCGGTTTGTATATTTCGTGTCAGGGGCCGCCAGTTCACTTGAGAAGCCCGAGGAGGAGCTGATGTGAAGAAATACTGTGATGAAGGTTTTAATAACACAATTTCTTTTTCAGTGACCCCCACGTTGCATCATCTTGAATTCCTTGTACATATATTTGACAGGACAATACTTTAAGAACGCCAGACTCGCCTTATTTCCATAATTATTTGCATAATCAATTAACTGGGTGGCTCTTTGAAGAGCAGTGCAGAGAAAGAGAACGTTAATGATGAAATTGGCCTTTTCATTGTTCTCCCAATTTCAGCTGAAAGCACTGGTGTGCTAACAAATCGCAAGGGTTTTGTCTTCTCAGTTATAACTTACTGAACTTACTGATGTTAAGTTTTTGTATTCCCAATTTTGGCACACCACAGGGAGCAGTCTGAAATGACTCCCTTTACAATATCTTGAAAGAACAAATCTTTAATTATTTGGATTTTATGTAAATTACTTACATTTCTGTTTGCCCACATTTTCTTCGGTTATACAGGTCCTGAATGTCTAGTTTCATACCAGTGGTTGTCTTTACTACGTTTTTAACCTACCTCTTTGTAAGGTTGGCCTAAAGAGGTGTCACTCGTGTTCCTGGCCTTCTTGTGTATGATTCCCCATATGGAATTTGATTTTCAAGTTATGGTAGTTGTTTGTGGGTTGTCAAGGCCCTACTTGTAAGGCTTTTGGATTAAATCCATCGTAGGAATTCTCTCGAGTATTTCCTGGAAATACAAACGATTTGCTTCGTATCTTAGAATTGCAGGTTAAATGATTTCTATGTATCTTTGTTCAGACACATACAAGTATAAACATTAGTCTCATTTACAACTGACTTTGCCGTAGATCTTCACCACTCTGTTAATTTGTTGACATTTAGTATTAAATTAACAAAATATGTAATTGATCAAGAATATGTTAGGTCAGTGTTTGTTTTTATTGAATATATAATTGAACTTGGCGTATGTTTCTGGTTATGAAGATGTAAAACTACTGGGACCAGAGGAAATTGCTACATAAGAAACGATTAATGAGATCGTGAACCCATATGCGGAGATGTTTAGGGTGTAGGTAAGTCCATCATTTGAGTCCCTCTTTTTTGGGCTGTGCATATTCAACAAATGATACGTTACATTGGTAGCTAAATTTCTGACTTGATTAGTTGGTGGAAATGAAATATGATTGGGTTCGAATTCCCTTAGTTGGTGTTTGGTTGAAAGGATGTACCGAGAGGAAGTGCAATCATTCCTATTGAACGCCCATGACAATGTTCGGCTGGTCAATGTAACTAGTATTCTGAAATAGAAGTGGGGAAAAGCCCAACGTGACGGTCCCGGATGCCCTGTGACCACATGAGTTCCCTTCATGGTCTCCCACCTCAAGTTCAAAGAGTTTCCTTTCATGGTTGTTACTTATTTTCGGAGACCTGATCAGGGCAAATGGCAAACTTATATACACAATTGTGGTGAGTTCGTAGATTTTACTCATGACTCTTGTTCTGAGAGAAACAATGTGGGATACATTATCAACTGTTGTGGAATCCAAAATCACGGAAAGAATGTGGAGCTGTCACGTGGCCCATAATTCCCGAAATGACCAAATTGGCCCTAGCAATAATACTCAAAGCCCAAGCACCGAACATAGTTCAAGCCCACAATGCTTATATAGCCCCAACATTGGTCCCAAATTGGGATGACATGTGGAAGTTTCTCACCCTCGATCTGCATAACACATGTCAGCATGCAAATCAATGAACATTTGTCAAACATCGAAGCTATGGAAATTGAACATCTCACTCACCCTTACATAAGGGATACACATTTCTCAATAAAAGTAATTCGATTTAACCCTACTTAAACTTTTAAGATTTATCTTTCAAAGCTTATTTAAGTATTGGAGTGTTCTTGGTCGAATAACCTCCAAGTCTCGATCATTGAATGAACGATAACTCACTGTTTGCTGTTTGCAGGTATCCAGGAGGTTTTTGAATTTAAAAAACGTGCTGCTTCAATAACTAATAACTGTATTGTGACTTGATGTTGGCACTTTTTATGGCCATTTTGCCCATTTTGGTTGCCATTTTTTACATGCTTTAGAAGTTGATTGCTTTACAAATTGCACTTTTTATATATTTATTTTATGATTACGTGTCCCAGGGCGGCATGATAAACATATGACATTGTTACTATTTAGAGGGATGTGAAGCATGTGAGATTGATTGCTGCTCCTTATTGGCATGGTAAACATATGATAATGTTTGCTGTCGGGACTCTGCAGACATGATAAACATGCGATATTGTTTTCTGTGTAGTGACATGATAAATGTATGTACATTATTCACAAGTTGGTGAATATTATGAATCATGGCAAACATATGGGTATATACTTTCATTTGCTGCTCATGCTCTGTCCCATCCACATCCCCACTTCAAAATTTGATTGACTTCATAATTCATATCTTATTAATTACATTAAATTTGGATCTTATATCTTCCAATCAATTATTCCAATAGAAATTTAATCGAATTCGAGTAAATTGTTATATCTATTCCAATAGGCCCTTTCCCCATGTATTATATAACTCACTCTCACACTCTCACTACCGACTCTGATTGACCAAACTGCCATTGTTGGGAGTCTTGAGACTTGAGAGGCTGTTATCCTCCCACCCGCATATTGCTCAGTTCAGAAACCATCAGCCACCAAAATGGCACTAGGAGGAGTGAGAAAAATCAAGCTTGGTTCACAAGGCTTTGAGGTCTCGGCTCAAGGCCTTGGCTGCATGGGCATGTCCTCCTTTTATGGCCCTCCCAAGCCCGAGGAAGACATGATCAAACTCATCCACCATGTAGTCAACTCCGGCGTCACCTTCCTCGACACCTCTGACATCTATGGTCCCCTCACCAACGAGATTCTTCTTGGCAAGGTCTAATCTTGCCTTTCCTTAGATAGATCCGCCAAGAAAAAATTACTGTATATGCAAGATATATAAGGGAAATGAATTACTTTCGTTTTAGCCATTTTTTCATCTGTGAATTTTTTTTATAATCACTCTCTCTTTCATTTCTGTCAATATAGCATTCTGGGTTTTTGTTGGGTTGTTCAATTGAATGAATTGATTTTAACTTAATTTAATTGGCCTGGGATCTGCATGTAATTTTTTGGGTCTTGTTTGGATTGTTGAACTGTGTGAATTGGATTGATTTCACTTTTACAATGCTTGTTGCTGTGTTTGACTTTCCAAACTAAGCACGAAGTATTGTCAGAGACAATAACATGTAGAATAGCTTCTTTTTTTCCCTTTTTTTTTTTCTTTTTTTCTTTTGGTTCTTGAATTGAATGAATTATGATAGATGATGATGTCAATTGTGTTTTCTTGTATTGATGAAGAGCAGGCTCTGAAGGGAGCGCTGCGAGAGAAAGTTGAATTGGCCACAAAATTTGGTATCAGCTTGGAAGGGAGCATGAAGGAGATTCGAGGTGACCCTGAGTATGTGAGAGCTGCTTGCGAGGATAGCTTGAAGCGCCTTGGTGTTGATTCTATTGATCTCTACTACCAGCATCGAATTGACACCCGTGTCCCCATTGAAGTCACGGTTGGTTTTTGTTCTCTCTTGGGTTTTGATATACTTTCGAGTAAAATTGCAGAACAACTTAGTGGATAACTTCATATAACCATTAAGTAGTTTTGGTTCTTATTGAGAAAACAAGAAATGTATGTTTGTGAGAATGGCATAAACTACTGATATTGAGTATGCAATGCTTATCCTTCTTAATTTTTGGCGAGATTTAAGGCACCTTTTATCATTTTAAGAAGTGTCGTCGTTAATCAACTTAGTGTTGGCAACGGCTAGCATTTCTTATTTAGGCAATGCTTCCCATTTGATAAATTCTCACCTTTTATCATTTTAAGAAGGGTCGTCGTTAATCAACTTAGTGTTGGAAACGGTTAGCATTTCTTATTTAGGCAATGCTTCCCATTTGATAAATTCTCAATTTATTTTTTGGTGTTTTACAAGGTTGGAGAACTCAAGAAACTAGTTGAAGAGGGTAAGATAAAGTACATTGGCTTATCCGAGGCCTCAGCTTCGACGATAAGAAGAGCACACGCTGTTCATCCAATAACAGCTGTGCAGTTGGAGTGGTCATTGTGGTCCCGAGATGTGGAGGAAGATATAATCCCTACTTGCCGGTGAGGCTTAATGGAATTAAGTAATTTGTTCATAAAGCAGCCAGTAGTAAAATTAATCTCATTTTCCAATCTTCTCAGGGAACTTGGCATTGGTATTGTTGCATACAGTCCTCTAGGAAGAGGTTTCTTCTCAATTGGAACTAAGATCGTCGAAAATCTTGCCAATGATGATTTCCGAAAGGTTTGTAGTCTCGTGAATTAGATAAAAATTTTAGCACCATCATCTTACTGTTGTGAATGTCCTTGATATGATCATGTCAGATAATTACAAACCCTTACAGGATCATATAGGCCTTGTCGAATTGTGGTTGTGAGGAACATGTTGAGGATTCGATATTGTAGCATTACAAAGTTATATTAAGTTTGCTTATTAGGGCCATTGGTTTTGCACCATGTCATTTTCTTAGTCATTTTAATCTCGAGGCCTAAAGATTACATGATCTTCTGCAGTTTCTACCGAGGTTCCAAGCTGAGAACCTAGAGCAGAACAAAACAGTATTCGAGCGGGTTAGTGATCTTGCTGCAAAGAAGGGTTGCACCCCATCTCAGCTAGCACTGGCTTGGGTTCACCACCAAGGAAATGATGTGTGTCCTATACCCGGAACCACCAAGATCGAGAATTTCAACCAAAACATTGGAGCTCTGTCTGTAAATCTGTCGCCAGAAGAAATGGCTGAGCTGGAATCTTTTGTTTCAGTGGAAGAAGTTAAAGGTAACCGGTATATGAAGGACTTCAGTACCTGGGAGAACTCTGAAACCCCTCCATTGTCGTCATGGAACCAGTGTGGAGGTTCTGTAGCTGCTGAACTCTGAGTTTCCTTACCATTCCCAGAATAACTAGTTTACATCAAGTGATATGTATTTGCTGACATTGAGATGTTGAACGCAAATTTCATGATGTAGTAACTTGTATCTTGTATGAGTATCCAAATCAGAGGATTCATCTGGGATAACTTGAAAGATGAAATGTGTAATAACTTGCCATGAAACCGAGATTGGGTTTTGTTTTCTAATTTTTTTCATGTGGGTTGAAACTTGAAAGTTGAAACCAATAATGACGTATTACCAATTCTGATGGGATTGGGTTTGGTCATTCTCATCACTCTCCCAAGAAGTCAGAAGCGCTATGCGATCTGCCGCACCAATATAAACTCTCTTATCAATTAATTCGATTTGAACTGCATTGTCTCTACCAAAACCATCTGATCCAAAGCATGGTAATGTTAGTTTTGAAAATTAATTTGATTTTGGGCTTTCAGTTGTATTTCAAGTTTACTAGTTTCAGTAGCTATATTGAGCTTGTTTTCTTGGTCCCCCTTGTGGGTGTAAGTAGATGGGAGGTGGAGACCGTGGAGGCGTGGAGTTGATCTCTATTGATACTACTCGTGAGTCCTATACGATTTGGAGGAACATTCAACGCTCTTACAGTATCTAGAGGTCGCTCCTCTTGGTGCGTCCAAATCACCGGCAAATGTTTGGGGTTAATTAAAATTCCTTGTTAGGTACTTGGTTTGGTGTGTTAGTTTGTCCTATTGGCTATTGGTTAGTGCTCTTCATGTAGAATTCTCCGTTTTCCATTGTCTTGTTATTTGACCTTTGTGGTGAAATTCAATGATAGTTAAGTAGAAAAAATAAAATGGAAAATGTCTCTTAGCAACTCAACTACTCAATATCAACTTACATACAAATATACCTTCTTTCGTTAAGTTTTGTAATAATTGTGCTATTAAATATCCTACTACACACAAATATGTGTTGCTGGAGACATATCACAATTGTTTTTTTCTTAAACAAGAACATCTTATGCCAAGTGGATCTAGCTTTGTTGGCAAGAACTTTGATTTTGTAGACCAGAATCTCTAGTTTGAACTCGATGACATCCTAGTATGGTAGGAATTCTTCTCTCCCCAGCACGTACTGTTTGAGGTCTCAAAAGAAAAAAGAAAAAGAAAAGGAAGACATCTCTCATTTTTGGTGGATTATAATGGATCATCTTCGATGAATCCCTGGATTTATATGTATTATTGTCTAAATCCAAGCTACTTTACTTGAAAACCTTATAAAACATTTTTCTTAAGAGTGACCCCTTCTTCCAATAACATTTTCTCCAAATAGACTCGTAATCTTTATACGAATAATTCATCCCATAGTAAAAATTAATTCGAAGAAACATGCATCAAAAAGTCTTTATTTTAGTGTAGATTGTTTTGCATAATTATGCACAATTTTTATAGAAATTGTCACTTTTACTCATTTTTGCAACGGTGTTCTTTAGGTTTTCCGTCACCAAACCTTTATAATAATCTCATATTTTTTTAGAAAATCAAGAAAAATTCAAAAAATCCCAAAAAATTCCAAAGCCAACTTGGAACAATTCAAAAGCCTCCCACATATTCGAAAGTATCAAATAGATCAATTTTAAGGTGTGATCAATTTCAATAAAAAAAATTAATAAGTGTGGGTATGTGATACGAGTTTCTATTGAATATATGACTCAAAATGATGATGATGATGGAATGATAGATTCAGCTACTATGTTCAAATAAAAGAAACTATTTCAAAAATTGAAAATAAAATTGAGAAATCACGACCTACACCAAAATTTATTTATATATGTCCACCGAAAATTGTCCAAATAAGAGAGGATCCAGAATTGTATTTATAAAAAGTATTTGGATAATACCTAAATGTTCATACTTATTTATAATATTTTTTAAATGTCTTTAAAATTTGTTATCTAAAAAAAAATTAAATGTCCTAATTAATATCAGTTTAGACTTAGAGTGTGTTTGGAGGAAAGATTTCTAGTTTAATGAGAATTTACAAAATTTCATAATTTATAATTCTATATTTACAATTTCCTAATTTGTAAATTCTAATGTTTGGATATCAATGTTAAAATCATGAAAATTATAATATCACTTGTTTCAACTCATCATTTGAAAAATTGTGCCTCTTGAACATAATTTCAACTCATTATTTGAGACATCCAAATTCCTTGTTTCTATTTTTTTGGAGTTTGTAAATTTTAACGTTTGCATATCAATATTAAAAATCATGGAAATTATAATATCATTTGTTTTAACTCATCATTTGAGACATCCAAATTTCTTGTTTCTATTTTTTTGGAATTTTTCAATTCCAATTTTTAGTATCCAACCAAAAAAATTGATTGCATAAAAATTATAAAATTATAAATTTTTATCAAATTTCTTGTTTTTTTTATTTTATTCAAACACACTATTAAGACAGAGTGATACAGACGAATTCCCATTCAAAATTTGGTCAACTGATCAATCAATATCAGTTTAGACGTAGGCCCTTACGCCACCAACTTTGGATTTTAGATTGTAGTCTTTGTTGACACGATGACCCGATGACCCGATGACTTATGTTTACCTCCACCTTCACCTTCGCCTACCAATCCACTCCAACCTCATTGAACAAATTAATTAAGAGGCCTAATTCATCAGTCCCTCGCTCTAGTTCATACCACAGAACCACAATTGCGAGGAAATGGCAGGAGGCCTGAGGAGGATCAAGTTGGGTTCACAAGGCCTTGAGGTCTCGGCTCAAGGCTTGGGCTGTATGGGCATGTCCGCCTTCTATGGACCTCCAAAGCCCGACGAAGACATGCTTGCTCTCATCCACCATGCCATCAATTCCGGCGTTACCTTCCTCGACACCTCTGACATCTACGGTCCCTTCACCAACGAAATTCTTCTTAGCAAGGTTGGTAGGTCGTTGATTTGGCTTCTGAACACTCTTGATTTGTAATGACTTAGTTGCTTCTGCGTTTCTTGGGATTGTTGAGATGAATGAATTGATGAAGAAGTGAATTGGGCTGATGGGTTCACTCTTGTTTATCCATTTAAGTTATACTAAGCACAAGATTGAGAATGAGAACAATATAAAATGGATTTGTGGGTTTTGTTTGGAATATTGAAGGAACGAACTGATGATGAAGTAACTGAATTAAATAGCTTTTTTGAGTTCTCTGGAATGTCAATATCGAATGAATTGACGATGATGAAGTGAATTGATTTTTGATATTAAATGTATTGATGATGATGAAGTTAATTAGAGTTTGTTGGATCAGGCTCTGAAAGGAGGGGTACGAGAGAAGGTTGAATTGGCCACAAAATTTGGTATCAGCTTCGCAGACAACAAGAGGGAGATTCGAGGTGACCCTGCATATGTGAGAGCTTCTCTTGAGGGTAGCTTGAAGCGCCTTGGTGTTGATTATGTTGATCTCTATTATCAGCATCGGGTTGACACCCGTGTTCCCATTGAAGTCACGGTTTGTTTTGTTCACTCTTGAGATTCAATCTCCTTATAATTGCAATTACAGGCGTTGATTCTTTACGTCATTGAATAATTATTTATTTTCCATTCGGTTGAGAAAATAAACGTGTATTTTTTGGTAAGAATGGTATTAAAGTCTAGAGCAGGACCAATATATATGAATGACTATGCATCTGCACTTTCTATTGATGTCATGGTTATTTGAAGATTTAGATAAAATAAGTAATCATTTTAATGAGTCCCATATTTTATCAGCCCTCAAATTTCTATGGAGTAGAAGTCATGGTTTGGCCACAAATCATGCTTTGACTAGAACGTATTTTGGCTCCATTCCTTAGAATGGTTTTTGTTAAATTGTTCGACTGTGAAATATTTTCATTGATGAGTGTAATTTGGTTTGTTTACATTGCTTCTTAGACTTTCCAAGTGCTGAGGAAGTAGTTATACAAGTTTTAACTTATTATTGATTGTAATTAAAAGGTTCCATCCCACTTTTCTTTTATCTCTTACTCTAAGTGACAATTTTTTGCTCGTCCTGGTGTAAAAGGTCTTAATTACATTTAGGATGCAACCTAGTGTACCAGGGTTAACTTTGTATTTATGATGGGATATGTTGGCTATCGATAGGAGTATGGTGGTTTAATGTCACTTTTCTCACTAGACCGTTTATGTTGTCTATTTTTTTTTTGTAACAGCATGCATCAGGGTTAACTTATTTTGAGCAATGTGTGTGATTCCTAACTTACTTGATCATGTATCTTACTAGGTTGGGGAACTCAAGAAACTAGTTGAAGAGAGTAAGATCAAGTACATTGGTCTATCCGAGGCCTCAGCTTCCACAATAAGAAGAGCACATGCTGTTCATCCGATAACAGCTGTGCAGTTGGAGTGGTCATTGTGGTCAAGAGATGTGGAAGAAGATATTATTCCTACTTGCCGGTGAAGCTTAATGGAAGACACTCATTTGTATATTAAATTAATAAGTAGGTAGCAATTCATGCTAATCTCACTTTTCCATCTTCTCAGGGAACTTGGCATTGGTATCGTTGCATACAGTCCTTTAGGAAGAGGATTTTTTTCCTCAGGCGCTAAGTTCATTGATACTCTAGCCAATGATGATTTCCGAAAGGTTTGTTGATATGTCAGATAATTGTAGCATCATCGTACTTTGATTGTGAATATCCTTATATCTTTATCTTGCAAGTCCTACAATTAGTAGCTGGTCTTGAAAATTATAGCATCATCAGTCTAGCACCCTCTTTCTGGGTTCTTGCGGTCAAAATTTATTTTTGTAATTGCTGTATCCAAGTAGCCCTGATTTATTCCGGCATATGCGTTCGTTTTGTGATCATTATTGAAGGTTAAAATTCAGTAGCATATAAGGCCAAATCAGAGTTTTAGTTAGTAGTTGACCACTAAGTTACGTTATCAGGCCTCTTTATCATGTTGATTTGATAAAGTCGTTCGTTTTAGTATTGATGCTGAAATGTGTGGTATATTTGTTGTAGTATCTACCCAGGTTCCAAGGTGAAAACCTAGAGCATAATGAAAGAATATTTGAGCGGGTTAGTGATCTTGCCGCAAAGAAGGGGTGCACCCCATCTCAGCTAGCACTGGCTTGGGTTCATCACCAAGGAAACGATGTGTGTCCCATCCCGGGAACCACCAAGATTGAAAATTTTAACCAGAATATCGGAGCTCTGTCTGTGAAACTGACACCTGAAGAAATGGCTGAGCTTGAATCTTTTGCTTCAGTGGACGCTGTTAAAGGTGACAGATATATGGATGACTTTAGTACCTGGAAGAACTCTGAAACTCCGCCACTGTCTTCATGGAAAGCATAAGTATGTGCGTTTTTTGGCATGTCATAGTAATGCCCTCTTTGTACCTTCTGAACTTTGTGAGTTTCCTTACCATTCCGAGAATAAGTGGTTTATGGCTGGCTTTTAGACATAAAACTTTGATCGTGTATGTTGAATGAGTATCCAAAGTATGGAATTATCTGAGTTTCAATGGCTGGCATCACCTTCAAATGTTATGACTTGATCCAAATGTTCAAGAGACACAACAATGTATAGGTTGTTTTCCCCAGATCTCCACCGACTCTGAGTGGTGATAGATATGAGATTAACCCCTGCCTGAGCCTTCCCCCATTGCAAGCTCTCCTTTCCATGTGCCCCTTCTCTCCCTATGCTTTTTTCAGCGGTCTTCCTTTTACAACTTTACAACTTTACAGAATTAGAATCTAGGTTGCCTTCGAATTTAAATTGTAAATGAAGAGGCCAGCAACTGAGCCCAAAGCCATATTTAATTAATGTTTTGGTTCTTGATCCGATATTGATCATTTAGAGTATGAAAGAACTTCAGCGAAACAAGTATTAGCAATAGGAAGAAAAAACAAGGACTCCCTTGTTCTCCTAGCTAGTTTCTAATTTTGGCTTGCTGGAGTGGACATTACGGACATTACGGTTTGTCATACACCTTTACTTCACTAGGCTGGTTTGTCATACGTCTTTACTTCACTAGGCTTATTTCTGTGAAGTCGGTTGGCTACTGCCCTTTGTTGTATCTGTTTGGGTTTTCTCCCACTCTTAACGAATAGAATTTCAAAAAAAAAAAAAAAAAAACTGTTGGCAACAATCGGTAAATAGGAAGAAAATTCTAGAAAAAATGTAAGGGAAAATCTAGAGAGAGAGAGAGAGAGAGAGAATTACCAGATCGACTCTTGTTCTTTCCATAATCAAACTTATTAAAATTTCAAAAATATGAATTTACTTTTTCTGATAACAAATCTGGAGAAAGAATATGGAAAAAGAAAGAAGAAATGGGGAGCGATGAATAAGAAAGAGAAAGGGATGAAAGAAATAAATAAAAAAACAAGAGAGGGAGATGCAAGGTAATTAAACGCGGAAGTTACAAGAAAGGGAGAAAAGTAGAGTGTTTTATGACTTTTGCTGCGAAAGTAGACCATAACTACTCGACTGATTCATGCCGAATTGATTTCTGACTGATTTCTAACTGGCAAAGTGCTCGTACGTGGAGGTTTTATAAATGGAGGGTTTACTACGTTAAAATCTATGTGTGTTTTTGTTTGTGTTCTTATACGTTGCTTGTTTCCTGGTTTAATTTACTCATGTGATTGTATATTGAAGTGTTAATTTGGTCTTAGAATGATAAACTTGGTCATCAATTCTCGGTTTTTGAATTGTTTCGTGGCTGTGGTTTTAAAACTGTGAATTACTTGGTCTGACTAGTCACAAGGAAATTGAGAACAACCAGTTCACTTCCTGATAGAATTGGTTTAGGTTATCCATTAGGCAGTTTCAGACAGCAGAAAATGAGATTACCAAGTCATTTTCCTATGTTGTTTCATTGTTGAAATTAAATGAAGTGCATATGGAGCAAAAATGTTTTATTATCTCTTTGTTATATTTCCTTTCTAGCTTGTTAATAACCTTCTCTAATGCACTTAAAGATTAATCAGGGTCGTTTTCTATATATAGGGTATTGATCTCGCGCTCTACTAGATTCGAATTTGAAATTGTCGTTTCTAGGGTCGTTTTCATTATCCCTTTGTTATATATTTTTTCTAGCTTGTTAATATATATGATGCTATTAATGCACTTAATATTGTTATTAAAATAGAGTATTGATCTCGATCTTTATTAGATTTGAATTTGAAACTATATGTCTATCACATAATGCAAATAAATATAATTGTAATGCAACACGAGTTGACACTTAAATAGCTAAAATGTGCTCTTGTGCATCGAAGTTGAAGTACCCAATTTGGTGCAATAAGAAGATGTTCAATGCACGGTTTTATGGGCAGGCGCAAATTCGTGAATTAAAAATGTGGTGGGCTAAATTTAAATGTGACTTTAAATGTGGTGGGCACGAATCCATTAAAACCGCTAACCGATCCGTTTCAAACCGTTATTTATCCAACGGTTTAGGTTTGACCAGATAAAAGTCAAACGGTTTGAGAATCCAAACCGTTCCGTTAGTAACGGTTTGGATTTGAATTTTCATTTTGGAAATCCGTTAAATCCAAACTGAACCGTTAATGAATATATTAATTTTTATTAACGTTTAAATCTATTATTAATACAAAGTAAAAAAAAATAAATAAAAGGATACCTAGATATACCCATATAAGTATATGTATACTCATATGAGAGTATAATAACAAATTATTAAATAGTTTTTGTGTTTGATAAATCTTAGTGTAGTGATAATGTTTGTAATTCAATACTTAACAAGCTTAATATATAAAATTTTGAATATTGAGTATTGATTTTTTTTTTGGTATCCTTGTATTTTCTATATCCTTATTTTTTATTATTTCTTTACGGTTTTAAATCGTTTCGATTCAAACCGTTATTATTTCTAATTTTATAAAATCCAAACCGTATCGAACCGTTAAAATTTTAACGGTTTGGATTTGGATATTGTCAATATCCGTATCGAACCGAACCGTGTCCACCCCTACTTTATATAGGGAAACAACATATAATTATGCAATATAATATAAAACAGGTTAAATTGCAACAAGTTTTACTTTTATAGGGACAATTAATCATATGATCTCAAAATAATTCATTATACCTCTTATTTAAGTGTAGAGAAAATTAATGAAATAGGCTTTGCATTAAAAAAATTGATTTTGGTTATTAATTTCGGATAGACTGGACCACACCTCATTCCTTGAGATGACCCATGCTTCTTTATGGACGTTGTAATCTTTGATATTATGATATTAAAAGAGGGAATGTATATGTCGATTATTGATTTCGCTTTTTACGATTGTTGACTTTAAATATGGGACGTGCATTTAGTCACTGCATAATGAATATCAAATAGGATTTTGAGGCCTCAAATAGTCAGATACAGAACCTCTCCATTAAAACAACATTTAAATCAGCTGTAAATGACTTAATCATATTCAATTAGGAATTTTCATTATTTAATTGCTTAGGCGATTTTCATCGGCACTAAATACATGCTAATAATTTATATCATCCAGCAAGAAATTGTCATCACATCACCTTTTCAGCTTGGTTCAAATAATTATAAAGTAAGATTTTCAATTTAAAAAATCTTTTAGCCTTGTTGAAGCCTCCAATATAGTCTCTCTGCGGCCAAAAGCACAAACTCTCATATACTCTTCACCTCCAGGACCAAACCCTTTTCCCGGAATGGTCACAATGTGTGTCTTCTCGAGAATTCTATTGAACACATCCCATGAACTCGACCCCGGAAAATGCACCCAGATATAAGGTGCATTTTTGCCACCATACACTTTCAATCCCAGTGATTTGAACGTGTCAACGATGATTTTTGCATTCTCTTTGTAGTAGTCAACCACTCTGGTTATGGCCTGAAAATGTAGAACACACAACTTACAAAACAGCTCAAATTTGAAGCCGGATTTTAGTTTGAATTCATTAGCTTTCGAAAATGAGCAATAGATTGGTTCTAACTTCTAACCTGGTAACCTTCTGTTGAAAGGCATGCAAGCCCTCCAGCCTGAGAAACATTTGAAGCACCATTGAAGCAGGTGCAAACTATGCGGTTATAATCCCTTATGACAGGAAATCCATTGGCATATGTTCGTACCTAAACTGGTCGGCCTGGTCAAAATCCCGAACCAATCTGACCTGCTCCTGCTCCACCAGTCCCATGCAAGTCTCAGATTACGCTAACAAAGCCAAGAACGACATAGGAAGACCAAATCCGGTCGGCAAGGCTTACTGACAAGTCATAAATGCTATCCGGGACCACCACAGGACACCTGTCAAACTCCTAGAGGCAGCAACATTTATCCCACATTGACAAACACCAACAAACACATTCAATGCTACTATAAATACAAGGGCATCCCCCTCCAAAAGGTAATGACAATCTTGCCCTCATGCTGTCTAAATTACAACAGTACCCTTCTACCTAACTGACTTAGGCATCAGAGACTGTTCGGCTGGCATCACACCGGTGTCCCTTTGCATTTACCCTCTTCCTGTGCAGGCTACAACGCTCCGAGGGGAATCTCGAGGGAAGCTCAGCGAGGCAAGACTAGGTTGATCCATTTCCTGCATCAACAGATTGGCGCCGTATGTGGGAATCTGAAACAACAGCCCACGCTCTCTCACCAGATCAGCCGTCCCGAATCTTGCCCAAGGCCATGTCGGACGAACGAGACGAAGGAGAGCTCAATCACACCCCCTTTATTCGGGGAAACACCACCGGGAACGTCCCGGATGCCTACCGGCAGACTCTGGATGACTTGATGCGCGAGGTGGCCGCGCTGAAGGCCCACAATGCAAAAATCGACGCAAAGAACCAACTCCTAACTGAGCAGTACACGAATACGGTTGCCCTCGTAAGGATGTCCCAACGCGGGGACCAACCGGGAGGGGAACCGGCCGACCGCTCACGGGCCGAGGAGAGACGGGCCGAAAGGCTGCGCGCTACACACGTTGTAATCGAAGGGTCAGCAGACCAGCCGGGAAGGCAGCGAAGGCCGAACCCGGCCTCTTCTGGTCGGTTCCTCATCCAGCCCACGAAGGCAGGACCCTCCGGAACCAAAATCTATCGGGATGCCCGACAACTGCTAGAGGAACGCCAAGTCGTACCGGCTAGGCTTTCCTACGAAACGTCGGACGCAGGGACCTCATCGGGGAGGCATCACAGCTCGACCGGTCGCCAGGCCGGGGCCGAGCACCCGGACCATGGGCCAGGGGACGGAGGATGCAAGACAACCCGAAAGGACGAAACCCAATCGCGGGGACATCAGCAGGACGAGACAGGTTCAACAGCAGGTAGTTACTCCCAGGGCAGAGAAGCAAGGGCCCGCCAAGACAAGGGCCGTCGGCCGAATGAGACTTCTACCCAACTGCCCGGCGATCAGAGCGCGGAGATTGAGGCCCTCCTAAAAAGAGTACGCGCCTTGGAGGCAAAGGAAGATAGGAGCAAGGCGCCAGCCTTGAAGAAGGTCAACCCCGGTCCTTTCTCGGAGAGACTCCTCCGCTCTTGTCACAAGACTGGGGTCAAACCCCTCAAAATTGCCCTCTACACAGGGAAGGGAGACCCCAACACCCACTGGAATAACTACACTTCTGCTTTGGCATACCGCGATGCCTCGGAAGATGAACAGTGTCTCATCTTCAGCTCCACCCTCACCGACGCGGCCCTGAACTGGTTCTACCGTCTGCCGCCAGGCACGATCGATTCCATTGAGGATCTTCATTCTACGTTCTTAAGTCAGTTCATGATCCAAACCATCCGGCTCGTATCTACGGACGATCTGTTCTCCATCAGGCAGAGGGAAGACGAAACTCTCCAAAAATACGCCGCAAGGTTCAGTTTGGAGTACTCCCGCTGCTAGGATACTGACGACAAGGCCGCCTTCAATGCCTTTCGGAGCGGCCTCAAGGAGTCTCCCTTCAAATATGCCGCTCATACTGAAGAGTGGGGGAGCTACGCCGAACTCATGAGAAGGGCCAGCATTCATGCAAAGGCCGAATTCTTCCACACTCCTCCAAGGGAGAGCAGAAACGCTCAGCACAACCTCCCAGCCACAAATTCGGGAAAAACTCAACCAGACCCCAGTGGTCACAACGGCGGTCGTTCCGAAACGGGGAAGAGGAAGCTTCACTTTGAGTCCCGCAAACAGGAGAAGAGGGGACGGCCAGGTCGCAATGACCGCGATGTTCACCACGGGAACCCCCAGGAGGGCAGAGGGCTGGTGGCAGAGGGCGCAGGCCCCAGACGCCGGTTCGAGACATACACGATTCTGAATACGACACTGGACAATGTCTTGTTGAGTGTGGAGGACATGATCCCGAAGCCCAAGCCAAGAAACCCGAACTACCGACCTATTGTCAACAAGGAAGCCTTCTGCCAGTACCACAAGTACAATGGGCACACCATTGAGGAATGCGTCGCCTTCAGGGACATAGTTGAACAGCTAGTCCGCGATGGTAGGCTCGACCAATTTGTGACCCGAGCACAGGCCACCCCGGCTCGCCTTCAAATCAACACTATCAGTGGAGGCCCGACTTTGTCCTCCCCAATAACCTCCAATCGGGCCAGGAAGAACTTCAACAGGGTGGCGCAATCCAACCAAGTACTCAGTATCGGCGCCAGCCGACCCGGCAAGGTTGCAAAGGCCGGATGGAAACCTATCAGCTTCTCAGAGGAGGAGGAGCGAGGCATCGTGTTTCCACACGACGATCCCCTGATCGTCCGGGCGTTAATATCGAATTGCGACGTAGGCCGCATCCTAGTCGACACCGGCAGTTCGGTCAACGTTCTCTTTTGGGAGGCTTTTCAAAAGATGGGTTTAGACGAGAAGGAACTGGACCGAAAGGTCACGCCTCTTCTGGGGTTTTCGGGGGACTCTGTCCTCCCAAAGGGAATTATCACTCTGCCCATTACCATGGGCTCCGAGCCCCTCACATCCACCACGTTGACCGCTTTCCTGGTGGTCGAATGCCCGACCGCCTACAACGCGATCCTTGGCCGTGGCCTGCTGAATCAGATGCGAGCCATCGTATCCACCCACCTCCTACTAATAAAATTCCCAACACCTTTGGGGTCAGGCCAGGTGCAGGGAGACCAGCTCTCCGCCCGGACGTGTTACGCCACTTCTCTCACTAAAACAAGCCCGCGACTGCCCGAGGCAACGGAGACACTTTCAGTCACAGAATCGGCACTAGGAGACGACCCCGTGGAGCCGGAATACATGGAAGTACTCAGGGGCAGCCCTCCGGAAGACCCCCGCGATTTATCTCACACGCCCCATGCCGAACCAGTGAAGGAGACAGAGACAATTCCTCTTTCCGAGGAGCACAAGGACCGCCAGGTTCGAATAGGCTCGAAACTCAGTCCCACCATCCGCTCCGCCCTCATCAAGTTTCTTCAGGACAACGCTGAGGTGTTCGCATGGTCCTACGCGGATATGCCCGGCATTTCTACCGATGTAATCTGCCACCGGCTCACCATCGACCCCTCCTTCAGACCGGTCGTGCAGAAACAACGAAGCTATGATGCAGAGAGACAACTGGCCATGCAGGCTGAGATCACGAAACTCAGCACGATCCACTTTGTCCGGAAGGCCATATATGCTGCATGGGTCGCTAATGTCGTCCTGGTCAAGAAACCTACGGGGCTATGGCGAATGTGTATTGACTTCACGGATTTGAACAAGGCATGCCCAAAGGACAACTTTCCGCTTCCCAAAATCGACATGCTGGTGGACGCGACGGCGGGACACGAGCTGCTCAGTTTCATGGACGCCTATTCTGGCTATAATCAGATAATGATGAATCCAGAAGACCAGATCCACACGAGCTTCCGGACCAATTTGGGGGTCTACTGTTACAATGTCATGCCCTTCGGTCTGAAGAATGCGGGGGCAACCTATCAACGATTGGTCAATTTCATGTTTGCCGACCAGATTGGCAAAACCATGGAGGTATATGTGGATGACATGCTTGTCAAAAGCAGGACGGCAGACGAGCACGTCCCCAACCTGGCCAGAATGTTCAAGGTCCTCAAACACTACAGGATGCGCCTCAACCCCGCCAAGTGTGTCTTTGGCGTGGGCTCGGGCAAGTTTCTAGGGTACATGATTAGCCAGCGCGGCATCGAGGCCAACCCGGAAAAAATCAAGGCTATCATGGACATGCAACCCCCTCAAACACACAAGGACATCCAGAGCCTCACGGGGCGAGTAGCAGCCCTCACCAGATTCATATCCAAGGCGACGGATAGGTGTACCCCCTTCTTCAAGGCGCTGAAAGGCAAGGGGAAGAAGGTCAACTGGACGGAGGAATGTGCCAAGGCATTCGCGGAGCTCAAGCAATACATGAGCAGCGCGCCACTCCTAACCAGGCCAGAGGCGGGGGAACACCTTTTCCTTTACCTGTCCGTGTCCACCTCGGCCGTTAGCTCGGTCCTTGTCACCCGGAGGGCTGGGGCCGAGAATCCTGTCTATTACGTCAGCAAGGCTTTGCAAGACGCAGAAACCCGATAGCCCGACTTGGAGAAATTGGCACTTGCACTGGTGGTAACAGCACGGCGACTGCGCCCATACTTTCAAGCACACGAAATCAAAGTCGTCACTAATAAACCTCTCCGGCAGGTCCTCCAGAAGCCCGACACCTCGGGTAGGCTAATTAAATGGGCAATCGAGCTCAGCGAGTTCGACATCAACTATGTGGCAAGGACCGCAGAGAAAGGACAAGCGGTGGCCGACTTCGTCGCTGACTACTCCTATCAACCCACCCAGTACATGCCACCCGGGGGTACTACTGAGCAGGATCTTCCCGCCAGGGAAGAAGCATGGAAGTCTACCTCTACCATCGACCCCACCCGGCCGTGTTGGACACTGTACGTCGACGGTTCTGCCTGCCACAGCGGATCGGGGGCGGGCTTAGTCCTTACATCCCCCGACCAGGTCAAGCTAGAGTACGCTCTAAGATTTAGCTTCCGAGCGTCCAACAATGAGGCAGAGTACGAGGCTCTGCTGGCTGGCCTACGCCTCGCCAGAGATATGGAGGCCCAACAACTACGCATTTTCAGCGACTCCCAACTGGTCGTCAGCCAGATCAACGACAATTTCGAGGCCAAGGACGCGTCCATGGCTCTATACTTGGCCCTTGCCAGACAACTCCTGACGTCGTTCACAAACTTTGAGGTTGCTAAGATACCGCGATCGGAAAACAGCCATGCCGACGCCCTGGCTCGCCTGGCATCCTCGCTGGATGACAAGGAAGGGAGACGAGTTTTAGTCGAGGTCCAACACCGACCTAGTACCAGACCAAACCCTGTGTACACCATCAACACCAGCCCGACATGGATGGAGCCCATCAAGGCCTACCTGCAAGATGGCTCTCTCCCGGACAACAAGTTGGAAGCCAAGAGAATCAGAAGGCAGGCAACTCGCTACACAATTCAGCGAGACCACCTGTATAAGCGCGGATTCACCACCCCGCTCCTAAAGTGCCTCACACCCCAACTAGGAGACTACGTGTTGCGGGAAATGCACGAGGGCATATGCGGGGACCATTCGGGCGCAAGAACTTTGGCACACAAGGCATTCCGCCAGGGATACTTTTGGCCAACGATGCTCGCAGATGCCACTGCTCTCACACGGCAATGCGACAAGTGTCAGCGGCACGCCCAAACCCCTCACCTGCCAGCTGAACCCCTCACTTCCATGATGAGCCCCTGGCCCTTCTCACAGTGGGGACTCGATCTTATCGGGCCAATGCCTTTGGGCAAGGGCAAGGTAGCCTACGCGGTGGTGGCAGTAGACTATTTTACCAAATGGGCCGAGGCAAAGCCCCTTGCGTCCATCACGGCTCCTCAGATCGAATCGTTCGTATACCAGAGTATCATCTGCCGTTTTGGGATCCCGCACACCATCGTAACCGATAACGGGAAACAGTTCGACTGCAATCGCTTCAAAGCATTCTGCCAGACATACGGCATACAGCTCCTCTTCGCCTCCCCTGCACACCCTCAGTCCAACGGCCAAGTGGAGGCCGTGAACAAAAATATCAAGTACAACCTGAAAAAACGGTTGGATGAGGACAAGGGCAAATGGGCAGACATAATCAACGACGTCCTTTGGTCGCATCGTACGTCGTACAAAACGGCCACCAACGAGACCCCCTTCGCTCTGGCATTTGGGACAGAGGCCGTGGTACCCGTGGAGGTCGGAGAAACATCATACCGTGTCCTCAACTATGACCCGGGCACCAACGATCAGCAGATTTCCCTCAACCTCGATCTCCTTGAGGAAAGGCGGGATCAAGCCAACTTGAAAAACTTGGCTTACAAGCAGAGGGTGGCTAGATACTATGACTCGAGGGTTCGACACAGAAGCTTCCGAGTGGGGGACTTGGTTCTCCGCAAGGTCAACCTTGGCACCAAGGACAAGGCCGCGGGCACCTTTGCCCCAAACTGGGAAGGACCATACACCGTGGCCAGAGTCTGCCGAGAGGGGACTTACGAGCTTCAAAATTCCGAAGGGAAGACGCTTCCACATCCCTGGAACGTGGACCATCTCAAGTATTATTACAGATAAGTTGTTGTAAAACGCCGCAAGGCGCACGGCCCACGGCCATCTTTTGTAAACATGTTCTGGCATACCCAGACTAACCTATGAATAACATTCATCCACCAATCCATTCAAGTTTTATTACAAACCTTCCCAAGTCATACTTTCTCGGCCTATGTTCCAACACTGACGGATACCATCGGCCATCAGTGGCCGACTTACTAAGACTACAGTCTCCACTTATGGGTTAAATTTCGTTCGTTTACTTCCGTATGAAACCCAAACCATCCTTGACGGATATTTCCCAGTCTTAGTCCGAGACACTTGGTGTTTTTTAGTTCACCTCCAACCACATATCCATTACCAAACTAAAGCAGTTTATTAAAACAATAGTCATATTACATAAGGCCTAGGCCGAATTACATTGCAAAAATGGAAGAAACCGACACTACTCGTCGTCGCCACCCTGCTCGGCCGTCTCTTCATCCTCGCCATGCGGCTCGTCCACCTTCTCGGCTTCGGAGTGGTCGATTGGATCTTCCGACTCCAGGTCCTCCTCCTCATCATCAGGCAGAGGATTCCCATCGTCGTCCAGGTAGTCCTCAACCCTTGGCGGAGACTTGAGCCATGGGAAGGCAATCGACACCCCCGGGTTGGATAACAGCAGCTTCTTGTAAAAGCCATCCTCCAGGGCAGCACCAAATTTCATGAACGACTTCTCACATTCCGGAGACGCCTTGTACTCTTCCACCCCGACCTTCTTGGCCGCGATCAACTGCTCGGCCAGCCTCGCATTAGCCGACTCCTGCTCGGCCAACCTAGCTTTCGCCTCAACCAGCTCGGCCTGAACCCGCTCTGTTTCCTCGGCCTTCGCCGCTGCTTCCACCTCGTTGGCTTTAACCTTCAGCTCTAACTCCGCCTTCGCCTCAAGCGCCTGGTTGAACAGTTTTTGGTTGGCCGCCAAGGCTTGCTCCCGTCCTTCAACCTCCCGCTTCATGTCCACAGCATGTTGCCTAATGTTGCTAGCATGACGGAAGGTTGAGAACACTTCACCGAGAAACTGCGAAGGCCACAGGCCGAGTTAAAAAAAAAAAAAAAATATAGAGACAACACACGAAAGGAAACCAGAAACGAAGCTTACATGCGAGCCAAGCCTCATGGTCTTGTCACAACGGTCGGCAAAGTCCCTCGGCTGGACTTCGGCTATCTCACCCAACTCATATTGGGACCCCCGAACCACTGTGTTCATGAAATCCAGCTGCGAGGGGTGGAAGGCCGTGCTCAGATGCCGCCAGCTGTCATCCACCTCAGTCGTCCTGATCAGGTCAGGCTCCCCCTCCGCATTAACAAAGTACGACTTGATCGACGAATCAAGCGTCGGCCTTTTCAACTTCTTTGGCACCTGTCGGCCAGCCAACAGTGAGGTCTGCGAAGGCACGATCATATCCCTCACCACTTCTTTGGCATGTCCCATATAAACGGCCCCCGGGTTTTCCTATCCCTCGCCTCCACGTAAATCCACCCTGTTTTATCCCTTCGAAACTGATACAGGTGGTTTATATGGCCCCAGGACGGCTCTCCTTTCCCGGCCAACTTGAAGGCCGTGTACACACCCGTCAGGGCAATCCAGGCGTTGGGGTTGATCTGACCGATGGCAACGCCAACCTGGGCAACCATCCGTTGCACCCAAGGATGGAGGGGCAGGACGACTCCGTGTGTGAAGACGTCTGGGTGGAAGGTCGTCCAGGGTTCCGGTGGATCACTCGGCATGTCCGTATCCCCGACTAGCCTCATCACCAGCGAATCGGGCACGTGAAACGCCTCTCGGTAGGCCTGAATATCATCCCATTTGATCGTGCTCAGCTGACGATCTATTTGATAGACGGACGCCGCAACGGTCACCTGCTTCATGGCATCATCCACGTCGATCTCAATCAACATCGGCCTGGATGTCACATCTTGATCGCTTGTCCCCACGGCTTCTTTCCCTCTCGACCGACCTGACATCAGTGGTATGCCTTCAAAGACATCGGTCTGCCCCACTGAATCTACATCAACGATCAACCGTTCGGCCTCACCACTGGCCGAAACAGCCTCGTCTGGCATCTGAGCAAAAGCTTTTTCAAGCTCCTCCTCCAGATCCCTCTCTTCCTCGGCCTGCGACTTCAGATTCACCTCTGGCCGAGATGTCCCTGAAGTTGAAGCCGATCCACTCGTCCTTAACCGGGTGTCAGAGGCGGCCGAGGCCGTTGAATCATCCTCGAAGGCATTTCCAGACCGGGCGTCCGTGCCTTGAGAATCTTCAGACACCATCTACAAATACAAAAAACCTTCCTAAGACGGGGAAAACAGGTCGACTCTCCTTACCAACCGACATATGGGATCTAGAAGCTACGGGACAAACATGCATATGTGTTCATCCCATGTTCTTGCAAAAGACAAATTTTGAATCCAACTCACAAGGTCAAAATTTACGTACCTTGTTTTTTACTTGGGGGTCACCGTGAGCACCGCGGTAAACCTTGATCGGAAATCGCCTTGCTTCACCGGAAATCGCTTTTATACTTTGCTCTCACCAACACTCACAATTCACTTGGATGCAAAGTAAAAAGTGAAATTGCTTTCAAGCCTTTTTATACTATCCAAGTTTAACCATGGTTAAAAAACTAGCCGTTATAACCATGGTCGGCCAGCCCAACGGTCACTTCGACCTCGATCAGCGGAAGGGTCACCTCGATTTGCGCGAGCATTTACACCCGCACTACGCATTTAAGGCGACACCCTTCACGATTGAGACCCCAAGTGACATGTGATCGGCCTTCAGGGTACCCCCTAGGCCGATCGGTCACCTCATCGTGCAAGGTCCTGCGCCAGCTGACCGACCAAGGTGACATCCTTCACCTTGGCACCAAGTGACATGTGATCGGCCTTCAGGGTACCCCCTAGGCCGATCGGTCACCTCATCGTGCAAGGTCCTGCGCAAGCTGACCGACCAAGGTGACATCTTTCACCTTGGCACCAAGTGACATGTGATCGGCCTTCAGGGTACCCCCTAGGCCGATCGGTCACCTCATCGTGCAAGGTCCTGCGCAAGCTGACCGACCAAGGTGACACCCTTCACCTTGGCACCAAGTGACATGTGATCGGCCTTCAGGGTACCCCCTAGGCCGATCGGTCACCTCATCGTGCAAGGTCCTGCGCCAGCTGACCGACCAAGGTGACATCCTTCACCTTGGCACCAAGTGATATGTGATCGGCCTTCAGGGTACCCCCTAGGCCGATCGGTCACCTCATCGTGCAAGGTCCTGCGCAGGCAGGTCGATCAAGGTGGTCGGCCTGCAGGGCACCCCTAGGCCGATCGGCCGCCCACGTACACCCGTCCAACGCCAGTTTTAAACTCCCATCCTTCGTTTTTTCTCCTCTGTCAAGGGCTTGGGGGACTGGGGACTAGCATACGACGCACCAGAACAGGCCGACAAGCATAATACAAGCCCTCAACCGAGGCAATCCACCTCAGTCAACGACTTGGGGGACTTCTGTTCGTACCTAAACTGGTCGGCCTGGTCAAAATCCCGAACCAATCTGACCTGCTCCTGCTCCACCAGTCCCAGGCAAGTCTCAGATTACGCTAACAAAGCCAAGAACGACATAGGAAGACCAAATCCGGTCGGCAAGGCTTACTGACAAGTCATAAATGCTATCCGGGACCACCACAGGACACCTGTCAAACTCCTAGAGGCAGCAACATTTATCCCACATTGACAAACACCAACAAACACATTCAATGCTACTATAAATACAAGGGCATCCCCCTCCAAAAGTTAATGACAATCTTGCCCTCATGCTGTCTAAATTACAACAGTACCCTTCTACCTAACTGACTTAGGCATCGGAGACTGTTCGGCCGGCATCACACCGGTGTCCCTTTGCATTTACCCTCTTCCTGTGCAGGCCACAACGCTCCGAGGGGAATCTCGAGGGAAGCTCAGCGAGGCAAGACTAGGTTGATCCATTTCCTGCATCAACAGCATACAACAGCTCCTCAGGGACAACCGTCCAGCCAAGGCGGACTCCTGTGAACCCCGCGAATTTGGAGAAAGATGAAATTTCAATCGCAACCTGAACACGAGAATGAACAAAACAAACTTCTAGTAATAATCAGATTTATACCAACGCAAAATGACTTATGGTGATGAGAACTAGTGAGAAAACCAACTTCTCTGGCCCCGGGGATTTCATAAATTGACTTTGGACTATCGTCTGTGATATAAGCAGCGTAGGAGGAGTCATAAATTATTATTGATCCATTTTCTTTTGCAAACTCCACCAGTTGCTTGAGTTGCTCCCTTGATGCAACATTGCCAGTTGGATTGTTCGGTGAGCAGAAAAATATGACATCCACCTTTGAAGCAGGTAATAAATCGGGGGAAAAGTTATTCTCTGGCCTGCAGTTCAGGTACACAATGTCCTTATACTTCCCGGTTTCCTCTTGAAACTTTCCACCTCGTCCGGCAATCACAGAGGAATCTATGTATGCCTGTCCCAAAACATTGAATCATTTTCCTTATGTAACAGTTTCATTGGTTAAGATTAGATTTGATTGATACTTACCGGGAAAGAAGGGTCTTGCACAGCTACTGTCACATTGGACCCGAGAAGCATCTGCCAATAAGGAGTGTAAAGTCAGAAGTAGTAACATGATTCACATACTAAAGCAAAGCTAAAAAGTAACTGCTCTTTATCTTGCTCCAGTTCTATCCAATTATAAAAAAGATTGACTAAAAAAATAAAGCTTTACCTGAAGGCGAGAAATGTCACATTGTGCACCATCTGATACAAAAACCTCATCACCTTCTATGCCCATGTTGTCGTAGAATGTTTCTGCAATTGCCATTCTTAATGACTGCACCATAACTTATTATCAGTTAGTCACTTACAAAAAAAAAAAAACATAGAAGGCACTAATAAAAAGTTCTGCAAACATTGTTATTTCTAACACCTCGACTCATATCGGTCATCAAAACATGTAAAGATTCACTAGAACTGTTTCTAAGTAGTACTCATTTTTTGGAACAATAAGCTCTACTAGAAAAACTGTAAGGGCCACAATATGAAAATTCTAGAGAAAATCAGCCAATTAACTGGAATGAGGGTGACAAAGGCATCAGCTAGTCCATGGACAAAATAAGGTCCTTCGGGTTTAGATGAAGATATCTTTTTCTTCTATCAATCAAGAAGGAGAAAGAATATCATACCATGTGGCCTTGCTCAGCTCCATACCCTCTGTAACCTTGAACTGTTGAGAGAGCTTGTGCATGCTGCAAAGTACACACAAGAGCTCAGTCATTGACATGAAACCAAATGGAAGAAAATGAAAAGTTTTTGTTCTTCGTCTGCTTCTTTCAACTCCAACAAAAGAATGAACAGAAAGTTTGAATACTGGCGCCATGCTGTTTGATTTTAAAATTCAGATTTTACTCAGCTGAAAAGATTAGATACAACAATCTGAGAGCCACTAAAATACCTCAGCCATGGAAGATGTTACTATGCCTGGTATAGGTTCTGTAGTATTCCCAATACCAAGTCTTATTAGTTTTGCATGTGGGTACTTCTGAGTATGCACAAACTCGCGCATGAATATCTGGTAGGACAGGGGCATGTAGAAACATTAGCACTCGAATTGTTATTCCACGCCACCGAAAGATAATTTTTCTTTCAACTTTCTTACATCACAGGTAACAAGATCAAGACATGAATATGATTTGAACCTATTCTTTGCTAATCCGGACAATTATCATGAGACAGATTGTATAATTCAAAGAAGCTGCTTACCTCGGGAAACAAATATTCATTTTGCAGATTCTCCATATTCACACTGCGTGAGACTTTTGTGCTATGAGCTGTGATTGCATTGCATTGCATTGCATTGTGTTACTATTAGTTGCTTATTGTTTGTGACATGAGACAATAATATAAGTATTTGAGTGATCAATATTGTTAATAAATGTTTTGAGATTGTAATAACTTACCAACTCTCATCTCATTTCCAGATGCTGAGCTGTAAATCATTCAGAAAACATGAAAGTAAGCAAATGAGTTCATTAATAAAACATGATGCAAAACAAACACAACAGAAAACATTGTATGACAAGTATGTTAAGGATACAATATGACCCTATTAACAATGTATAACCTGGTCCAGACTATTTTAGGTTGTGATGAAATGCAAGAAGGCACACAAATACGTGATGAAAAGTGAAGATAATGCATAATGCCCTTCAACAGTTTGCTTCAATACGAAAAATCAGGATAGAGGAACTTAACAGTCGATAATGATTCATACTCATGGATTAACAACAGGATTTATAATCGAGGTGCTGAAGGTGGTTTTTGTAGATGGAACACCACCAAGATGTTGCACCTTTGACTACGATTAAAAAGTATCATTTATGACTCAAAAGTGACGTGCAAAGGTAACTCCCCGACGTAAACAATTGACAAATGAAGCGACTCGTGACAGCAAATCATACGGAGTTCACTAAGCATCTAGGGACAATGATTATTCTTTTGATGCTTTACGCTTCCAATAATTCAATGAATTTGTACCGTCAGCTCAAATTAAAGTTTTTCCAGGACAATTAAATTGGTGCATAATTGCGCAGTCATTTCTGTGAACATGAGGCAGAAGTTAATGGTACAATTTCTTGTAAGAAGAGCCGACAAATAGTTCCAAATACAAAGAAAAGTCACGGGGCCACTCAGAAGTTAGGACAGAATTATCTGTAGCCTAACTTATTACTATCTTGACAACCAATCAAAATCAAAAGCCACTCATTTTAGATAATATTCTTACTGTTGTGTGGATGGGCTGCGAAGACCATTAGTGGACAGAATTTTCAGTTCCGAGGAGTGAGGCGTCGTGGAAGATTTAGTATAGACATTTTTTCAAACAGATAGAAGGCAATTTCATGTTGATGATAAAGAAATCAACAACGCCTTCCCAAGCATACCAAACGTACACACATGAGAATTGAAGCATCTTTATTGTGAATTTGTGGTTGCAGTGCAGGAAGCTGATGTTTTGTTCTGTACGTGTAGGGCTTTTGCTGACATGAGTGACAAAGTTAAGATTTTTTTTTTTTTTTTAACTACAAATATTAACTTGAGTCCATGCGTAAATTTCATACCAAGTAGCCTCGCAATGCAGGTGGAGCTGAGAGAAATTGGATTTGTTCTATTATCTTTAACAATCCACACCATCTGGACTTGGAAAATTCTTTCATCTTCACACCAAACCCAGAAAGCTCAATCAGCGCAGATTGTGGAGGGAACTACAATGCAACATCACGCTCCACAAAAATGCATATGATTAGACCATTTAAAAAAAATTCCAAGACTGAAATCAACTAAACAGTCTACACATGCATGCATGTAATTTGAATTTTAAATAAAAGTTCTAATTTTTTTAGTCTATAAACAAGGACTAAGGAGATGCAGAAAGGTAAACACAAGACCTTTGTGAATATGCTGATGCTCCATGAAATTCAAGACCTTCATGCATTGCTGCCAAATTTCGTAGAGAGACCAACTCAACTGCTAGAAGCAATGAATTAAGAATAATGTTATTTATATCCTATTTATTATTGGACACTACTTGAGTCCCTACCAATAAGAGACATCCTTATTTTTTTTATTTGGACCAGCAATATTGCACTATTTATATAATTTTTTATTCAAACTATTTATGAGATTCATCCTTACCTCAATTGCAAACATATTCATTTGACTTTCTAAAGTTAGCCCCACCTGCACACATTTACATGAGATTCATCCTTACTTCCATTTGTGTCGCACATCAGAAAGTCAAATTAATCTTATAAATGTGTGCAATGATTGCGGCTAACTTCACCATTGCGAATCAAGTTTTGTTAAAACCTAAATTCTTTGATAATATTGGAGTGAGTTAGCCACGTGTGAATTACAGCTACATGTGCTTAATGTCATTCAAATTGTTGTATACGTAAGATTGGAAAGTACACACACATAAAAAGATGATTGGGAATGTGAAGTAAATAAATGGCATACGGAAGCTCATGCCTCACCAAAAAGATATATAATTTTGCAAGAACTTGAAAAGACGTTATTGCCGCATCGAAAAATAAATAACTTTGCGAGGATTTAGGAGGAGTTGAGTCTCCTCTACTTATTCATGGATAAAAATATTCACAATATCTGTAAAATTTATGTCGATATATTCGTATTTTGGAGTATTGAAAAAGGGAATAAATATCTACGATATTTCTGTAAATATACTCATATTTAAGACTATTGACATAAAAAATAGGAAGAGAAGAAAGTCTCCCTTCAATTTCCATGATGTAGGTATAAGAATATATATATATATATATATTATTGATTGCTTATGTTGTTTTAAAAATTCATTCTTGCCAAAATCGAAACAGAATCGGGTTGGGAATCGATTTTGGTTCGGTCTGGTTCTTAGCCTCAACACCGTTTGAACCGAAAATCGATTAAATCAGTTCGATTCGATTTTGAACCAATTTTGGACCGATTTTCCTATGCGGCGGAGAGAACGAGGGAGAGGTCGAGAATGAGAGGATGAGGTTGTGAACTTCGAAGATGACGGATCGAGCTAGCTTCAACGAAGGTGGAGAGGAGGGCTTAGAAGGAGATGGAGAGATTGTGGGAAAAAGGAGAAATCGCGTAGACTCAGAGATGTGATGTCAGGATCGGTTCCAAATCCCCCGGGATTAATGTGGGACCCGCCTGATCCCGTCTGACACGAAGTGTCAGACCAGGAAAAATTCCATCTCTAGCCCTCGCCGGGGCTATCAGAGTGCGTCAGGATCGTAGGAGGAGGGGAGTGATGTCTCGTCTCTGCTACAGCCCGCATCCGCGATCAACCTGAAGGGCATTAAAACACGAAAACTGTGAGTGGACAAAATAATATTTTCATTTAAAAACATTTTCATTAGAAGACATTTATGCCCTTCCTAAAAACATACGCATGCATTCCAAAAACCGTTTAGTAAAACATTCATAAAATCAATTAATTCATCAAACATATTTTTGAAATCATTCAAGGGTTCATGCCCGGTTCCCATAAACCGTCATGACCCACAAACACCTTTTTAAAGGTTCATGCCGGTTCCCATAAACCGTCATGAATCATAAATCTATTTGGGTCCTCGACCCGAAATCACAATCAAAAACCCGTAGGTCAAATCAATAGGGACTCAGCCCAAATCACATCAAGTACGGGGTCTCCGCCCCCAAATCATTTCTAAAACATCGAATACGGGGTCTCCGCCCCAAATCACTTTTCCATAGAACCTCATAAGTATCAACATACGTATAACCCATCCGCGGCACTTCCGAGAAGATGCCAACTCGGGGCACACAGCCCCTAGGGAACACATCCCCGATAAATGTCACAATATCATATCTATACTAGTGTGCACACTACTCGGGGTCTCACTCCGAGTCTTCTCCCAGGAATCTCCATATGGGAGGCTCAATCACTGGATCTAGTTCGGGCTCTCTCTGTGGATCTAGTCCACATATCTCACCAAAATCTAGTCCGAGACCACAACATAAGTAACCTCCACTCCTGGAGGAGACCATAATCAATATGGAGGGTTCATTCATTTCAGATACTTTCTTTCTTTTTCTCTTTCTTTCTCAAAACTCATTTCTCAACTGAGTCTCATACCCGATTCATTTCAACAGGATTCCTCGAATCCGATTCAAATCACTTTCACAGGCCTCGGCCTAAATCCTCAGTTCAACAGGGTCTCATGCCCGAATTCTCCTTTCATAAACCGAACTGGGACTTAAGCCCGATTTCACAATCAACAGGGCCTAAGCCCGAAATCTCAACTAAATGGGTCTCAGGCCCGATATCATCAATCAACGGGGCATCAAGCCCGATAGTACTACTAACTGGGCCTCAAATCCGAATCGTAAGCCAACTGGGCCCCCCGGCCCGATCGGATAACACAAATGGACCCTCGGTCCGATTCCTCATTAATTCAAATGGACTCCAAGTCTGAGAGTTTGTAAATCAACTGGGTCTCGTGCCCGGTTTCATATTTCTAAATCCAAAACCAAGTCATAAAACCATCATTGAAAACCTAGAACGTATATGCATCGTATAAAGCCGTAAATCTCGAAATACGTGCAAATACGTAAATCCTAGGCTAACACAAACAATTGCACTCATGGAAACACACAACATGTATTAAAAGCATTTATGCATGCATCGAATTCGAAAGAAAGGTCCACTCACAGACCGTCCGAAGCCGCGCCTCGATACGCGCGCCATAATCGTCTCCCGGGTCAACCGTCACCTTCGGGATTCCCAAACCTATCCAAATTTTAATAGAAGGTTACTAACTACTTAATTAACCTCCTACCAAAGCTCCGTAATTTTCCTGAACTTTTAACTATTTTTAAACCGACCCTAAACCTTCCGACACCCCGAAAACTATCGAAACGATGTCCGATTGACGCGAGACCAGTCCCAAAATCTTTGTTACATCGAATAGAAGATTTCATATGTTAACACTTCCCCAAATTATGTATCACGCGCCCTCACGCGCCCCTAGAAGGGACGGTGCACTGTTCATCGTCTTCATGCTTCAGCCGGTTCAGACCGGCTGGTTCACTGGTTTGGCTGGTCCAGTTGGACCGGCGTGACCGGTTCGAGGTCACCCACTCCTCATTTTTCGTCCAATCTTCTTCTTTTCAATCCCAATCTTCCTAATTTAATGTTTTCTATCAATTCCAATTAATAAAACTAACTAAAACACCTTAAATCCTATCCAAGAACAAAGAGGCTCACGGCCTCTGTTTTCATGGCCACCCTCACGGCCTCCTCCGCCGTGAACCAGCCTCCAAAACATCTTAAAACTATCCTAGCAACCTAATCAACTCATCCTAATCGTCCAAAAGCCACCATAATATCAAAATCAAATTGAAAATGGGAATTGGGCCTTACCGAGCACCCTCTCGGGTTTGTCTCCTCCAAGCCGCCGTACACGGCGGTTCTGGCCGTCTAGGCCGGCCACCAACATCCAACATCCTCCCCTCACTCTCCTGGTTTCTCAGATGTCCATGGGTGAAGGTTTGGATTGGATTGGTTTGGGTACAAAGGATGAGATCGGGTGGGTTTGGAAATGGAAAGAAATGATCGATGCATGTATGTAAGGGAAGGGCCAGTGGATGGGTGACACTTGTCACTCATCCATTGGGCCTTGGGATAAAATCTGGGCCCCACTAAAGTCCAAAACTCAAGTCGTCTCGTAAAACGCACAATAGTACTTTCGTACTTCCGTGAACCGTAATTTCTCCATCGAACGTCCGAATTAGACGTGTCGCCTGTCTACGAGTTCATATTGTCCTCATCTATGTAACGGTCCTCGGCCCTCGGCCATTGGACATCCCAGGTCAAAAGTCAACTATTTGCCCCATTTAACTAAAATTACCAAATTGCCCCTTAACTTCCGAACGTCATAACTTCCTCCTCGAACGTCGGAATTGAACGTGCCTCCTGTCTATGAACTCGTAACGTCACGAATTACGTCACATTCATCAGTTAAAGTCCATTTGACTGCCTGAATGAAAAGTCAACGATTTGCCCATTCTAGGGGCAAAATCGTTATTTCGCCCGAACGTCCGCTAATCCTCGTCTAATCTCCGATTAGTCTCGCTAATCCGTCATTAATTCTTAATTAATCCCGTTAATTAGGGACGGGTCGTCACATGTGAGGTCGTTAACTTCGATGACAGGACCCATCCCAATCCCCCCCGGGATTAACGCTGGATGACCCTGCTTCCGTCTGACACGAAGTGTCAGACAAGGGATATTTCCGACATTTGCCCTCCCGGGCTATCAGAGTATGCCCATATCGTCCAAATTACGGTAATGCCCCTGAACTTCCGATAGTCATAACTTTTTCCCTGATAGTCCGAATTGGACGTGCCACCTGCCTATGGACTCGTGACATCCCAAACTACGTCAGGTCATCGGTCAAAGTCCATTTGACCCACCAATAAAAAAAGTCAACAATTTGGCAATACAATTCACAGGGGTAAAAATGTCAATTCATACATTAATTTACAATATTAAAATCCTCGAATTTCCGGGGTGTTACACTTGAGATATCACATCCTCGACCTGCGTACATTCCAAGAGCTCCGCGGTTGCTCGAATAGAGACAACCCCGCTCTGATAAGCAATCCTATGCTCTAATACCATGCTGACAGGACCCATCCCAATCCCCCCGGGATTTACGCTGGATGACCCTGCTCCCCTCTGAGACAGAGTGTCAGACAAGGGATATTTTCGACCTTTGCCTTTCAGGGCTATCAGAGTACGCCAGGATCCGGAGGAGGCATGTGATATCTCGGTCTCTGCTACAGTCCACATCCGCTGTCAACCTGAAGGGTATTAAAAACAGAAAGACTGTGAGTGGACAAAAAGTAATAAGTTTCGTAAAACACAATTATAAAAGACTTTTATACCCTTCACTAAAAAGCATGCATGCATAGTAAAACCATTTATCCAAACACATATGTTTAAACAACCATAATTAGGGTCACAGTCCCAAGTTCCGTAAATCCAAGTCACACGGGCTCTTGCCCAAAACCATTTACAGAAAACCATAAGATAATAACCATATGTGGGATCTCAACCCAAATCCATTTATCATTATAAAACACAATTTCCCAATCCACTTGAAATCATGTTTATCCATTATATTTCATATCCAGAATCTGTCACGGTAAAATAAAGCTACACGTGTGCTAACCGGGGTCTCAAACCCAAGTCTCTCCAGGGTCCACCCAGGTCAAAGTCCGTAGATCTATGACCCTCCTTGGAGGTAACGAACCATGCCCATCCTGAGATTAAGGAACCCAACTGGGGGGCGACTCCACTCAGTCAGTGCTCCGTGACTACTCCGGGGTCCACCCAGGCCAACGACCCTTCCCGGAGGAGACAATCATATATAAAGGATGGAATATGAAAACCTTTTGAAATCATTCTTTAAATCTTTCCAGGATTCATGCTCGGCCCCTCATAAGCCGTCATAATCCATAAAATCCTTTCATGGGTTCATGCCGGTTCCCATAAACCGTCATGATCCGTAAAAACCATTTGTAACACATAGGCGGGCCCTAGGGCCGAATCCACATACAAATTGGACCTCTAGTCCGAATCGTAAACCAACTGGGCCTCCGACCCGATTCCGTAAATGAAATGGACCTCAAGTCTGAGAGTTACCTTTTCAAATCCAAAATCATTTCATGAATTCATAACTAAAACCATAAGTACGAAAAATCAGTGTAAAACCGGAAAACCTCGATTTACGTGCAAGCACGTAAATCGCCTCGAAATACGTGAAACCATATAATTCACAAATATCCAAATCAACATCATCAAATCACATTCATAAACCATATAAAACATTTATGCATGCATCACAGTTTAGAAATCAAGGTCCACTCACAGACCGTCCGAAGCCGCGCCTCGATACGCGTGCCATAATCGTCTCTCGGGTCAATCGTCTTCACCGGGACTCCCAAACCTGTCCAAATTCATTTAGAGGGTTACTAATAGCCTCATTAACCTCTCATTGAAGTCTCATAATTTTCCCGATTTTCTAACTATTTTTAAAACCGAACCTAAACCTTCGGACAACCCAAAACATATCGAAACGATGTCTGATCGACTCGAAACCAGTCTCAAAATGTTCGTTACATCGAATAGATGATTTGACATGTTGGAACCATCCTCAAATTCTCTCCCATGTGCCCGCACACGCCGCCTGAAGTGGCTATGCGTGGGAGCCACGCACCTGCTACAGTGTCACCCCTAACCTCGCGTCGATCGGTCTGAACTGGTCCGGTCCAGTTCGCCTGCAACTTGGACCGGCGTGACCGGTTCAAGCTCATTCTAGCCCAGTTTTCACCGTTTTCAATCCTAATCAATCCTAACATTCCTATAATCGTCCTAGGGACCTAAACCAATAACCTAGAACCCTTAAAACCTCTAAAACCCGACCGGTTTGATTTTCCCTTTACGGTTCGAAAATCCCAAAACCCCCCCGGGCTTCCCCGACGTCCAACCTTCATCCAAACCTTCCTAAAAACTCCCTAGCAACCTAATTACTTCAACCCAAACATCCAAATCGACCCTTAACAAGCAAAATCGAAAAAATGAATAAAAAAGGTTAAAACCGATTACCCGATCGATTTTTCCTCCTCCGCCGTCCACGGCGGCTCTGCCTGGCCAGCCACCACGTCCAGCCGGTCCTCTTCATCTCTCTGGCCACTCTCTGGTCTCAGTTATGGTTACAAGGGAAAGGTTGGATTTTGGGGTCGAATGGGAGATCGGGTTTTTGGGTTTGAATGAGGAAAATGAAGATGGACGATGCATGAAGGAAATATGGTGTCCATTGGATGGGTGACACTTGTCACTCATCCATTGGGTATCAGGACAAATATCTGGGCCCACTAGAGTCCAAAAGTGAACTCGTCTCGTAATTCGTGCAATAGTGCACTCGAACTTCCGTGAACCGTAACTTCGCCATCGAACGTCCGAATTCGACGTGCCGCCTGTCTACGGATTCGTATCGTCCTTATCTACGTGATGGTCCTTGGCCCTCGGCCATCGGACATCCCGGTCAAAAAGTCAACATTTTGACCCTTTTAACCAAAATTACTAAAATACCCCTAAACTTCTGAACGTCATAACTTCCTCCTCGAACGTCGGAATTGAACGTGCCACCTGTCTATGAACTCGTGACGTCCTAAATTACGTCACGGTCATTAGTCAAAGTCCATTTGACCATGCGAATGAAAATTCAATGTTTTGCCCACGCCCAAGGGCAAAACGGTCATTTTGCATCGTTCGTCCGATTTCGCCCTACTAATCACGGATTAGCCTCACTAATCTAATCTAGAAATTTGGGACGGGTCGTTACATCGATGAAACTGGAGAATAGGAGGTCGAATATGGTCTTCGATAAAGACGGAGAGGTCGAAAGAGAAAGAGATGGAGAAAACGAGGAATATGAAAATTTTAGAGAATCAGGGAGATGGAGGGAACGACGGAGAGGGAAAGATTGAGCGGAGGCCATCTGGTGAGTGGTGAGGGTTCGTGAGGGTGAGCAATCGGGCGATGAAATCAGAGAGAGATGAGGTTGAGAGATTGATGATATAGTCGAGAGATCGAGAGAGATGAGAGGATTGAGAGCCAGACAAAATGGATTAGGGATTTGAGCGAGAGGGGTCGTCGTCGTGTATCTTTGGAATTCGATAAACGAGACTCAAGTTAAGAAAGATGAGATGTGCAATGACTGAGCGAGAGCGTGAGGGATTATGGATGGTACGACTGCAAACGGCGTCGTTTTGGAGACAGAGAGCAGCTAAATTGGGTTTTTGCCTGTTGGGCTTGGGGAACTGGGATTGGGCTGGGAAACCTGATTCTTCTACGGTTGGGTTGGACAATGGATATAGCCCATTGAATTAAAGCAGAAGCCTAATTCATTAAAATCCAAAAACGGAAGTCCATTTCTTTTAGTTTGGTTATTCAGTTCGGTTTGATTTCGACAAATCAAAAACCAAAATTGAACCGAGTTAGACTCGGTTTGGTTCAGTTTTACCATACGGTTTAGATTTTCTTTCAGTTCGATTCGGTTCAATCCAGTTTTTGAGAACCAATTAACATGGCTACCTCGCAGAAAACCAATCATCAAATATGCTAGTCTTTCGGTTGTTTTCAACCGAATTCTTTAGTACTTAAGCATGTTATAGGGGCCAGCTAACAGGACCCGTCCTGTTTGTAGAGATTGTTTCTCACGGTTCACTTACACACACACACACACACACACACACACACACACACACACACACACACACACAACCCTCACACTTGTTCCTCACAAGCTACCAAAACCGTGCAAACCCTTCACCCTTTTAACACAATTAATAATGGATTAACGGGAAACATGATCCATAATTTAGGGGTCTCAAATCATGGGATGAGTGACACTTGTCACTCATCTAAGGGTCCATAATCATGGATCACATTTCAAAATTTTATTATTATTTCAATTGAATTCCCGGGATGTAAATTTAATCGATTTCACTCCCGTGACCATAACTTTCCCGTTCGATGTCCGATTTTGGCGTGTCGCTTGTCTACGGACTCGTGACGTCCCGAACTACGTCACAGTCATTGGCCAAAATCCATTTGACCGCTCGAGTTAAAAGTCAACATTTTGCCCACCTCCATGGGCAAAACGGTCATTTCGCACTGTCCATCCGAAATCACTCAACTAATCACAGATTAGTCTCACTAATCCATCATTAGTCATTAATATAATTCCAGAATTCGGGACGGGTCGTTACACCAGCCCATAGAAAAATTAAAATGTCTCGTCACGCACTCGCGCATCCCCTCGGTTCCTCAGTCGACTCAGACTCCGCCTACGCCGCCATTGATTGAAGCACAGTCATAACTCACAAGACTAGCTAAAAGGAAGCAAAATCTATACCAGTTGGATTGGAATAACGACTTCTCCAGCTGCTCGCTTTATTTTTTAGAAGGCAGCTTTTGACCTCACCGTCAGTCATGTCTGCTGACTTAGGTCAACTTCACTTCTATATCTTTCCATATACTCATATCTTTCTCTTAATTCATGATATATATGTATGTGTGTATATACATACACACACAAACACACACACACACACACACACACACACACACACACACACACACACACACACACACACACATATATATATATATATATATATATATATATATATATACGCGCACAATTTCTGATTTAGCTTATGTTAAAAAAAAAGGGCAGCTTTAGATGTTGTCTTCTTCGTGAGACTGCTTCACCTCAGAGTTGGAACGCAATGTCATTATGCCAGTGGGCGAGCAAAAGTATGAAACCTAGCTGCAAAAGCAAGGTGGAATTAAAGGGGACACAAAGGTAAGGGCAATTAGACAAGCACTTAAGAGTTAGAGGGCAACATAACATGTTAGAGAGTTTAGGGGTTAATGTGGAATCTTCAATGGAGGATTTCAGCTTTGCAGGGGGTTACAGTGGTTGTAATGACCCGTCCCGAGTGTCGGAATTGAATATTAATTAATTATAGTTTGGAATGACTAATCGGGGATTAGTGGAGTGAAATCGGACGAAATGTGCAAAATGACCGTTTTGCCCTTAGCGTGGGCAAAATGTTGACTTTTAGTTCGGGCGGTCAAACGGACTTTGACCGATGACTGTGACGTAGTTCGGGACGTCACGAGTTCATAGACAGGTAGCACGTTCAATTCTGACATTCGAGGAAAAAGTTATGACGTTCGGAAGTTCGAGGGCATTTTCGTAATTTGGACGAAAAGGGGAAAAATGTTGACTTTTTGTTTGACAACTAATTTTCACACGATTCGAGGACCGTTAGGTAGGTCTCGATGCCCTGAGTACAACGACAGGCGGCACGTCGAAAATGGAGTTCGGATGACCAAGTTACGGGTCACGGAAGTCCAGGGGCAAAATGGTAATTTGTCGAACGAAGGGCAAAATGGTCTTTTAACCATGATCAGACAATGACACCTGTCCTTTGTCTTCTTCTTGCCCCAGAAAACATGGAATCGGGTCTTGGGGAAAACACAATTATACCACTTTAGACACAAATTCCCTAAATTATGGTTTGTCTTAATCATTGTTAATTAACAGCTGATAAACCGTTGTTGAGTTGCATTTGTGTAATTGGGAGA
Source organism: Prinsepia uniflora (assembly GCA_032719365.1). Taxonomy (NCBI): domain Eukaryota; kingdom Viridiplantae; phylum Streptophyta; class Magnoliopsida; order Rosales; family Rosaceae; genus Prinsepia; species Prinsepia uniflora. Next base: position 75,500,896 of record CM064872.1, read on the forward strand.
CTGAGGAAGCCGAATTGAGAGAGAAACTCGAGTGACAGTGAGGCCCCTGGGTTAATTTTGAATCGAAAAATCTTGAAAATTGGGGGGACTTTCGAATTCGAGATTATGAGCTGTGAGGATCACAATTGAGGATTGAATTCGACTTCTGGGAACAAAACGAAACTCCCTGCAACAAAAACAAGGAGAAATCGTGTCGAATTGGGGAAGAACAGAAGCTTCCATTGCCGTTTAAAATCGAGCTTGGGTTCTACTGGTTAGAGGTAAGTAATTCTCAAATTGATCTTGTAAAAACATTCCTTACACTCTCACGATGCTAACTGGATGAATTAATTTGAAAATCAGGGACGAAATCGACAAACCCGAATAGGAGACCCGTCGAATTTTGATCGTGAGTCGTGAGGTTTTAGACCCTAATTTGAGTAATTCAATTTACAGAACCTAATGGGAGATGGATTACAAGGGATCAGTTGAAAGATTGGATTGAATTGATGTCGAATTGAGTGAGATTGAGTCGGGTTCTATCGCTGGTTTTCCAACCCGTTTACCAGACAAACGGGCGAAGAAGACAATTGTGCTGGTTATTGTAGCAGGCGCATGGTAGTCACGCGCAACCACTTTGGGGGGCGCGTGAGGCTTTGTTTCAAGGTGAGGTCAACATGACTTTGAATCCTCTCAGTGTAACGAACATTTTGACGTTGGTTTCGAGAAAATCGGATATCGTTTCGTTAATGTTCCGTGTATCCGAAGTTTTGTTTTACCTTAAAAATACGTATTTAAATTCCGGAAAAATTGAGGATAATTATATGAAGTATTTTGAGATGTTAGTAACCCTCTATTATGATTTTGGACAGGAGTTGTGATTTCCAGAATTTACGGAAAAACGTGCAGCTCGAAAACGGATCGTTTTGAACGGTGTGTGTGAGTGGACTTTGTTTTCTAACCATGATGCATGCATATATGATTTTAAATGCTTTATTATATGATTTTATATGCTTTGGCATGATTTCTGTTTCAATCCAGTGATTTCTCGGTTTTATGATTATTATATTATATTTTGGTACGATTTTTGAGAAATGATGAAATTGATGTTTTTGGGCTAGGCCCGGATTGAAAATGATGTTTTAACTCGGGCTATGAGTCAGGAAATTGAAAATGATATTTGAACTCGGATTATGAGTCAGGGATTGATTTCATGGATTTACGTGATATTGGCAACTCGGGTTTACGGTTGCACGGATTCGCGTGAAAATGATATTTTGGGCTTGAGACCCAATGAAATTGTGATTTTGGTTGGGTTTGTATTTCCATACGATTATTTGATGATATTGATGATTTGTGAGTTTATAATGTAAATCGGGACTTTGGCTTTTCCGGATTTGAGGAAACTATATTTTTGGGGCTGTGACCCCGTGCTGATAAATGATTTGGTTTTCAATGCAACTGTTTTTCACTGGTTTTTGTGATGATGATATGTTGCGGATAATTAGGGCTTTCGGGTGGAAATATGTTTTTCCCCGGAATGCACCCTGGAGATAACGCTCGCCTTCAGGATGGAAGTGTTTACCCCGAAGAGGTCACGTAGCACGATCTTTGTAGAGCAGCCGAGGGAGGCTTGACTTAGATCAGATGTGCTGGATATACATAGATCAGTAAGTGATGTGTTCACTAGATCTGGATTGCCAGCTGGTGATGTGTTCACAGAGGCGGATGCTCGGATTTTGAGCGGTCCTTGAGCCTGTTGATTTGCACGCGTTGCAGGGATAAACGTGACTCTAAGCAACAGGATATGGAAATAAGTCCCGTGGTTTAAATATAAAATGATTTTAAGGAAACCGTGGTTTTATGGAAAATGATTTAAGGAAAACGTGAATTTATTGAGATTCAAATTGATTTAATGAAAATGAGTTTTAAGGAAATTGTGAACATGGAATTTAGAAACATGTTGTTTGTGATTACGTACCGGTTTTGAGTACGGGTTTTTGGTCCTTGTGGCCAGGTGATGGTGTTCACATGTTTTGGCCTGAGAGCCGGGATTTGCTGTTTTATAACATGAACTGATTTGGTGAACATGAGTTTTACGGACCTTGGGAGAATATGTTTTGATTTTATCGGTCCGTTGTTCATACTTGAATGATTTCATACTATTACTCATGTTTTATGATATGCATGCATATTTGTGAAAACTGAAGGGTAAGAATGTATTTTGGCAAATATTTTTATACGAGGTCATTTTTGTCCACTCACACCTTTTCTGTTTTGTGACCCTCCAGGCCGTGGTACAACGTTCGGGGCTGATCGTGGAGCAGAGGTAGCAGCAGAAATCAGCGCAATTATCCCTTGTCGGGCAAGAACTGAAGGGTAGTTTCGGGCCTTTAGTTGACTTGTCAGACGGGAGCAGGACCGGGCATGGTTTTTGACGTCCAGTTGGGACGGGGTCCTGTCAGTGGTCATTAACACTCTTTCCCCTTAATAAATCGCTTTGAATGCATAGACATTATGACAGGACCCACCCCCAATCTCCCGGGATTAAGGGCTAAGTCCTGCTCCTGTCTAACTTACGCATGACACGAAGGCTAAACCGACGTTCAGCCCCCATATGACATGTAAGTCGGACAAGGAATTCTCGATACGACCGTCCAAAAGCTTCCAGACTTCCGAGAGTGTGTAGACTCTACTGTGGATCGCGTGTGTGATGTCTATGAGACGGGTCGTTACACATTAGGGTTCTTCTGCATTCAGGGATGTCCCATATAGTATTTCCAGAGGCCATAATTTGTCTTGATGAGGAAGCTGTATACTAGCAAGAAGTTCGATATGGTTTCTGGGATAGCTTATGGTTGTTTTTCCATAATAACTGAGTATTATTTCCTTTCTCGATAGATTATTTTTAACTCCCTTGTTTTCTGGAAAGAAAAGGGTATGTTTGACGTGTTATGCAAGTGATGATGGTCAATGGTGAATTTAGGATTTTTTCAAGAGGGTTGGCACTTAAAAATGATATTAGCTACTATTAATATTCTGATTTTATATGGTAAGTAAACGTATAACTCAATAAAAAAAATAGTTACCGATTTTTTTGATTATTCTGATACCTACTTCTCTATTATTTGTAAGAAAATGTGCTCTTAATATGAATTGTGGTATGAAAACTTTGTATAGCTATTATTTTGTTTGATTAGGGTTTGTTGATGTGGCGTTGAATTAGGTGCAAGGTTATTATATATTCACCGATGTACATGTACCACTTAACAAAAGTGATAAATAAAAGACTCATGTCTTGGGAAGAATGGTGAACAATCCTACATTGCTCGGGGAGGGAAAGGTGAAGTGTCTTATATATGTGGGCACATATCTATCTAGCATAAGACGTTTTGGGAACTCATCGGTGAAGTATCTTACATTTTCACCGATTATTTACTTCCTCATTATTTGTAAATAAACATGTATTCTTTCACTGATTACCCACTTACCGATATATATGTACCACTTAACAAAAGTGATAAATAAAAGACACATGCTAGTGTTTAAAATAATTAGTAAACGTCTGAATGTTAAATGGTGTTAGATGTATGTATCAATGAGAATAATTGCCTAATTTTTGGGTACATTTTCACTGATTATTTACTTCCTCATTATTTGTAAGTAAACATGCATTCTTTCATCGATTACCTAGTATCCATTATTTGTAAGTACAAAATATAAAATTTGGCATGGTTATTAAATGTATGTATCAACGAGAATAATTGCCTAATTTTCGGGTACATTTTCTGTAACAACCCGTTCCGAGAATTGGGGTTAGTAGAGTGATTAAGGTGTGATTAGTAAGGTTAATCAGGGGCTAGGTGGTCCCGAGGGGTCCGGGAACCTAGAATGACGATTTTGCCCCTGGGTCGGGCAGAAATGTTGACTTTTATTTCGGGTGGTCAAATGGGAGTTGACCAGTGACCAGGACGTAGTTGAGGACGTCACGAATCCGTAGGCAGGTGGCACGCCCGATTCCGACATCCGAGGAGGAAGTTGTGATGTTCGGAAGGTTGAGGGCATAACCGTAATTTTGGAAAGTTGACTTTTCGTATAATCGAGTTTTGGTAGGTTGACCTAGGATGGTTAGATAGATTCCGTCGTCCTGAGTTCGATGACAGGCGGCACGTGTTCATCGGACTTACGAGGTGAAAGTTACGGGTCTAGGAAGTTTTGGTGAAACCGTAAAAATGTGTTAACCAGAAGGGTATTTTAGTCTTTTTGGGATTATGGGGATTTGTGCAGATAGAGAAGGAATGGACGGCTGGGAGTTAATCAGGTGAGATAAGGATGGATGGGATGGTGACATGTGGCAAGTGTGTAGTGGGTTCTGGGGGATTCTAAGGTGTGTGCACGGTTCTATTTTTGGAGTGTACCCGTGCCCGTGTTCGTGTTTGTGCGCAGAAGTAAACAGAAAACAGAGGGAGATCGTGAAGGAAATTGAGGATGGTAGTGTGAGTGTTGATGAATTGTGAGTGTGTGAGGGTGATCAGAGAGTGAGAGGGAAGCAGTGAGAGAGGTTGACGGTGTGGTGGTTGTGTGTGAAGGTGTCAAGAGCTGTGGGGAAAACCAGGGGTAAAAGCAGGGGGGTTGTGAGGATTGTGGCGGTGGCGGCCGTGTACGGGGCAATTGGGACCGTGGTGGTGTCGTGCGGGTTGCGAGGAGTCAGCCACTACCAGCAGAGCTCACGACGGCGACAGGTTGCAGGTAATTTCTATTGCCCCGTGTTCATGCTCTGTTTTGGCCGTGAACTTCAAGTCGGAAGTTGTGGCCTGAGAGGTTGAATCGAAGAGTCTAGGGGAGTTTAGGGAGTTTAGTTGAGTCCAGGGCGTCATTTGGTTGAGCTGCCGTGACGGGAGGTGCACGGTGGAGGTCGGTACGACGGAGGGACTCTGTGTGCCCTGTTTTCCCGTTTTGGTTCAAACTAAGAGTCGTGATCCTAGAGACTGAGTCGAAGGTCTAGGCGAGTCGGGTTAGGTTCCTTGAGGTTCTAGGAACCGTCTGGTCTTGCCACCGTGAAGGGAGGTTACCTGGGTGGCCGGATCGTGAAACAGAGTTTGGGGAGGTTTGATTTCGAGCTTGAGACGACGGGTAGGAGGCTGTGTCGAAGTGATTGGAGGATGGGGATGCTTAGAGTAAGGTTGGACGAAGCTTTAGGTGAAGAAAGGGAAGGAAATCGTGCAGGTACGGCGGAGAACCGTTGACGCCGGTTCAGCTGTAGCCTACTGTGTTGAACCGGGTCGACGTGAGGTTGAAGGTGCACTGTAGCTGGCGCGTGGGGCCACGCGCAGCCACTTTGGGCGGCGCGTGGAGGCGCGTGCGGCAGTTCTGGGAGAAACGGTCAACATAGTTTTTGGTCTAGGAGTTGTTGTGAGTTCAATGGAGTTGGTTTCGAGTCGATCGGAAGTCGTTTGAGTGTAGTTCCGCGAGGGTGAATGTGTAGGGTCCCGGGGTTTTAAATCTTTGGTCCGGGGATTTTTGAGGGCTTTTAGGTGAGTGTTCGTAGATGTGTTAGGGACGTAATTTGACGGTGTTTGACAGGATCGGGATTTCCCGAGGGAGCCGAGGAACGGGCTGGACGTTCGGGACGCGAGTAGGGCTCAGTACTGTGAGTGGACCCTTTCTCTATACTTGAACATGCATAACTGCTTTCTATAATGGTTTTATGGTTTTAATCATGAATCTATGTTTATGGAATATGAAATGATGATTTTATGTGTTTGCACGTTTTCCGAGAAAAAGACGGTTTTGGCACGGTTTTCGAGGAAATGTTGGTTTTCGGATTTTGATGTCACATTTGGGGATTTTCACCGATAAAGGTTTTCTAATAATGATATATGGGTTATGAAATGTGATTTGTGATTACACGGGGTTTTGGTATGAAAATGGATATTTTCCGGATTTGGGTTCGGAATGACGGTTCTGGATGCCGGGAGAGCATCGAACCAGTGATTTCGGATTCGGGTTTGGATGAGGATCTGGTAAATGTTTTTTTTCAAATGGTTTTGGGATTGGATTTGCTGGATCTGGATATTGGGTTTAAAGACCCGGATATATGTGACGGGGGACCGGCCGGATTGGGTTTAAAGACCCGGATTGAGTTTAAAGACTCGGGAGTTTAAAGACTCGGATATATATTGATTTCCCCCGTAGGCCTTGAGTTTAAAGACTCGGGAGTTTAAAGACTCGGATATGATTAAGGCCTGGATTGAGTTTAAAGACTCGGGAGTTTAAAGACTCGGATAGATCCAGCAGGTTTGATCGGGAAAATGATAAATTGATGTTTATGGTTTTTGATACGGTTTCTGATACTCATGCTGTGGTTTCTTATGTACTTTATAGTGTTTCTGTTTCTTATGATGTTTAAGATTGATTCTTTTATAAATGTGTTTATAACTGCTGGTTATGCATGTGTTTTCAAAACGGAGGGTTTAACTCGGTTTTCTTATAAAATGGTTTTTGAACTTTGTACTTTTGGTCCACTCACATTTTCTGTTTTAAATTGCCCTCCAGGTTGTGGAGCTAGCGCGGGGTCTTGACGTCGAGGCAGTGTCCAAGGCATAGAAGTGACGTGAGGGATCCTAGGAGAGTTAAAGGCTTCTGTGTGCGTGTACTTTATCGGTTTTTATTTTCCTTGTAATATAGTGCTATGCTCTGTAAACGATACGGATTTTGGGATATTTTGTAATTACTCCTGCGTTTGACTGGGTTCGAGTGAGTGTTCCTTAGGTGTTGTGTCGGGGAGTCAGACGGGAGCGGGATTTACCTCGGGTTTCGGGGTGAAACCGGGGTGGGTCCTGACAATTGGTATCAGAGCATAGGTTTGTCGAGTTTGTGGGGTTTGTTGGTTTGTGAGGTTGTGTTTCAGTTGTTTGACTACTTCTATGCCTTTTTCAGCGTGCGGTTGACGATGCCTCCGAGACGTAGACCCTCTCCACAACCTGAAGAAGTAGCCAGAGAGACGGAGAGTGCCACGATTGAGCGAGCCCAGCGGCTCGGGGCTACTACTTTTAGTGGTGGGGCTGATCCTGAGGAAGCCCAGAGGTGGATTACGAGACTGGAGCGGATTTTTGCGGTGATGCATTGTCCGCCGGAGGAGCGAGTATTGTTGGCTGCATTTTTACTAGATGGTGCGGCATACGAGTGGTGGTATACCCTCGAGTTGTCTGGCTGGGATGTCCATAGTGTGACCTGGGAGACGTTCAGGGAACGGTTTCTGGAGCAGTATTATCCTCGTTCTTTCCGGGATGCCAAGGAGGCGGAGTTTCTGCAGCTCCAGCAGGGGAATATGACAGTGGCAGAGTACGAACGGAAGTTTCAGATGTTGTCTCGGTTTGCTCCTGCTTTTGTGGCCACTGAAGCCGAGAAGTGCCGTAGGTTTGAGTTGGGCTTGCGCGGTGAGATTCGAGCCGTAGTGACGGCTGGATCTTTTGCTACCCTCCGAGATTTGTCGGACGCTGCGGTGCGAGTTGAGGCTAGTTTGCCGGTGCGACGCCGGGAACTATCTATTCCTGGAGCTTCGAGCCAGAGGACACCGAAAAGAGGTAATTTCGGTGGATCGTCCTCGTCGGGCGATGATCGTTTTGGTAGGCCTGGCAGTGCCCAGAGTTCAGGATTTTGGGGTTATCGAGTACCGCCGACTCCGCAAGCGAGTGCGACGTCGGTAGCGTCTACAGGGAGACTGAGCAGTGGACCAGGCTGGAATGTGTGTTTCTACTGCGGGGAGCGAGGTCATTTCCGACGTGAGTGTCCACTGTTGCCACAGGAAGGTGGTGTAGGCAGAGGAGTAGCGGAGTCCGGACAGAGTACAGCATCAGGGACAGCGGGCACTAGAGGAGGTGGTGGCACAGCCACGAGTAGTTCGAGGGGACGTGGTAGAGCGTCAGGATTTCAGGCCCGGGTGTTCTCGATGACTCAGCAGGAGGATCCGGCGATACCAGATGTGGGGACAGGTACTTGTTTTACTTTTGGTTGTTGGATCCCAGGGTAGAGTCTAGGAGTTCGCCTAGAGGACTAGGAGTGTACAGTAAGTTACGTAGCAGGTTGACGGGAAGTAAGGAGAGAACCCACAAGCTAGAGTTTGCCTTTAGGACTTTGTGAAGTTAGTCCGACCGTGGCCGGAATAGTAGCCGAGGGAGATGGGTGGACGATTGTTTGGGTTAGTAGTCGAGTTGGTTCGGGCAGGTAGGGTGGTTGTATACGAGGATGTACTCTATGATTTCTGTCGGGTATTGTGACATGAGGTATTGTATAATACCTTTGTTTTCTGTTCATAGAGTTTCCCTTGCGTACACCATGTAGTTGTTACATAGCTAGAGTTGGCTGTGGTAATAGTAGCTGGGGATGGAGTGAAATACCCAAGGTGGAGATGATAGACAGAGTGTTTAGGAGAAGCTGTTGCTGCCCTAGTGTGGATACCGGGAAGAAGACGTTAGGTGTCGGGAACTAGCTGTGGAATTTCGGGGACGAAATTCTTTTTAGGTGGGTAGATTGTAACAACCCGTTCCGAGAATTGGGGTTAGTAGAGTGATTAAGGTGTGATTAGTAAGGTTAATCGGGGGCTAGGTGGTCCCGAGGGGTCCGGGAACCTAGAATGACGATTTTGCCCCTGGGTCGAGCAGAAATGTTGACTTTTATTTCGGGTGGTCAAATGGGAGTTGACCAGTGACCAAGACGTAGTTGAGGACGTCACGAATCCGTAGGCAGGTGGCACGCCCGATTCCGACATCCGAGGAGGAAGTTGTGATGTTCGGAAGGTTGAGGGCATAACCGTAATTTTGGAAAAGTTGACTTTTCGTATAATCGAGTTTTGGTAGGTTGACCTAGGATGGTTAGATAGATTCCGTCGTCCTGAGTTCGATGACAGGCGGCACGTGTTCATCGGACTTACGAGGTGAAAGTTACGGGTCTAGGAAGTTTTGGTGAAACCGTAAAAATGTGTTAACCAGAAGGGTATTTTAGTCTTTTTGGGTTTATGGGGATTTGTGCAGAGAGAGAAGGAATGGACGGCTGGGAGTTAATCAGGTGAGATAAGGATGGATGGGATGGTGACATGTGGCAAGTGTGTAGTGGGTTCTGGGGGATTCTAAGGTGTGTGCACGGTTCTATTTTTGGAGTGTACCCGTGCCCGTGTTCGTGTTTGTGCGCAGAAGTAAACAGAAAACAGAGGGAGATCGTGAAGGAAATTGAGGGTGGTAGTGTGAGTGTTGATGAATTGTGAGTGTGTGAGGGTGATCAGAGAGTGAGAGGGAAGCAGTGAGAGAGGTTGACGGTGTGGTGGTTGTGTGTGAAGGTGTCAAGAGCTGTGGGGAAAACCAGGGGTAAAAGCAGGGGGGTTGTGAGGATTGTGGCGGTGGCGGCCGTGTACGGGGCAATTGGGACCGTGGTGGTGTCGTGCGGGTTGCGAGGAGTCAGCCACTACCAGCAGAGCTCACGACGGCGACAGGTTGCAGGTAATTTCTATTGCCCCGTGTTCATGCTCTGTTTTGGCCGTGAACTTCAAGTCGGAAGTTGTGGCCTGAGAGGTTGAATCGAAGAGTCTAGGGGAGTTTAGGGAGTTTAGTTGAGTCCAGGGCGTCATTTGGTTGAGCTGCCGTGACGGGAGGTGCACGGTGGAGGTCGGTACGACGGAGGGACTCTGTGTGCCCTGTTTTCCCGTTTTGGTTCAAACTAAGAGTCGTGATCCTAGAGACTGAGTCGAAGGTCTAGGCGAGTCGGGTTAGGTTCCTTGAGGTTCTAGGAACCGTCTGGTCTTGCCACCGTGAAGGGAGGTTACCTGGGTGGCCGGATCGTGAAACAGAGTTTGGGGAGGTTTGATTTCGAGCTTGAGACGACGGGTAGGAGGCTGTGTCGAAGTGATTGGAGGATGGGGATGCTTAGAGTAAGGTTGGACGAAGCTTTAGGTGAAGAAAGGGAAGGAAATCGTGCAGGTACGGCGGAGAACCGTTGACGCCGGTTCAGCTGTAGCCTACTGTGTTGAACCGGGTCGACGTGAGGTTGAAGGTGCACTGTAGCTGGCGCGTGGGGCCACGCGCAGCCACTTTGGGCGGCGCGTGGAGGCGCGTGCGGCAGTTCTGGGAGAAACGGTCAACATAGTTTTTGGTCTAGGAGTTGTTGTGAGTTCAATGGAGTTGGTTTCGAGTCGATCGGAAGTCGTTTGAGTGTAGTTCCGCGAGGGTGAATGTGTAGGGTCCCGGGGTTTTAAATCTTTGGTCCGGGGATTTTTGAGGGCTTTTAGGTGAGTGTTCGTAGATGTGTTAGGGACGTAATTTGACGGTGTTTGACAGGATCGGGATTTCCCGAGGGAGCCGAGGAACGGGCTGGACGTTCGGGACGCGAGTAGGGCTCAGTACTGTGAGTGGACCCTTTCTCTATACTTGAACATGCATAACTGCTTTCTATAATGGTTTTATGGTTTTAATCATGAATCTATGTTTATGGAATATGAAATGATGATTTTATGTGTTTGCACGTTTTCCGAGAAAAAAGACGGTTTTGGCACGGTTTTCGAGGAAATGTTGGTTTTCGGATTTTGATGTCACATTTGGGGATTTTCACCGATAAAGGTTTTCTAATAATGATATATGGGTTATGAAATGTGATTTGTGATTACACGGGGTTTTGGTATGAAAATGGATATTTTTCGGATTTGGGTTCGGAATGACGGTTCTGGATGCCGGGAGAGCATCGAACCAGTGATTTCGGATTCGGGTTTGGATGAGGATCTGGTAAATGTTTTTTTTCAAATGGTTTTGGGATTGGATTTGCTGGATCTGGATATTGGGTTTAAAGACCCGGATATATGTGACGGGAGACCGGCCGGATTGGGTTTAAAGACCCGGATTGAGTTTAAAGACTCGGGAGTTTAAAGACTCGGATATATATTGATTTCCCCCGTAGGCCTTGAGTTTAAAGACTCGGGAGTTTAAAGACTCGGATATGATTAAGGCCTGGATTGAGTTTAAAGACTCGGGAGTTTAAAGACTCGGATAGATCCAGCAGGTTTGATCGGGAAAATGATAAATTGATGTTTATGGTTTTTGATACGGTTTCTGATACTCATGCTGTGGTTTCTTATGTACTTTATAGTGTTTCTGTTTCTTATGATGTTTAAGATTGATTCTTTTATAAATGTGTTTATAACTGCTGGTTATGCATGTGTTTTCAAAACGGAGGGTTTAACTCGGTTTTCTTATAAAATGGTTTTTGAACTTTGTACTTTTGGTCCACTCACATTTTCTGTTTTAAATTGCCCTCCAGGTTGTGGAGCTAGCGCGGGGTCTTGACGTCGAGGCAGTGTCCAAGGCATAGAAGTGACGTGAGGGATCCTAGGAGAGTTAAAGGCTTCTGTGTGCGTGTACTTTATCGGTTTTTATTTTCCTTGTAATGTAGTGCTATGCTCTGTAAACGATACGGATTTTGGGATATTTTGTAATTACTCCTGCGTTTGACTGGGTTCGAGTGAGTGTTCCTTAGGTGTTGTGTCGGGGAGTCAGACGGGAACGGGATTTATCTCGGGTTTCGGGGTGAAACCGGGGTGGGTCCTGACATTTTCACTGATTATTTACTTTCTCATTATTTGTAAGTAAACATGCACTCTTTCATCGATTACCTACTATCCATTATTTGTAAGTACAAAATATAAAATTTGGCATAAAACTTGGTGCACCTGTTATATGTTTGATTATGACCAGTTGAATTGAAGCATATTTCATGACATATCCACTTTTGTAGAAGTGCCACATAATAAAGTGGTTAGTGAGAAAAAATACTTAATAGATACGAAATTTATCGATGCATTAATTTCTATTTTAGGACTTACCATATTGATGATCCAACTAAATATGGGTTCGAACTCAAATTTTCCAGTTTTTCAAGGATGACCTTAAACAATAGTTAAACTTACGATATTCGATTATAATAACTGACCATATTTGACGTGACATTTAATACGTTATGACAGGTTAATAAATTAAATTATATTCTATATATTTTAGTTAATTTTTTTTTGTTTTAGCAAAAAAGTCACAAAAGTGAATTAAATAAAATGATCAATTAATATGTTGAAATAAAATAATTCTAATTGATAATTGATAGACATTGAATTAATTTATTCTTATTAATCAACTTTGTTAATATGAGAAGATATTTTTTGATTCATATGATATAAATGTGAATTGTGATGTACTAATATATTGAGTTCAATATTAAATTTTGAAAAATGGATTATATGATTTGCACCAAATTCACCAAATTAAATATTATGCAATAAAAAACTAGACATTTTTAACTCGAAACTAATAATATTACATATTAATTTATCCCAAGTTAAAATAGGTCAGCCATGTAGGTTTAGTTTAGTTGGTTTTACTGTTAATTTGTAGATAATTAGTTTCAAATTCGAACTCTGATGACATACTATATAAAAAATTTCTAAAAAAATTCTTGTCTCCACTGTAATAAAAAGAAAAAGTTAAAATGGGCCGAGATAAAAGAGTTAAAATGGGCCGGAATTCTAAAAGAGTTAAAATGGGCCAGAATACTAAAACCGTGCTTACAGCCCAAACTTAGATCCGAACCGGCTTTCGAAGACGGAGTCTGAGTGTTGAGGTTCAAGAGCGGTGTAATTGCCCTCAGAGGTGGAGCGCAGAGGCAGTGCGCGAGCAGAACTCAGCGCAAAAACAAGGGGGAGTTAGAGGAGAGGGGACACAAAGGTAAGCAATTACTTATTGAAGCACTTAGAGGGCAAGATGCTAGATGTTTTTGGCTTGAAGATGGAAGCTTTAATCGAGGTTTTCAGGAGTTGGGGTGGTCAATTGACCACCCTTGCCCCTTAATAGATCCGCCTCTGATGATGGCATAGTCTCGTTTAGCTTGTCAATAACTTATACTAAGGGAAATTTGAGTCATTGGTCAATTGGTTCCTTTCTTTCTTCTTCCTACTGTTATTTGCTTTGGTTGCTTCAATTAAAACTAATGTAGTACTTTGTGGCTATAAATAATTTTTCTGCATACCCCAATACTTTGTTTTCCGTTTTATTTGATTTATATTATAGGAGACACATACGCAAGTGTGCTTGTACATATATATCCGCATGGTGCTTTAGCCTGCATAATGAGGATCTACAAATTGTGTGTTTCCCAAATTGTGACCTCAACCTTTCTCTTTTTATCAGGTTATTTCTGATTGGATACAGTGTTTGAGATGATGTTTTATAATGTTTTAGGAACAAGCAAATGCTTTTATCTGTCTAGGAAGTCCTTCCATCTTCCCAATGTAACAATTGGTATTGTTTCTCGCTCAGGAATCTTCAGTACTGTGAGAGAAGTCATGGTAAAATGTGTGTCTAGTTTGGGTACACTTGATTCTAATGGAGAACCTCGCATCCTACAATCTGAACCAGCTAGTGACAGCCAGAGTTGTTCATCCTTAAACGTGCAGTTTACTCCTGAAATTGAAAAGAAGTATGTCCATCATGTCTATGATGCTATCGCACCCCATTTTAGTTCCACCCGGTTTGCTAGGTGGCCAAAAGTAGCCAATTTTTTATCTACTTTACCTTCAGGATCTCTTGTCCTGGATGCAGGATGTGGGAATGGGAAGTACTTGGGAGTCAATTCTGATTGTTTTTACGTCGGATGTGATATAAGTGCTCCTCTTATCAAAATATGTGCAGATAGAGGGCATGAAGTGTTGGTTGCAGACGCTGTAGATCTTCCATATAGGACTGGTTTTGGGGATGCAGCTATCTCTATAGCTGTATTACATCATCTGAGTACAGAGGGTAGGAGAAAAAAAGCAATCAAAGAGTTGATCCGAGTTGTGAGAAAGGGTGGCCTAGTTCTAATAACAGTTTGGGCTGTAGAACAAGAGGATAAATCATTAGTTGCCAAATGGACTCCACTTGTCCAAAAGTATGGAGAAGAGTGGATAGGACCTGGTAGTCCTCATGTTCGCAGCCCTTCTTCCCACACTTTGGAAAGCATTCCAGAAGCAGGGGAGAATAGTTTGGGAGAGCATGAGAAAGATTCCAGCCAGAGTTCTGTGCAAAGTCTGCAGGAAACAACCTTCCAAAGTGAAAGTTGGTCAGGGGCTTCTGGTGATGGAAAAAACGCAAATAATCAACAAGAATATTTTGTCCCCTGGCACTTGCCATATCATCGAGCCGAAGTAAGTGGTGCTTCTGCTTCTGCTCTTGCAAATGGCCTTGCCAAGAAAGATGATAAAAAGAGTGCTGTAGTGTACAACAGATACTACCATGTTTTCGGCGAAGGCGAGCTTGAAAGGTAAATTTTGTTCTCTTTCTGTTGCCATTTGTATATGCTATTTTCATTGTTTTCCAATCAATTAAGGCTTGATGTCTTGTCGTTCCATTTATGCTGTGTTGATGGCTTGAAAAATGAGTCAACATTATCGCAGCAAAGATACAACACTCAGAAGGAATAAAACTAGCCCATACATGTATAGTGTCTATTACGGTCGAGTCTTGTTGCATCTATCATGCATGTATATGGGTTTCTTATCACAGCTTGATTGTTACAACAGTCCTTAATGGGTGGAAATGTGGAATTGTAAGAGGTGTTTAACTAGTTGGACTTCCGTGCACAGTGTGAAACCTTTGAAACAGAAAGGGTTCAGAATCCTAACTGTATTATAAATGAAAAACTTGACTTATTAAAGGTTCTTATATACATAGACTACAAATAAGAAATGGATTAATGTAGAGCTACAGAAATAGACGTACATAGCTATAAAGCTTCGTCTATAACTTCTATATATATATATATATGGGGCTAACATGTAATTTTGTTGACTTTGTGCCTGTAAGATGAGTTATTGCTTATAAGATTAGGGATTCATGCTTATCATACTTAACAATACAATTGGAAACCCATTCTTGGTAAAAGTAGAGAGGCCAAACTTCCTAGTGGGAAATGAAGCCCATGATGGTAGGTCTATAGCATAATTCTTTTGATGGTAATAGGTGCAGAAATTCAGAAATGTTGGAGCAAATGGTTCTCGAGCTAGCAACTCGGTACTTCCCAGTTGATTTGTTGGTGCATAAACTCTTATGTGTCTATTGGAGTTAAAGACCTGCTGGTGGATCAATGATATGTGATTTAATGGCATGGGACATACCCCCCATCTTGGATGGGAGATTTAACAGATGTTAGGTTCGTACTGATGCAGGAGCATCAAATAAATTCTCTAAGTCTAGACTTTGTTAACTAAGAGGACTAAGCGCTCGTTAGAATTTTTATAATTATTGTTATTGTTTATTTCTTTCCAGTTTTGTAGTTCTTATAGGACTTGGATTAATTAGGCAGTTCCTAATCTGTTCAGGATTCTAACTAAATAAGGACTAGGATGTCTAGGGTTTCTATGTGCTGGTATAACTAGGTCAATACAGAGGTTTCTTTAGCAGTTTTTTATCAATAATAAATCAGAATTATCAGAGTTTTCTCTTGGGTTTACCCCAGAGCTTAAGATATTCGTTCCTATTTTATTCTATTTCTCTTCTTGTTGTTGTGTTCTTGGATTCTGTGTTGCTGGCCCACATTAACTTGGTATCAGAGCTCATGGCTGGGCGTGGTCGAGGGCGCGGTAGAGGAACCCAAGTCGAACCAGGGATGAATGAGTTACGGAATTTGGTTGAGGACTTGGCAAGAGCGGTGCATGCTCTCCAAGCACAGGAGCGTGCGAGAGCCCATATGGAGATTCCGGAAGGCAATCACAACCCCTTTGGCATATGAAGACAGCGAGGACGATGACGCACATGACGTCCGTAATCCTGCAGATCGTGAACGTGCAGGATTAGAAGAACGGTTGGTTCGTGCGTTGGACTTGAATGGTGGGGGTATCAGAATTGAGGTTGCTGATTTTTTTGGAAGGATGCACGCTGAAGATTATTTAGACTGGGAAGCAAGTTTGGAAAATTATTTTGAGTGGAAACCCATGGCTGAAGACAGGAAGGTGCTGTTTGTCAAGCTCAAGTTGAAGAATGCTGCCCTTCAATGGTGGAAGAGAGTTGAAGAACAGCGTGCTCGACAAGGAAAGGCAAAAATCAATACATGGGGGCATATGAAAGAAAAGTTGCGAAAACAATTTTTGCCAGCCGACTATACCATGGAGTTGTACGAAAAGTTTCATCACTTGAAACAACGAGGGATGAGCATAGAAGAATACACCGCTGAATTTAATAATCTGTCTATCCGCGTTGGGTTGAACGAGACTAATGAACAAATGATGTCTCGTTATCTTTCTGGCTTGAATGAGTCCATTAGGGAAGAGATGGGTGTAGTCCGTTTGTTCAACTTAGAGGACGCTCGCCAATATGCATTAACAGCAGAAAAACGGATCTCACGGCGAAGTAGCCGAAGGGCTATTTCAGGTCGCCCGGACAGTAATTGGCAGAGGAATACAGCTGCTGCCCGGGGCGCTCGCAATTTCCACCAACATGTCCCAAGTGCTGGAACTAGTGGGAGAAATTTAGGTGGGGAAAAGGGGAAGGAGCTAATGAAGTTTGGCCCTCCCAACAGCGAAGGTGTAAACCAACCTACGGCTGGTAGCACTTCCAAAATCCGCTGTTTTACTTGCAGGGAGATGGGTCATACATCCTATGCATGTCCTCAAAGAAGAGTGAACTTGGCAGAGTTTGAAGAGGGAGAAACAAAGTTTGATTCCCCAACCTATGACACATATGATGAAGATGAAGAAGGTATTGACATATTCCCGGTGGAAGGCGAGTCTCTAGTCGTCAGACGGGTGTTAACCACTCCTAGGGTCACAAAGGTTGAAGAGGACTGGAGATGCCGGAGTATTTTCAGAACCCGAGTTCTTTGTGATGGGAAGGTATGCAACTTGATCCTTGATGGGGGAAGTACTGAAAATATTGTTTCAAAGGAGGCAGTGGACAAATTGAAGTTGCCAATAGAGAAACATCCGGATTCCTACAAAGTCCAATGGTTTCGAAAGGGTAATGAGGTCCCAGTCACCTCACGGTGCTTAGTTAAATTTACTATGGGTAATTCCATCGATGATGAAGCGTGGTGTGATATCCTTGAGATGGATGCATGTCACATTTTATTGGGGAGGCCTTGGTTATTTGATAGAGATATGACACACTCCACTAAAGCTAACACCTATACCTTTCATAAAGATGGCAGAAAAGTAACCTTACACCCGCTCAAAGAAGAGCCACGCAGCACTCCCATTGATGCCAAAATTAGTGGTCTCGTGACAGGTCATAAGTTTGAAATTGAGAGTAAGGAGCAGGGGGTTATGTATGCTCTTGTTGCAAGAGAGGTACGGGAAAATCTGCCAGTCCAGTTAAGTGAGTACCCAAAAGAAGTACAACAGGTGTTGGAAGAATTTAAGGAGCTGGTTGGCGAGGAGTTACCTCCGGGATTACCACCGATGAGGAGCATTCAACATGCTATTGACTTAGTGTCTGGTGCTGCGTTTCCCAACCTCCCTGCTTATCGTATGCCACCAGCACACAGAGCTGAGATTCAGCAGCAGGTAGAGGGTCTAATTGCTAAGGGCCTTGTGCGTGAGAGCAAAAGCCCTTGCGCTGTGCCGGCCTTACTAACACCCAAGAAGGATGGAACATGGAGAATGTGCGTCGACAGCCGTGCTATTAACAAAATCACAATAAAATACAGGTTCCCTATCCCGCGGTTAGACGACATGTTGGATATGTTGGCGGGATCCAGAGTATTCTCCAAGATAGACCTAAGAAGTGGGTATCATCAAATTCGCATGAGAAGTGGGGATGAGTGGAAAACAGCCTTCAAAACACCCAATGGACTCTATGAGTGGTTAGTGATGCCCTCGGACTCTCCAATGCTCCTAGCACATTTATGCGAGTTATGACTGAGGTACTCAAACCCTTCCTAAATTCATTTGTGGTTGTTTACTTTGATGACATCTTAATATATAGTCGTACACGGGCAGAACACTTGGCCCATCTACGACAAGTCATGGAGGTTCTCTATCATTAGAAGTTGTATGTCAACCTAAAGAAGTGTTCATTTCTATGCGACAAAGTAGTGTTTCTTGGGTTTATTGTTTCATCTGAGGGGTTGCAGGCTGATCCTGAGAAAATCCGAGCTATCAATGAGTGGCCAATCCCACAATCTGTGGAAGATGTTCGAAGCTTTCATGGGCTGGTGTCATTTTATAGGAGGTTTATTCGGAATTTTAGTTCCCACATGAGCCCAATAACTGAATGTTTAAAGGCAACTAGATTTGAGTGGTCAAAATCAGCTCACGAAGCATTCAAAGAGGTGAAAAGAAAAATGACAGAAGCTCCGGTACTTACACTCCCAGATTTTGAAAAGCTGTTTACTATTGAGTGTGATGCATCACATGTGGGCATAGGGGCTGTTTTGAGTCAAGAAGGCAGGCCGGTAGAATTTTTCAGTGAGAAATTGGCAGGCGCTAAGTGTCGCTACTCCACCTATGATCTGGAATTTTATGCTGTATTCCGTGCAATACGACATTGGGAACATTATCTTGCTTATCGAGAGTTTGTGGTTTATTCAGATCATCAAGCATTACGGTACTTAAATACCCAACAGAAGTTGAGCAATCGACATGCCAAGTGGAGCTCATATCTTCAAGAGTTCAACTTTAGCCTCAAGTATAAGACGGGTGAATCTAATAGAGTTGCCGATGCCTTAAGCCGAAGGCATACCTTACTGGCCGTGATGCGTACCCAAGTCATTGGATTTGAGGAGCTAAAACAGCACTACGTCGCAGATCCATATTTCAGTCCTATAGTCGCAGAACTCCAAGGTCCCAACGAAGGGAGGATGCTGCCATTTCAAATGCACGATGGGTATGTTTTCAAGGGAAATTTGTTGTGTATTCCAGAAGAGTCGTTACGCGAACAAATTATACGAGAACTACACGGCAATGGGTTAGGAGGACATTTTGGAAGGGATAAAACAATGGCAATGGTGGCTGATCGTTATTATTGGCCTGGAATGTACAAGGATGTGAATAGATTAGTACAGAGGTGTCATGTTTGTCAACTTGGCAAGGGCACTTCACAAAACACAAGGTTATACACACCACTACCAGTGGCCGAAACTCCTTGGGTACATATTAGCATGGATTTTGTGTTGGGTCTTCTGAGGACAGCAAGGGGACATGACAGCATTTATGTAGTGGTGGACCGTTTTTCAAAAATGGCCCATTTCATACCATGTTCGCGAACTGCAGATGCTACACATGTGGCTGATTTATTTTTCAAAGAGGTGGTGCGATTACATGGGGTGCCAACTACAATTGTTCCTGACAGGGATGTCAAGTTTACTGGTCATTTTTGGAGAACCTTATGGAGGAAGTTGGGAACTGATTTAAAATACTCTAGCACTTGCCACCCTCAAACTGATGGTCAAACTGAAGTAGTCAACCGGAGCTTGGGCAACTTGCTGAGGTGCCTTAGCAGGGGTCATGTGCAATCATGGGATACTGTACTCCCTCAAGCTGAGTTTGCCTATAATAACTCGGTAAACAAGTCCACGAAGAAGACACCCTTTGAAGCCGCTTATGGACTCAAACCACAACATGTGCTTGACTTAGTCCCGCTGCCACAAGGGGCAAGGGTGAGTGATGACGGTGAGGCATTTGCAGACCATGTCAGAATGGTGCACGAGGAAGTTAAGGCAGCGATAAAGGCTAGTAATGAATCCTATACAGCTGCAGCTAATCAACATCGGAGAGTCCAGAATTTTGAGGAGGGTGATATGGTTTTGGTGTACTTAAGGAGGGAGAGGTTTCCAAAGGGAACATATCACAAGCTAAAGTCGAAGAAATTTGGGCCGTGCAAGGTCTTAAAAAAAATGGGTTCGAATGCTTATCTGATAGAGCTGCTAGCAGAACTTCAAATTAACCCAATTTTCAATGTTTCTGACCTGTATCCATTTCGGGGGTTTGATAAAGAGCCAGTCTCAACAGAAGCTCAGGTTCAGCAGTTGCCGAAAACTCAACCAGACATTATTGAAGAAGTGCTAGATGTTAAGGAGGTGAAATCCAGGAGGGGTCATCAGTATAGGCGGTTCTTGGTGAAATGGTTGGGCAAACATGCTAGTGAGAGCACTTGGATGGGTGAAGATGATTTACAGAGGGTTGATCCAGAGATATATGCTGAAGTTGTCAAAGCTTTCTCGCCGGAGTCGAGTTCTTCCCAACCTGGTGGAGTTGATGCAGGAGCATCAAATAAATTCTCTAAGTCTAGACTTTGTTAACTAAGAGGACTAAGCGCTCGTTAAAATTTTTATAATTATTGTTATTGTTTATTTCTTTCCAGTTTTGTAGTTCTTATAGGACTTGGATTAATTAGGCAGTTCCTAATCGGTTCAGGATTCTAACTAAATAAGGACTAGGATGTCTAGGGTTTCTATGTGCTGGTATAACTAGGTCAATACAGATGTTTCTTTAGCAGTTTTTTATCAATAATAAATCAGAATTATCAGAGCTTTCTCTTGGGTTTACCCCAGAGCTTAAGATATTCGTTCCTATTTTATTCTATTTCTCTTCTTCTTGCTGTGTTCTTGGATTCTGTGTTGCTGGCCCACATTACGTCCCTAGACAATATATCTCTGGATTGCCAACAAATAAACAGATAAAAACAAATTCCCAACAGAGGATTTTTTTCCATTTTTTGTTTCTTCTATCTTTCCTTTTTTTTTTTTTTTGAATTAAAGAGTGGAGAGAGAAAAGAGAGGAAGAAAACAAGTGAGAGAAAAAGAAGATGGCCTAGAGACGTGAGGAAAAAGAAGGAGAATAAATAGCATATACTTAAACACCGCAAACCTCTTTAGCATCCTTCTGTGCATTTTTTTCTCATCATCGCCTTCTTTTTTATCAATAGAAACGAAAGATTCAAACTTGGGACCTCTTACAACAATGTGACTTGAATAACGGTAGGCCACAAGCTAGTTAGTCAGAAAGACAAGTTTTTATATCTTTTTTTTGTTTTCTCTCCCTCCTCTTCCATTTTTTTTCCCTATTTACCATATTTAGTTTTTCTAAAACCATGCATAACAAAAACCTTATACTTAAGGGATATCAATTTTGTGTGTTCAGTTGTTAAAATGAACTTGTACATGATGCTTAAGTCTTCCAGGTCATTTGTTTTTTGTCCCTACTATGCAGGTTAGTAGCTGGCATGGATGATGCTGTGATCGTAGACCGATTTTTCGACAAATCCAACTGGTGCATTGTCCTTCAGAAAACATTATGAAGCAACCAAACAAATCAGCCTGGAACAGCAAACTTGCAGCAGCTGATGTTCAATCCAGTGAGCTCCTCAGGAAAGCTCATTATTCAACTTTTTTTTCCAATGTGCTATAGAAAACTACTTTGTGATTGTGGGGAACTGTTTCGAAGGCCTCTTTATTAGAGCTGGTTGAAATGAGATGTGGTTGATATTGTTCTCTGCACAAGAAAATGAATATCAAATATAAAATTTTGATTTATTGCTTGTGGGCTACTTTGGGTTGTCATTAATTACTCATAAGAAGGCAACCTACCATTTGGTACCCTCCCACTGAGGACTTTGCATTGGTGGGGCATGCGGATGCCTACATGAAAATGTTTAGTCTTCTCAAGGTATTGATTGAGAATGACTGGGTGATACATGAATTTTGTAGCTGATTTCTTCAGATTAGATGTGTGGCTTCAGTGTCTTTTTGTCACTGTTCCAATGCCTCGAAAAGAATCATAACTAAATTAGGATGAATTATATTGCTTTGGTTGTTTCATTGATTGCATGAATAAGGGATAACTCCTATGAAAGCAAGGGAATCAAACATTTCTATTTCAATGTTTCTCTCCTTTTCTTATGTCAAATTCTATTTGAGTATTTGAAAATGCTGAAGATGGAACTCCTGAGTAATAGCTAATGTATATTCCATCACGTTTATTGACCGGGTTCATTATGTAGGGTATAAAATGGTTGTACGGAGTTATAATTTTAAGTTCTAAGTCAAATTTTAGAAGTAACGATAAGTTTGATGCTCTATTTACTTGTAAGTTTGCTTTACTAGACTCAATGAAAAAATCTGCATAAAAATGAGTTTTTAACGCATTAGATCTCGACTTCATCTTTTATCATTGTCTCTGTTAAGCAGATAAAATTTACCCAATCATTTCCGAAAAATAACACAATTGTATAGTTTACCTTCTGTGTTTTTCCTCAACTACCATCGATTGTGTGATCCTTTCGATCAGTTATTTTAGTAGCTAGATAGCCTTGATGACACCCAACCATATTTCACAAGCAAATTTATAGCCGTTCTTTTCCTCAAGACATGAATGGACGGGACACTCAAGGACAAGAAAATTCTCTCAATTCCTAATTTTATTGTCATTGGATAAGTCTTACTTTTTTTGGGGGGGACAATTGGATAAGTAACTTTAAGAAACGTCTTTGTTCCTTGTTGCACAACCGCAAAAATCACGCTCATTTAGAGTGTGTTTGGATGAAGGAAAAAAAATATTGAATTTACTAAAAAATTAGAACTTCAAGTTTTGAATGTTGCAATTCTCTTATTTGGATGTATAAATATAATAATTTAAGATTCTAAGAAAATAATAAAATTGGAATTTGAATGCTACAAATCCCAAGTTTAAATTCCATATAAAAATGTGTCATTTCCAAAATTCCATCGTTATAATTACAATTTATAAATAAACATTAAATTACATGTTTAAATTTAATTTTACTTTTATATTACAAAAATATAAAACTCTACAAATTCTGAAAAATTAATTTCCGGTAATTTAAATTCCATCATTTGATAAATTTTTAGTAATATTAAAATTCTTCGTCCAAACACATCATTCAAAAATCACAACTCATTCAATGAAAAAATTCAATTATAATGCTCCTTATCGCCTAAGAGTGGTGAGTAAAATACCTACGGTATCTAGTTTTTTTTTTCTTTCAATTCACTAGGAAGCGAATTTATTTAAGATGGAGTTATATTAAACTCATCTATATCAAATAAATCTCGAAAAAAATTATCATAACAATTGATCTCTACGACTTTTCCATTTAAATCTTAATTTGATCATAAAACGACTAGCCGAACTCAAGACATATGAAGGAAGATAAAAACACAAACTCGCTCTCGACACCCGAATTGGATTTTTTTTTTATCTAAATAGTCCATGCATTAAGAAGGCAAAAGCCACCAAGGTACTACAACAAAGAGAGCAACAACACCTACATGAACATCCCAACGGAGTACAGATGTGTGACTAACAGTAATGTCCACTCCATTAGACCAATAAAAGGACTAACTGACTTCCCTGCACATATTTCTTGGAATTTGTAGAGTTAAAGCAACAGTGGCCCTGTTGGTTATAACGTGATATCCAATAGAAGGATACCACCACAAAACGTCCACCCGAATTGGATTTTAGAGAGCTAGGGTTATAGATGACGAAGCAGATTCAATTCCTTTGGAAACTTTTTGAGTCCATCAAATTCTACACGTTGCACCATACGTTGTGATTCATTGTTCCGATGGACAGCTATTCTTCTCATCTTCCTTCAGTGTTCACACACGTGTATAAGAAATCATCACTCCATAACTGATAGAATAAGATTTTGTGCAATTTTTTATTTTTTTTCGGTGTCCAAATGAAGCAAATTTGTTGTTGATTCTTGAATCTTAGAATTAACTAGCAATTAGGCTCGGATATGGACACATGGTTGTTGAATTAAGTATAAATTAAGTATTATTAATTTTTCATAAATGAGTATTGATTTTTTTATATCTATAAAAGAAAGGAAAACAAAAATAAAATCGATAAAACACTGTAGGGGAACAGTGTTTTTTATCACTTTTATAATTTTTTAATATGTATAAAGGAAAATATAAAAATAAAAAAAAATAACAAAGGAAAATAAAAAAAAAAAGAGTAGAAGTGAAAAATCACTGTAGATCTACGGTGATTTTCCCGCTTCTGTTTTAATATAGGTATAATTTTGTTGTTAGTTGTTGAGATATGGACGTCCATTATATAACCGGCACGTGTCACAAGTGGGACAGTAATCATTTGGAGGATATTAAGAATATTACACCACCCATAAACATCACAATTTTTTATTTTTTGGACTATCTATTGATTAATTTTTTATAACATTAATATTAATTTAAAATTCTCTTAATATCAATGGTTGGTGATTCAAGTGAAAATGACATTATTTCCCTTAAGAAAAGTTAGAGAGAGCTCCCCCATATGAGAGTCTTATGCATTCGATGGTAAATCATCGCATACGTGCGAGAGATACTTTTTCACCCAAAAAAAAAAAACTCCTTTAATTATATTTTGAAACTTTCCGATCTCAAATGATTATAATAATTATTTTAAGACCCTTAAAAAAATTATACTTATACTAAAGGGAAATTGGCAAATCACTATTCCTTCTTTTGTAAAGAAACATGTTTATTAATCATTGTTACCTATGTAATTATTTATCTTTTGATATAAATAAACACTTTTTAATGTAAGTAATGATGTCTTGATATGTACAAATTTATTATATTAATTTGATAGTCCAGCGGCAACGCGCGAGTCTTCCTACTAGTTAATTTCTATAATAGCTCTTCATTATGTTTTATGAAAAATATTGCTCCCACTTATAAAACTTTAATTTCTTCATTTATTTATTTTAAGGGGTAATATAAGGTTAATTTAACTTAAAAAAAGGTAATTAAGAATAAGAATTTTTCAAAAACATTTTTAAACTTCAATTTTTTAAAAAAATACTTTCAAGACAATTTTTTTTTATCAATCAAATCAGAATTTCATTAATAAGCAAACATTACAAAATAATAGAAGCTCACAAACAAAAGAACTTAATTAAATGAGACATAAAACATACACACAAAAGTCACCAAATTCATGCGCAGAAAAGTCCAATAACATAAAAGTAACAAAGCCCAAAAGCAACTATAATTCTAAAAAATGGAAAGCCTTTATCACCCAACCAATCACCTTCAACCGTCGCTCGAGTCGTTGCAACCCTGAAAACACAATACCACTAGAAACAAGAAAAGTGAAGGTGAAATAAAAAAAAATCAGCGGAAAATAGGGGTAAACATGTCACTCGTGCAAGGAGTGCTCATATTGACAGGACCCATCCTAATCCCCCCGAGATTAGTGCGGGATGACCCTGCTCCCGTCTGACACGAAGTGTCAAACAAGGGATATTTCCGACCTTTGCCCTCCTGGGCTATCAGAGTACGCTAGGATCGGGAGGAGGTATGTGATATCTCGATCTTTGCTACAGTCTACACCGTATCCAACCTGAAAGGTATTAAAAACAGAAAGACTGTGAGTGGACAAAAATAAAGAATTTATAAAAACATTCCTCAAAGACCTTTATACCCTCCACTAAAAAGCATGCATGCATAATAAAACCATTTATCCAAACACATAAGTTTAAACAACCATAATTAGGGTCTCAGCCCCAAATTCTATAAATACAAGTTCTACGGGCTCCTGCCCAAAACCATTTACAGAAAACCATAACATAATAAACATATGTGGGATCTCAGCCCAAAACCATTTATCATCATAAAACATAATTTCCCAAACCAATTTAAATCATGTTTATCCCTTATATTCATATCCAGAACCTGTCACGATAAAATAGAGCTACATGTGTGCTAACCGGGGTCTCAAACCCAAGTCTCTCGAGGGTCCACCCAGGTCAATGTCCGTAGATCAATGACCCTCCCTGGAGGTAACGAACCATGCCCATCCTGAGAGTAAGGAACCCAACTGGGGGGCGACTCCACTCAGTCAGTGCTCCGTGACTACTCCGGGGTCCACCCAGGCCAACGACCCTCCCCGGAGGAGACAATCATATATAAAGGATGGAATATGAAAAACCTTTTGAAATCATTCTTTAAATCTTTCAAGGATTCATGCCCGGCCCCCATAAGCCGTCATAATCCATAAAATCCTTTCCGAGGGTTCATGCCGGCGCCCATAAACTGTCATGACCCATAAATCCATTTCAAGGGTTTATGCCGGTTCCCATAAACCGTCATGAACCATAAAAACCATTGGTAACACATAATTGGCGCTAGGCCCGAATCCACATAGAAACTGGACCTCAAGTCTGATTCGTAAACCAACTGGGCCTCCGGCCCGATTCCGTAAATCAAATGGGTCTCGAACCCGAGTTTACCTTTTCGAATCCAAAACCATTTCATGAAATCATATTCAAAACCCTAGGTATGAAAAATCAGTGTAAAACCGAAAAATCTCGATTTACGTGCAAGCACATAAATCGTCTCGAAATACGTGAAACCATATAATTCAAAAATATCCAAATCAAAATTATCAAATCACATTCATTATCCTTTTGGAAATCCAAAACCATTTCATTTAGACCAATAAATACCTACAGCCCCGTATAGGCACCGTATAGGGCCGAAACCTCGAAATACGTGCCTATACGTAACCGCACATCCAAATGAACTCATGGCATCACAAACAAGTATTTAAAACATATAATAAACATTTATGCATGCACCAATTTAGAAAACAAGGTCCACTCACAGACCGTCCGAGTTGCCGCCTCGATTTGCGTGCCATTCGGCTCCCCGAGCCGATCACCATTACCGGGACTCCCAAACCTGTACAAATTTTAATAGAAGGTTAATAACTACTTAATTAACCTCCTATCAAAGCCCCGTAATTTTCTCGAACTTTTAACTATTTTTAAGCCGACCCTAAACCTTCCGACACCCTGAAAACTATCGAAACGATGTCCGATTGACGCGAGACCAGTCCCAAAATCTTCGTTACATCGAACAGAAGATTTCCCGTGTTGAACACTTTCCCAAATTATGGCCCACGCGTCCTCACGAGCTCCTAGAAATTCGAAAATACTGTTCATCGGCACTAACCTCCAACAGACCGGTTTTACTGTTCATGGCTGGTTCACCTGATTTGGCCGGTCCAACTGGACCGGCGTGACCGGTTCACAGCCCTAGACACCCTATTTTTCATCCTAGTTCTTCCTTTTTGGTTCCTTTGTTCCTATTTTGGTGTTTTCTATCCATTCCAATCCTTAAAACAACCTAAAAACACCTAAATCCTATGGTTTGATTTTGAACCAAACGGTTCAATATTTCCAAAACTCTCCCATGGCTTCCCAGCCATCCCAAGCTTCTTTAAACCTTCCTAACATGTCCCTAGCAACCTAATGGACTCATTAAAACCAATAAAAACCAACCATAACAACAAAAATGGAAAAATGGATCAAAATGGACTTACCGTGAACCTCACGGGTTCTTCCTCCTCTCGCCGCCGTGGACGGCGGTTCTGGCCGCCCAGCAACCTCCTCAGCCTCCCTTGTCCTCTGCCTGGTCATGGGTGAAGAGTGGATGGGTTTTGGGTGGCACGGATGGGAGGAAAATGGGTGAGATCAGGTGGGTGTTTTGTGTGTGTTTGAAATGGAGAAAGGAAATACACGGTGCATGAAGGAAAAGGAATGGCCGCTGGATGGGTGACATCACTCATCCATAGGGTAGGAACTAAATATTTGGGCCCCACTAAAGTCCAAAAGTTAACTCGTTTCGTAATTCGTGCAATAGTGCACTTGAACTTCCGTGAACCGTAACTTCGTCATCGAATGTCCGAATTCGACGTGCCACTTGTCTACGGATTCGTATCGTCCTTATCTACGTAACGGTCTTCGGCTCTCGGCCATCGGACCTCTTGGTCAAAAAGTCAACATTTGACTCATCTTTAACCAAAATTACCAAAATGCCCCTAAACTTCCGAATGTCATAACTTCCTCCTCGAACGTCGGAATTGAACGTGCCACCTGTCTATGAACTCGTGACATCACGAACTACGTCACGGTCATCGATCAAAGTCCGTTTGACCGCCCGAATGAAAAGTCAACGTTTTGCCACGACTAGGAGCAAAACGGTCATTTCGCATCGTTCGTCCCATTTCGCTCTACTAATCACGGATTAGCCTCACTAATTGTGATTAGTCACTAATCTAATCATGAAATTTGGGACGGGTCGTTACACATATAATCTATTCAGCGAGTGCAAAACTCACTTTTGAAGACAACCTAGTGCCAAAATAGCCACTGGTTTGAGAGACGAACTTCGGTGGCGGAGTGTTCAAGGTCCTGTGTCGTCAAGAAATTCAGATGAGGGATGAGTGAAGGATTGAGACATGATGGAAGAAAGCTGAAATAGAGATGGAAATGTAGATCTAAGAGAACTCCGGAAGTTTCCAAGGAATGAGAAGAAAAAATCTCTACAATGGGATGGGCCGGAGGAGCACCATAGAGGGAAATAGAGGGCATAGCCGAAATAAAAGGGGAGGGATAGTGAAGGATGGGA